>ML793474.1:57918-94379 GCA_009831015.1 Picea engelmannii | reverse complement strand
TGTAATAAAAAAAAAATTGTACATACATCTTGTGTTCTTTGTGTTCATTGTGGTGATGACTTGTTGATGATATATTTCTGATATATGTTGCTGATATGTGCTCACATCTAACTAGTTATAAATGACAACAATGGGTAATGAATAAATGTTGAACGCT
Source organism: Picea engelmannii (assembly GCA_009831015.1). NCBI lineage: Eukaryota > Viridiplantae > Streptophyta > Pinopsida > Pinales > Pinaceae > Picea > Picea engelmannii. Next base: position 94,222 of record ML793474.1, on the reverse strand, counting down.
AATTGATGAGTTTTTGTGCAAGAGGGAGGCTTTGGGAAAAAGAGCCCCACACTCATTCACACCCCCCTCTAAGTGTGGTAGGTGTGTCCAACAATTGGTTTCAGAGTGGGCCTTCACTACAAGAATTAACAAGTTTGAAGGAGATCCATAGACACACAAATGGATGATGAAGTTCCAATCCTTGATGAAGAAAACTATTCTACTTGGAGAATAGAGATGAGAGTGTATTTGAAGACAATGGGAGAAACTATTTGGAAGACAAACATTGATGGATATGTTCTGTTGAAGAACAAGTCAAAGTTTGAAGCTCAAAGGGAAGTAAAGAAGAATGATGCATTGACTCTCAAGACCATTCTTAGTGGACTCTCAAGCCCTATGAAAGAGAGAATGGGACAATTCACTTTCACCAAGGATCTATGGCTAAAGCTAGAGGAGACATATCAAAGCAAGGAAGAGAAAGAAGAAATTGAAGGCCACTCCATCAAGATAATCAAAGGTAAAGAATCATCAAAAACTCTTGAATGCATTGGTTTGAAATGTGACTTTGAAAACATTTCAAGTGAAGATAAAGAATCAAGTGATGATAGCACAAAGGAATATCTTGAAGACATTTCAAATGAAGGAAAATAAGTATGTGTCGATGTTGGCAAAAAGGAAGATCATGAAGATATTTCAAATGAAGGTAAAGAACACTCAAAAACCCTTGATTGCAATGATGATGATTAATTTTTCTTTACAAGTGAAGAAGAAGATGTAGAAACAGTTTGTGTAAATCTTGATGGCATTTATCCCATTAAAACAATAGAAGGAAATCTATTAAAACTTCAAAAGGAAATTGAAGAGGGTTTATATAGATATAGAAGTGATCATTATTATATAGAGTATAGCTATCTTTCGGATAACACTAAGAAGTTTATTAGGAGAAGTCTAAGGCACATCTTGAAGTTAAAAGAAATGATTAAGGAACAATAAGAGAGAAATAAGACTCAATTAGAAGAAAAGGAAGAACAAATCACAAGACTAAAAGATGGAAAAGAATATATGAATGTAGAAGATGAGATTAGAATTTTTTTTGAAACTATTGTCCATCTCAAGATGCAAATTGAAGAAGCCAAAAGAATAGAGGAACTATTGAAGAGACAAATAAATGAAAAGGAAGATTCATGTTGCAAATTAGAAGCTGAAATTGTTGACCTTAGAAAGAAGGTAGAGAAGTCAAACAAATTCTTTAATAGCTCAAGAATCTTGGATGAGATCTTGGAATGTCAAATACCATCATGTGATAAATCAGGTCTTGGATACAAAGGAGAAGATAAACATGCTGAAGAAAGCACCTCAAAGAAGCATGAGGTAAGTTCATCAAAGAAGGAAGACATTGTTGCAAAACAACCATCTACACAAAGCAAAGAAAATTTCAAAAGAACAAAGCAAGGAAGACATCAAGAAGCCATTCTTGGGACACCAAAGCAAAGGTACGAAAGTGTTTTTCATGGGCATTGTTATTCATGTAATGGATATGGTCACAAAGATTTTGAATGTAGATCTTATGAAAGGAGATAAAATGGAAGATTCTATAACACAACAAGGTGTTAAAGATGAGATCAAATAGGACATTGTTGTTCACTGTAACTCTATGAGATGCTACAACTGTAGTGGATTTGGCCACAAATCCCAGGAGTGATGGAACACAAGAAGAAATTCCATGATGAGGACTTCACATAGCATGGATAGAAGAAGGAATGAAGTAAGAAATTGAGACATATTTGAAAATATGGATACTCAGAGCTCAATTTCTGAAGAGAAGGGTCATCTATAGAAGTAGGTGAAGAAGACCTAGCAGCCAGATCAGAGTGAAATATTGAAGGGAAGTTCAAAAGTGTCATTTATTAAGGCACACACAGGTAACAGTGGTGACAGTCACCTGTACACGCGTGTTGACCTTGAATAGGTCGCATACATACGTGATTAGTTGTGTAGCAGGCCATGTATATGTTGAAAAGCCTGGGAAAAAAGGCAATGCACATGGCTTGGAGTTTGATGTGATGGTATAACTCTGTATTCCAGGCTCTGACAATGTTTATTGCAGGTTCTGACACTGTTTGCTACAGGTTTTCATGGTGAGATCACACAATGGTATAATAAAAATAAATATTTGGTGCATGACATTAACCCAAGAGTATGGATTGATGTTGATCTACTGGGATTAATCATTTTGTGATGATGGTGGTGCACATGACTGGTATATCTTACGATGTATTATTGGAATCATATGTTGATATCATGGTGCATGCATTTTTCATATGGTTTGGGCTACATGTTGAGACATATGGTTGGATGATTGACACATTTTTTATGGAGGACTTGGCATACATGTATGGGACGCATCATTTTGTGGTATTGGTGCATAGTAGTACACTCATATATGGTATTACTTGATTTTCACAACATTGGTATTTGTTTGAGACATGATTGTGGCACTTGGTTCATGATGGAGATGTATCATGAGTGATATGATACATTGTTTGGCATGTTGGTAGATGCACATGGTTGGCATATTGGTGGATGCACATGATTGGCATAATTAGTAGATGCACACGTTGGCATATTGGTAGATGCACATGTTGGCATATGGTGGATACATTTCATGGATGATATCTTTTGGCACATTGTTGATGTACATGGTTGATGTACATGGGTGTTGTGCATGGTGGGTACATTTTGGTACATGATACACTTGGTGGATATATTGTTCATGATTCTCTATTTCATTGTTGACATATATTTTATTTCATGATGAATTGTATAGCACAAGTTTGATGCATGAACAGGTCCAAGGATCGTCATATGGTAGCATATTGTTCATCTTCCAGAGAAGATAGGGGGAGACATACCCTTAGGGGGAGTCATTCTTCTTCCCATGATTCTAGGAGGAGATATTTATTAGATACATACCTAGAGAAGAGACCTATATTTGAAGAAAGAGCACAGAGGCATAATTCCAGGGAGGGTGATGGTCACAGGGGGAGTATGTTCGATGTATTTTCAACATTACATCAGAGTGATATCCCTTGTTCAAAAGGGAAGAGATTACTCAGTGGAAACAAGATAGCGGGAGCATCCCCAAGAGGAGAATGTCCCTTTGTCATTGATGTCAAAGGGGGAGAGATAATCACATTTATGTGATTGATGTCTATTGATGGGGAGAGATTGATGTGGAGAGATAGTCACATTGACTATTGATGAAGAAGCATGCCTTGTCTACATGTTGACATCAATAATTGGTAACTAGATTTGACATCAATGTTAGTATTGCCATCAATGCCAAAGGGGGATATTGTTGGATCATGTTGTCATTGATGCCAATGGTTTGATTATTTGGGAGATTGTTGGATCATATGTCATTGATGTAAATGGTTTGGTTTGATTGATGTCATTGATTTATGTCGAGTAATTGATTGAATGATGATTGATGAACAATGAATATGCATTGATGAGAATGATAGATGTCCAAGTGGAAACCAATTGATAAATATGGATCATTGATATGATGTCCTTGATGAGAATGATAGATGTCCAAGTGGAAACCAATTGATAAAGATGGATCATTGATATGATGCTCTTGATGAGAATGATATATGTCCAAATGGAAACCAATTGATAAAGATGGATCCTTGATATGATGCATGATGAAGATGGATCAATGAGTTGTCATTGACACATGATGCATAGTTGATATATATGATGATGTGGTGAATTGATATTGTCTTCTCATGGTTTATAAGGTACACAAGTGGATGAACTCCAAAGTGGTCCCCTTATGGTGAAAGCCCTCACGGGAAGACGCTTTACGGATTGAGTTATCCTAGAAGAATGGTTGGAGGACCCATGCTTTCATGTGGATTAATGAGATGAATATCAATGAAGTTGTTGGTGAAACTATCCTATATGGATAGTGCTTGACATGCCATTTCCGGTGGTATGTGGAATGTCACATAACTCCTCACGGTTTGAGAATTATGGCTCTACAAAGTTGAAGGACCCCGATATGATGGCTTGAAGCCCCAAAAGGTCAAAATAAGTCAAAGTTCTTGAAAATAAGAAATCGTTATTTAAATGATAAAGTAAAGTGACAAAATCAAGAAAGATTATTTAAATGATAAAATGAAGTGACAAAATCAAGAAGGAATATTTAAAATGATAAAGTATTGGAGAAATTTCTAATCATGGAAAGTGGTTAAACCTAAAATAAGGAAAATAGGTTAAGCGACCTAGAAATGGGTTAAGAAACCTAAAAATGGGTTAAGTGACCTAGAAGATCAAAGTATAAATAAGAAGGTAGGATCTCTTGTAAAAAGTACATTTGGTGAGAATCCTTTTTGTGGATCAATGGAGAGCTTCTTGTGAATATCTTGTGGAGTATTGATGGAGAGCTTCTTGTGAGAGAATCCTATTGGTGTGGATATCTTGAGCATGATTGAAGATCTATTCTGAGGAAGAGAGCAAGAGGAGGATCTCATCGACACAGCAAAGTTTCGGCAATGTTGGAAATCTTGACGGAAAAAGTCTCGGATTCACAGAAAACCCTATTTTCGGATGTCCACACGGGCTGTCTGTGTATAGGGTCCATGTACACATGGGCTGGTTGTGTATAGGGTGAGTGTACACATGGGATGACTATGTACAGGGACAATGGAGTGGATAAAATCATGGAGATTTTTGTTTGAGCTGGTGCCAAGCTCTTAGATGATGAGGCAGGTTCCAGATCTGCATTCTATGGCCTCATATCTATCACTGAGACACTGGTATGGTTACATTATTTTCTTGATAGATACTATTGTTTGATGTGTTGTGAATGCTTAAGGAATTCTTGGTATGGCTTCTATGATGTGGTTGATGGAGTGAGTAGCACTCTTGTGATTCAGTAGTGACATGATTGCTATGGTATACTAGTTATTTATACATGATTGGGATAGCATTCATATTGATTTGTTGTGGAGCATGAGAAAACTATTGGAGAGCTTGGATGTGTTGTGACTGGATGTGGGTCAGTTTGGACAGTGGAAGACATAAGAGAAAGTGATTGCAGGTTGCAGAGGATATGAGCATCTGAATAAAAGAAAAACCCTAGCTGCTTAGAAACGTATGCTTGTTGCATTATACACTGGAGACGTTCACATGCCAACTGTAGTGAGCCAGTGTGTATGCACACGTGGGATGCACTACTGACAGGTCACATACCTATTGACAGATTGATATATGTTGAACATTGTTGCCTCATCTCAGTTGGTGCTGAGGGTGTAAGTTAATTCTTGCATTATAGAGAAGGTTCTCTTACAGAGTTGTACTCTATTCAGTTGTTGTTGATAAACCCCAAGGCTTGTAGTCCATAATAAAAACAAAATTGTACATACATCTTGTGTTCTTTGTGTTCATTGTGGTGATGACTTGTTGATGATATATTGTTGATATGTGCTCACATCTAACTAGTTATAAATGACAACAATGGGTAATGAATAAATGTTGAATGCTAACTGACGAGTTTTTGTGGAAGAGGGAAGTTTTGGGAAAAAGAGCCCCACACTCATTCACCCCCCGCCCTCTAAGTGTGGTAGGCGTGTCCAATAGATGCATGGTTTCTACATGTGTATATTCATTGTTGATGAATGGTTGATAAAGGTTGATGTTCATGGTGATGTGATGGTTTTTGTATCCATGTGAGTGGATTTGGTTGATGATGGTATATCGGTGACAGTGATAGGTTGGACATAGAGACATGTTGGATACAGTGACAGGTTGACAAGTGACAATTTGGTAACAATTACACATCGATGTGACAATGGTAGTGATAATGGCAGTGGCAGTGATTATGGTAGTGACAATTGTTCTAAATTTATTTTTTAGGGTGGAAGGATGGGGAAAGGAAATGGGGTTATAGCCTCCTTCAGATTGGTGTCAGAGAACATAGGGAGTTGGAACCTACTTTAGGTTGGATCCTGATAATTAGGGGGTTGTAGCCTCCTTCTAGATGGAACCATAGAACAACGGGAGTTAGATCTTCCTTTAGGTTGGAGGTTGAGAATCAGGGGGTTGTAGCCTCCTTCTAGTTAGATCTAGAGAATTTATGGAGCTTTATATTTCTTCAAGTTGGAGCCTATAAATAGGGGTTTGTATCCTCCTTCCAGTTGCAGCTGGAGTATTTGGAATTTGGTGCTTCTAATGAATGTATACTGCACAATATATAAGAAATGTTTTGTGGAATTCTCCCATTTGGGTTTCCACATAAATTCTATTGTATTGTGCATTTGATGTGATGTTTTTGATGTTTATATGCTCATAATATATTGGATGCAATAATATATGATACATTGATGATATACTATTGATTATGTTAAAGTTTATATATTATGGTTAAAAGTGGTAAAATTTCTCACAGTGATTCACCCCCCTCCTCTTAGTATTCCACCATCTATCATCATCCTCAAATCAATTGCTTGCTAAGAAATATGACCACCCTATTCCTTTATTTGAAATTTTATTCTTGAAAACTAATTTAATGAGGCCATGATGATACAAATACCTCTCAACATTCTTATTTTGTATTTGGATAGGCTTGGTCATCATTGTAATGCTATTCAGTAGATAATATGGCATATTTAATGGTTTCTCACCTTTTAAGTGCATCAGTAACCTGATGTTATCAAGGAATATGAGGCTAAATATCCCTTCACATGTGATAAAGTTTTGAATGAGGAATGATAGATCCTTCCATGGATCATTGAGCCAAGTTCTAGGAACTCTAGAGGTCCAGCTCAATCTTCTTATATTCTTTAGCATGTATGGAATCTAAGAATCTTCCTTTATGGGATTGATTTAAAAAAACAATTCTCCTATGTTTTATATCACAATGATGTTAGATAAAGAGTTCTCATAGATTTGAACTGTGAGATTTCCTATCTGACCACATTCTCCATCAAAACTATTGTAAAATTCTCTATTTATTCATGAGTTATTACCTTCAAACTTCCTAAAAAAAATCAATCCAACTTGCCCTAGTTAATATGTGTTCATAGTATTCATGGATCCCAAAAAAATTGAACTCGTATGGTTCATTTCTAACAACCATTTGGTATTTTTCTGAGCACAGGTATTTTCAATTATCTTGAAGAAAACTTTATTCTCCTTAGTCTTTAATATTACTCGTGTTGTTATATGTTTTTTATTTATATAGAAACCCTCCTTAAATACTGTTCTAAAAATTTTCCCTGGATGGGGTGACATGCCCCGAGGATGGGGGACGTGGCGAAGGAGGAGGCGAGGGGATGTGGGAGGCCTTTAATATCGGTCCTCCCCACACACTCTGTGAGTTAATATAAGCATCAACTCCTACCACCTCCGTAACCTGATGCAACTCAGCACGAGCGCCTTCAGTCCGGCCAGCCAGAGCATTAATCTCATGTCTTTAATGGCGTTTATAGTGGCTTATCCACCCATTAACCTTCTCTGGAGTTCCATTGTGTTCTGGCAGCTTCCTGCGCATCGAGGCTGCTATCAAGCTCTCAGCGACTTGTCTTTAACCCTCGCTCCAGTCATGCCGAGATTGAGGGGGCGACCCCGCAGAGGGGCTGGCTGGTATGCAGTCACCTCCAGAAGGAAATGCCACCGAGAATTCAAGCGCCCAGTGACTCTAGACAGGCAGTGACAACGACAGGCAACTCCATCAGTAGGTTCACCTCCTGGCACAATTGTGGAAGAAGACTTGAGCATTACGCTCCCACCGGATTTTTCAGAAAAGAAAATGTTTACTGTCCCTGATAATTGGGACCCCCCCACCTGCTTCTTCAGTTCTGGGACAACACCCTGTGACAGGAACTCCTCCGACTCCTGTGCCAAATATTCCTCAGACCCTTATGCATAAACATGCATCATCGAAGAGGAGCCGTGGATGGACACTGGTGCAACTAAGGACGCAGGATGTCCGGGACGAGATGACAAGCAGCTGAGGCCACCCTCGCCACCTCTTCTACTCCCGGAGTAGTTGCAGCTCATATTTGAAGTCAGAATTCTGGTTGAAGACCAAATTTTCTGAGCAGTTTGCTCAAGCCAACGCCTAGATATTCTTTATGTGGCTTATTCCAATGACATGCCCAAACGTCAATGTCATACCTGCGCACAGCCATTTGCAATACCAGTATGTGCAGAAGAAGTGAAGGACGATAAGGAGTGCACTGGTTAACAAGTATTAGAGTCTGCATGCTTTTCTTTATGTTTGTTGTTGTATTTTCTCAGGACAGTATTCCACTAGGTGCTAGTCTAGATAGCCTTAGAATCTACATTATCAAACTGTTGTTAGTCATGAATATACCCCCTGGTTTCCTACAGGCAGGGTGGCACTATGCTCTCTATATTTTTTGGACATGTTATAGTGAGATAGCCAGGTGTCCTGGTTTCCTACACAGGCAAGACACCTGGCTCCTATGTGTCATGTATGCTCCTTTTTTATGAAGCTTTAATATGAAAGGTCCCACTTTTTACTTAAAAAAAAAAAAATATTGTTCTAAAAATTTGATCTTTGTGGATTTGTTTTGTAGAATTGGATAAAAATTTACAATTCAAAAATTTTTGGAATAAATTGTAGGTAAAGAGTACCTATGTGTAGTGTTTGATTATTTCATTTTTGTGTCCCCTGGATGGCTTCAAAACCTCATCCTTCACAATCGCTACTTTCAACCTCAAATTCTTCTTTTATCTTTGCGAGTTAGTGGTTGGATTGATCGCTTGAAGATTTAAATCCTCTTCCTATAGCTTGATTTTAATCACTATAATGAATTTTATCTAGTTTTATGTGATATTTGAACACTAAGAGTGCACCCCTCCAGCCTGTTAAAATTCAAAAATTAAATTCTTTCTTGTTGAGGACTGAACTTCTTTTTATAGAAAGTTGTTTTATCCTTGTCTCCTTTATCATAATTTTTATTTCGTTCTTTGAAAAAACCTCCATTTCTAGATTTCAATTTCACTTGAACTTCTTATTTTCAATTTTGAATTCTCCTCTATGGCAATGTCCTACAACCTTGCCATAGTTTTTGTTGAGTGCCTCCAGGAATTTCAATTTTTTGGATCAGTAATATGAGTAATTTGAGGGCTTTACCAGATGTAGTGAGTTATTGTAAGAAAAAATATTGGGTAGTACAACCATGGGTTTTGATAGGTTTGTTATCGCTGAAAAATTGATCGCAACATTGCACACAAATGGTTAAATAAAAAATCATTGCCAACAACCATTAGTCCACCTAGAACACTGAATTCCACCAAAAAAAGGCAAAAACTTGTGTAATTGGCTCAAAAATCAAAGTGCGCAAATTCACCAAAGGGAGAGTGCACATAGTGCGCAGAATGCACATGCCAACATAGGGCTCGGTGCACATTATGCAAAAGATGCATGATTGTGTATGAGAAAAACCACACACTTCTATGAACAATGCATTTATGGATCTTGTCGGCCCCTCAAGCACTTATGGTCCTACCCCAAATAGGATTTGACTCTCATTTATGAGAGGTATCTAGCTTGGAGGCTGGTCAAGGTCTAGAGGGTCCCCTAAAAGGCCCCTTCATTTAGACTATGAACAAATTATATCTTTCCATGTATGGATGGCATAAATATGTTCCATGGGTTTGCTAAGAAAATAATATCTTCAAGGTATTGTTATGTTTCAAGAATTCTTCCTTGAGAATCCTATTTTATCTTTGAATCCTTCAAGCACCATTGCAATAGGCCATTTCACTCACCTCTTGAGGGAATACACATGGTGTTTCTTCACCTTTTTCCATTTCTTCCATTGTAAATAGAGAAGAGATCTCAATTAGGGAACTCAAGAGCCCTCCCAAGGAGGAAGAGGGGACTCATAAGTCCCTTCCTTTCTCTATGGTGTTTTGCCTAATAATATATTGATCCATTGGTAGCAATATGTTGGTCATTTGTTGATTTTCATGGTTCTAAGTTTATCAATCTTTCTAACATTTATTTCTTAGTTGTTTTTAATTTTATTTATTTGATTTCATGTCTGATTGGTTTCTCTAACTCACTCAAAAAATTTTGTCTTGTTTAGTAGGCTCATCTAAGCACGCAAGTGTTGTTGTTTTTCTCACCCAAGTGACAAAACCAACACAACAGATTGGTGACCATACTAGAGATAGATATCAAATTACTCCCTATTTGATCATTGAGAGCACTTAATTTTCATTTTTTTGACTTGCACGTACCAAAATTGGCCTAGCCCAACTTTCCAAAGTCAAAATTCAGAGCTGAGGAAGGAGTATTTCACTTGGAAATTTCTTCCTCGACGTGTGACAAGTGCACATCTTTTCAGGCCCACAGACATGCACTTTGCATGAAACATGATTCTTTACTTTGTGCATTGTGAGCCCTATGTGGGCTTATCATAACTGTAACCCGCGCATAAGTCTAATTTTTCAAAATTGTATGGGTTTTTATGCACGGTTTGAGGGCCCCTAGCCCTCATATTTTTATTTCTCAAAACTTTGTAAGGAAACTACACTCCACTTAGAATCCTTTCCCATAAGAAAGGTTAGCTAACATAGGCACTTAGGGGTAAAAATAATCACTATTCTCCTCTTTCTCTTTCTTTCCACATGGATGGCTCATTTGGCTTGTAAAATTTTAAGTTGAAGTTATTTCTTTCATACACAATCATTCCAATTGGGACTAGAAGCCAATTTTGACCCTCAAGTATGCTCTTCCCTTGCACCCCAGTGTGATCTTGCGAATCAGAAAGGTAGTTAAAAGGAATTTTCATCTCCCTTAACAAAATATTTAGGAGAGGACAAAGCCCCCTTAGGGTTCCTCTTTAGTTTTGGAAATATTATTAAAAATTTTGTAAGGCCCCATACATGCCCATATGTTGCAATCCTAGGATAGTTTCTAAATGATTTTTTAGTTGAGATCACAATCTAGGGAAGTTTAAATATCAAAGTAACGGGCCCATACATTCCCACATGTTTGCAATCTAGGATATTTTTCAAGAGATTTCTTAGTGTAAACAACATTCTAGGGAGTTTAAAGGATTTTTAAAGGACCCATTGTTGGGCTCTAAAGATTTCCTAAAAACAACCTCTATGCATCAACCAAAGGTAGGCACTGGCACAAGCGTTTTACTTGTCACCTACGTAGGTTCTTACCTTCTGTTTTCAATACCCAACCTCCAGAGATGCAACACTTGTAAAGGAACAACAATTGTAAAGGGAACGCCAATTATTCTATTCAATGGAACAACATGACCTGCAAAAGGAGCAACAATCAGAATAAAAGGAACAACAGTCATTACATTGGGCCGAACTAATGTTGAATTAATTACATTGTAGTATTTACCCAACTATCTAATTTTTCAACCCGGGGTTCGTAAACTGACGAAGCACACACAAAGTATATGCAATATTGAAGTGGGACTAATCTAATATAATGTTTAAGATACAAATGAAATTGAATCATTAATCTAACAAATGACTGAAATAGAATCATTAATCTAACATATGACTGAAATATAATCATTAATCTAACACCCGACTTAGAATTGAATTAATCTAGTTGCATAAATGAAATTAATCTAGGAATGAGAAATTGTGTGAAGGAATTAATCTAGAAATGGAGAACTACATGAATAAAAATCAAGTACAACATGTGAAGAGTTAAATAACACAACAACATATGTGAGCTCACACCAATGAAGCAATCTTCTATTACAATAACCAAATCAATCTTCATAACAAAATAATAAAAGCATGAAAACCAAAACCATGAATCAAAGCTAAGAATCCCTTTCTCTTTTGAATCCTAATGACTACCATTAATGACTACTCTAATTCTCTACTTACAACTAAAATCTCATGAAGAGAGAGCACTCTCTTTTATACATGAGAGCCTTGAAGATAAGATAACCATCTAATTATTACAGATCCACTTTTCTCTCAACCTATTTCCCATTATTAAAAAGTATAATCCCTTTAAATCCTCACACATATCTCTCATATATATTAGATAAGATATTCCAACCAAATCTCCATGATCTTCTCCTTGGAATGGGCTTGAATTATCTCCTCAAATATTGAAATGGTGGAGGAAGTATTCGAGAAGTCCTTTGAATTAATCCTTCACATATTCCTACACATTACAAAGCTCACACCTATTTGAGATATATATGAAAACATGCCAATTTTCTAACATTTAATCACAAATTCCCTTTTAATACTAAAATGAATAAAGTGGAGAACAATAAGGTGAAACCCAAGTATATTTATGGAAATGATATTGTGAAAGGTTAATGGGGCGATGAAGCCAAGTACATCTGGTGAAGTGCGAATGAATGAGCGGATGTCGAGCCACTTGCAAGATCTGACGATCAAGGGACATGGATGTATTCCCATGATTGTCAGCAAGAGAATTTTCCATTAAGGCATGCAAGCCTCCAGGTACTCAAAATGGACTCTAGTCTATATCCCAGATAAGGTGTTGAGGTTGATGGGGCAAGACTTCTTGAAAGGTGGGCCTTAAGGAATCCCACATCAGTCAACATGAGCTCAGATAAAAAGAGTGGTAGGAATAATGTTTATGGCAAGGCAATGTAGTCATGGAAAGGGAGATGGATAGTTTTATTGACAAGGAAAACTGAAAAAAACTAAAGATATGTATGCGACTCAAAAAGATAGGCATGTGCGAAGTCATGAAGGATAAGTCAATGGAAGATGGGATTCAACACAGGGATGACAAATCTGCTTTGAAGGAGAACTGGAGGAAGACATTCGTGGCACAAATGGTTTTATGAACGGGTTTATGTGTAACTGGAAACGCCATGATGTGTAAGACAAGAATTATCTCCTTCAAGAAGTGAATAAGACATGTCTTTTTCAAAAAAAATTGTGATTTTTGAAAATCACTTTAGTAGGAAGATGCAATTGGCCCTACGCCTGAAAAAACTTAGTACAAATCTTGCATGAAAACTTGTGAGATGTTCAAAGAAAAACAAAACATGCAGAAAGAAGGAAAGATGTGACAAAGTAAATAAAAAATGTGTTGTATACCTCTTGTCATGATCATTGCACACGCGTTTGTTTCATTGTTGCTTGCATAGAGTAAAATCGCAAAAACATGTGTTCACTATTGTTTTCAAGAATTTATAAAAATGTCCATTTGCAATGTTATTTATTTTTGTTGTTTTACTTTTTATAATTTGTTTTTATGTTTTATGAATTCTTTTTTTTCTTTTCATCTTTTTATTTTTTCTTGTTTTTTATGTTTATTATTTTTATGTTTAACCTAATTTTATTACATTATTTTTTATATTATTTGTTTTGTTTATAATAAAACAAAATATAAAAACAAACAATATATGTTTTTTTTGTTTTTTTTTAACAAAAAAACAAAAAATTTAAATCAATCAAATAAATTTAAACTAAAAAAGAAAAAAACTGAACTTGTTTTAAAACAAAAATAAAACAAGATTTTTATAATGGTTATCAGCATTCACCAACTGATTGCTCCTTGCCAAAAAATAAGTAATGCCCTATCTAGCTACCCATATAGCATATCAAGTTAACCAAATGTCAAAATGGCTATTTACCGTGGTTTGGGCGCATTCAATCCATTGAATGCACAGTGTCATGAAGAAATGATTCTTGTTGGAGCATTCCTATTGACCATTCTGCCCCTCCGAAGAGAACAATGTGTGTAAAAACATATCCAACCATTTCTACGTGAGAGGTCCTGTGAAGGAATATCCGAGGCTCTGAAGCTCCTCCATAAACACAACCATCAAGATCCTGTAGGGAGACAAGATACAATATTGTTGACACTGAACGTTCCCCTCTAGAATGATTATGGGCACTCAAAAAATGTGTAGTTTTCCTGAACTTAACATTTATTAGAATACCATACTTGTTGAAATCCATATCATGCTCATCAAGTGTTACTTCTCCAGCAACAACCATCTCTTGAAAGTTGTGGCTGAAAGTTTCATTGATTATTTATAGATCTAGATGCAGAACTCCTCATTTTCTACCCAGCGGATCCAAATCCAGTCCACAACATATACCATAGTTTCAGAACAAGAAGTAGGAGAGCCAGAGGCATGGACCAAGGTAGCAAAATAAGGAGTGGGTATTCGTTGTGCCCTATTCCCTATCTGCCTTAGCCTATGCCTTGTCTCTTTTCTGTATGCCTTGCCCTGTAAGTTTGGAGGTGGCTAAAGAAGTCGAAGAAGAACGCACAATCTCTCTTTATAATACCAAGTTCATAAGTTATATCGCACCCACAGTCAACAACGATATTATGAATGAGATCAGAGGTGGTGGTGTCTACAGCAAGAATCAAATCATGGATGGAATCAACGAAGTCCAAAATTGTAGACAAATCCAAGGAGGTCATCATATAGGTACTAGTCGTATCTCTGTAGTGTGATATTGGGATCATGCATGGTCCCTGTCCCAAAACAAGTGCTTGAACAACAACAAGGATTTTCTAGTCAGTGGTTTCTTGATCTATCTTACTGATAACACCAATAGTCCTTATACCATCAACATCGAATTCAAGGGTCGGTTTAAGAGCTCGGGAAAAAGATATTTTCGGTGCCTGTGATGCAGGCACTACTACCAATATAATTGCATCACTATGTTCTGCATAGTCACTTTTCATTGAATCGTCCACAATCCATTGATTAAGTCCAGGAAAATCAATCAGCGTCAATGGTGGAGAAGTGTGTGTGCATAAGAGAAAGAGACTTCTCTAATAACCTTGGATTATACTGCACAAAAGCAGGATCATCAACATTTTTCTTCAAGAATGACAGCTTGCAGATTGTTTCAACCATTGCAATGGCATAGTCAACAGACATGGATACTTCAACATAACCTCTAGCCTTCTGAATCTTGGCACACTCTTGATGATAAATCTCTTTCATTGACTAATTCCCAATAGTTGTGAATACCAATGCTCCATTGTGAGATATCACCCTGGACAATAGGTGGTACAATTCTTTTGTTAATGCACCAGCAAAAATGCCCTCCTCTCCTTGAAACTTCACAGTCAAGCACCCTTTAATGTTATCTACCGAGCGCATCCGTAATTGATTGTAAAATCTTCTAAAACATATGTTCGACGAACAAAAATACGGAGTGGACTATAGTTGTGTTGCTCATTTTGTTGTCTAATCGGAGAGAAAAAAAAATGATCGTTTGTTGTCAAAGTCAATTAAACGAGGTGTCTTGTGCATAAGAGAAAGAGACTTCTTTAATAACCCTGGATTCTGCCGCAAAAAAGCATTCAGAAGTCATTGATTCTTTGCAAAAATTTTTACAAATGTCATACCTACCTCTGCTCTTCTATATTGCATAGCATCACTCCCACTAGCATCATCAGAATCATGTTGCAAGCAGTGGGTCCTAGCTGCAACTTCTCAGATAAAACAAAAATGCCTCTATGAATGGAAAAACCCTTTGTGTACCAAGAGGAAGAGGTGGTGCCATGGATGTTTCTGCAGCCTTCCTGCTTGATGCAGCAGAGAAATCATAAATATTTCCCAATCCCAGTCTATTTCACTTATACAACTACTCAATCCTTGCCATAATGGATCAAGTGTTGCATTCCCTGGTTACAACAATAGATTTCCAAGTGCGATTGGAATTTTCTGAACTCTTCTGATCATTATTAGTAGTTGACATTGCATCTTCAATGTTGGCAATCAAAACCAATTGCCCAAGAATCCATTGCTCCACCCTGTCATCCTCAAGGTAGCCCATTAGAGAGAACATTGGCATATAAGAAAACACAAGCACACGACCTGTTGCACATGGTTAGAACTGTCGTCCTAAAATTAATTCTCAATTAATAAGTGCGCTCAAGTGATAAAAATAAAAAAATAATTCCTTCTTATTGAAAAAATCAAATCTTTGAAATAGCAAGCGCGTCTGGATTAATAGCAAGAGCCACCAAATATTATTTTGTTTGGTATAGTGGGCATGGCTAGTGAATTAAATGGGCGTGGACTAGCGTTGGTTCTTCAAGGATAACAAAAATTGTATCTGGGCAATATTTGAAATTGGATTTCGCCCATTGTTTGTACCAAATCCACAACGGACGCGTCCCAATCAATCCAGTGTTTGAAAACACTGGTGTCCATCATGGCAGCCTCTTAACCCTATTTCCAATCGCGATCTCTGCATTTTGTTAGAAATACACTCCAACATATTGTTTTCAATTTTGAAAATTAGATCGCCAATCAGTGTTAAATATTGCTGCAAATCTTATCAAATCAAATTTACTCCGATAGAAAAATCTCTGTAAATAAGGATCTAAAACAGATAATCGAAGCTTGATATACACAAGCCAATTCTACTGGTTTCTATCTTTTCTAAAACAATAAAATTTAATGTGACCCACTTAGCGGAGATAATTTAACCTCACAAAGATATCCAAATTAAATTTCTGAGGCAAATGAGGAAGCAAAGGCATTTCTCCTAGTTGTTGGTACAACATACAGAAATATTGTATGTAAACAACTTTCATTATTGGGAGGTCGGTATTCCATCGTTTTCATGCCGTCAAAACTAGTAACACCTCTGCACAATGAAATATCTCAAGCCGATGAAGACTTTGTCCAGAGTTGGCATCTATAATATGGCCTGTGAGAGTTAGAGTATAGTGAATGGGTACGTCTATAACTTTTAAAGTGAGGAGAGGAGTAGTAAAATCATTGATGGGTAGACTAATAGAACCTTGCAAGTTGTTTACTCGATCGAGATTTATGCGGTGATTTCTGCGCATATGATATTTTATTTGTTTGTAGAGTTATTTCCAGGCATATACAGGATAAGGGGCGAGAGAAAAAACAAGGCAGGCAAACCAAAAAAATAAACCAAGCTGAAGTTTAAAAACGAGATTGGATCTTGGGAGGTTTGTTGTGTGAGAGTTATCAAATTATATATATATATATGTGTGTGTGTGTGTGTGTGTGTGTGTGTGTGTGTGTGTATGTATATATATATATATATATATATAATGTACTTATTGTATTTGATTTGCAGATGGAGGGTGCACAACCATTTCATTTATTTGTTTATTTATTAACTTTCCAAAATAAAGAATAAAATAAAAAATTATTTAGTGAGGATCTAAAAAAAAAAAAAAATTTACGAGCAAATGGAAGACGAAAAATAGATTAGGCTAAATTTTATTTTCGTCAATTAATTTATATTCCTGAAATCAACCAATCAGTCATCCTACTTTCTGATCCTCGCAATCGCATGAAGCGCAGAGGAGACCATACTTATTCTAGCAAGAATAAAAAACTTGAAAATAAAACCCTACCTACACTATGCTAATTAGAAATGAGAGAGTAGTTACATGTAATCAAACAACCAATGTAGCCATGCACATAACAGTAATAAAAATATGTTGTCTTTCAATTTAGCAATTGATAGTCGAGAATATGTATGGGCGTGAAAAATTAGCTGTTGAAGTTCTAAATTAACAAAATAAAAAGGAAAACTAAGCGGAACTAACCTCATACTTTATTGAAACCATCATTCGATCATTCTTTCATAGGTGTAATTTGTCTTACTCAGATCATGTTGCAACTTCTTATTGTCCTCCTCGACCTCCTGCTCACCTAATTGTTCTTTATTAAATATGTAGGATTCTTCGTATGTTGATTCTTCGTTCGCCTCTGGAGGAGTAATTAAGCTTCCAACTACTGTCAATATCTCCTCTTCCAAAGAAGAGGAGATCCTGACTTTTGTTGGGACCTGAGTGAGTTGTTCCAAGCTTAAAATCATTGCCAAACCATGTTAAAAAAAGATTCTTATAGCACCAAAAACTGAAATAAAAAAAAAAATTGAATAAAAGCACTCTTACTAAAATGGAAAATAATTACTCTTCACAGTTGCAGAAATTATAGTGTTCCTGATAGTTGGTAGGGACAGTGAGGAATCTACACTAAAGTAGCTCTATGACCCTTATAACCAACACATGTAGATCACGCTTGCAGAATTGAAATTTACACTAACTTGCAGGAATTGAAATTGACACTACCCTACATGTCCTTACCCATATGTCACCTTAGATTTAGGAGCATGTCTAATCACACTTGCATGACAAAGAAATTTAAACTACCACACTTGCAGGAATTGAAATTTACACTACCCTACATGTCCTTACCCATATGTCACCTCAGAGTTAGGAGCATGTCTAATTACACTTGCATGAAAAAGAAATTTAAATTACCACACTTGCAGGAATTGAAATTTACACTACCCTACATGTCCTTACCCATATGTAAACTTAGAGTTAGGAGCATGTCTAATTACACTTGCATGAAAAATAAATTTAAACTACCACACTTGCAGGAATTGAAATTTACAATACGCTACATGTCCTTACCCATATGTCACCTCAGAGTTAGGACCATGTATAATCATAGTTGCATGAAAACTAAATCTAAACTCCAATCCATCTTGCTTCCCCAGCAACGGTGCCAAAATTTTGGGCTCTAAAGATATCCTAAAAACAACCTCTATGGATCAACCAAAGGTAGGCGTTGGCACAAGCATTTTACTTGTCGCCTATGTAGGTTCTTACCTTCTATTTTCAATACCTAGCCTCCAGAGATGCAACACCTGTAAAGGAACAATAATCGTAAAGGGAAAGACAATTGTTCTATTCAAAGGAACAACATGACTTGCAAAAGGAGAAACAATCAGAACAAAAGGAACAACAGTCGTTACATTGGGCCAAACTAATGTTGAATTAATTGCATTGTAGTATTTACCCAACTATCTAATTTGTCAACTTGGGGTTCATAAAATGAAGAAGCACACAAAAAGTATATGCAATATTGAAGCAGGACTAATCTAATCTAATGTTTAAGCTACAACTGAAATTGAATCATTAATCTAACACACGACTGAAATAGAATCATTAATCTAACACACAACTTGGAATTGAATTAATCTAGTTGCGTAAATGAAATTAATCTAGGAATGAGAAATTGCGTGAACGAATTAATATAGAAATGGAGAACTACATGAAGGAAAATCATGTACAACATGTGAAGAGTTAAATAACACAACAACATATGTGAGCTCACTCCAATGAAGCAATATTCTATTACAATAACCAAATCAATCTTCATAACAAAATAATAAAAGCATGAAAACCAAAATGATAAATCAAAGCTAAGAATCCCTTTCTCTTTCGAATCCTAATGACTACCATTAATGACTACTCTAATTCTCTACTTACAATTGAAATCTCATGAAGAGAGAGCACTATCTTTTATACATGAGAGCCTTGAAGATAAGATAACCATCTCATTATTACAGATCCACTTATCTCTCAACCTATTTCCCATTATTACAAAATATAATCCCTTTAAATCCTCACACATATCTCTCATATATCTTAGATAAGATATTCCAAACAAATCTCCATGATCTTCTCCTTGGAATGGGCTTGAATTATCTCCTCAAATATCGAAATGGTGGAGAAAGAATTTGAGAAGTCCTTTGAATTAATCCTTCACGTATTCCTACACATTACAAAGCTCACACATATTTGAGATATATATGAAAACATGTCAATTTTCTAACATTTAATCACAAATTCCCTTTTAATACTAAAATGAATAAAGTGGAGAACAATAAGGTGAAACCCAAGTATATTTATGGAAATGATATCGTGAAAGGTTAATGGGGCAACAAAATGTGAAGAATGATGAAGGGAAAGATGGATGCAAATATGACATTTATGAGCCCCAACACCCACATGTCCACATTGCTAGTTCTTTAGGGCTTTAAATTTTCCGCAAGGTTGTACCAAAGACACATAGTAATCAAGGTAAGAAGATTTTTAAGGACCACAGGAAGTCCACACGTTGCAATCTCACACTTAAATTATTAAAATATTGACACACTTTTAACTTTCTTGCACACAAATGAACTCCTCACACACACATAATTTCTATTAGAATAGATTTCTTCAAAGTAATTCCGAAAGATCGGACTATTTCTTTGGAAATTATCCACAACCATTTAAATAAAAATGAGATTGGTCCATGACCCCAATCTCTCATCCCACCACATCAAAACAATTTCTAGCAATGCACTAAAGTTTCCTCCACAGTGGGCACCAAAATAAATTTTTAGTCTAAGTAGGATCTCAGGGGTAGGCATCCAAATAACCCCCCGTTATTAGGTTCTCACATTTGCAGACAATATAAGTTGAGAAATAGGGGAATTTTAAATCCTCCAAGTCAAGTGTTCCTACACCATAAGGTAGGGAGATACCTGTGAAGGGTCGAAGGTCGAGGTCCAATTGTTTTGCGCATCCCTCCTTGAATCACCCAACTCTTGTGAGGGAATCCATCCCGTGGCCCAAATCTGAGGCCGAAAATCTAAATGTCACACTTTGACAGATATACTTAGTGGAAAAATTTAGGATATCCACCCAGGTGGTGGTTGTGGGCTGCAATCGCACCTTGATCATATTTTGTGTGGCTATTGGGAAATCTTGCCAACACTTTCGGGATATGAACCTTGTACCCCTCATTATAACTGATTACTTCAACCTTCACTAGATCCTCTTCTGGTGGCTTCAAACCCCACTATTGAGTTCTATTGGAAGGCCCATTGCTAAATTGAGAGGAAGGATGATAAGTCTTTTAGGACATGAGATTTCATTTTTTCATTTTTCCCCCACGTGGACAAAATCCACCTATCCACATGCTTGTTTATTTTACAATTGATGTATGTATGATGTTCATTTGCTTACATGCCATTGTGAGTTATACTATGTTGCGAAGGTCAGAATTGTAACAACACTTTTTCATTTATTTCTCTTGTCACCCTTTCAACACATTCACTTTGCTAGTCAGAACCATAAGGGACCCACAAAGTCCTCTTCGTTCTAGACAATTGAAAAATATTCCTCCTGTTCTAGGAGGAGTTCCTAGTTTCTCCAAATCACTGGATCAACCATATCACATGCCCATGAGTGCTACTATTTTGGGATCAACTTTACTTGGTTCCACTTTACTTGCATCAAACACCCAAGGCCATCCATCTATTGGTTCTCCTTCACAAGGAGGTTGGAGTCAAACTTCTTCTCAAGGGATTAGTACACACCCACCAAATCCCTCTCAAGGGATAAGTCCATTACCTACACACATGATGGTTGGAAATAATCCTCTGCCAAATCTCTGTATTCCATACTTAGCATCCCTCAACATTCTTTATTTAACAAAACTCACGAATGATCCCATTTTACATGACCGTACATGGCCCAATATGCCTACCAAACTACCTTAAGATATTCCAGAGTTTGAAGGAAAACCAAGGGAAGATCCCACCAACCATGTTATGAACTTCCACTTATTTTTCTCTTCAGACAACATCATGGATGGTTCCATCCTCTTACTGTTATTTCAAAGAATTCTCATTGGTTCATCAACAAAATGGTATGTCGACGAAAAATAAGGGTCCCATGTGACCTTTGAATCCTTGGCCAAGGCCTTTTTTTCATTTTTCCAACTACTGATTCATCATGATATTTTCTTATAACTTATCTCTGAGTTCAAACAAACCACTGCTATATATATTGTTGACCACATCCATGAATGGAGATGACAACCTAGTTTTTGTAAAGTAGAAACCACCAAATAACGTCTTGATTTCTCTCTTAAATCGATCGTCTCTGTGATTTCCAAAGATGTAGCATCCAATTTTCCTCAATCAGAGGAGGAGGCCATCAACAGGGCCAAACAATTTGACCTCATATATGATCAATCAGGTAACTTATACATAGTATTTCCCGATGCACCTAGACCCCTACCATTTGGCCAGGAAAAACCTCAAGTTTCTCATGTTGTGGAAGGGTTGATTGGTTCTATGACACATATCAACCCTTACAACTACCCATCACCAACTTATGGGGAAAATCAATATCCACAACCATATGGAGGAGTGTCTTATTACCCTCCTACCACTCACTAACAGTGATATCCTGTTGGTCCCTCTCAACCATTGGGGGTACTTGCATCGATACCCATGATGCATCTGATCTCTCAACCAAGTATGAGTTCACTGTCAACCCACGTATATCACCCCAATAGTGGTGGAAGTACTTCAACATCCTACACATCATATGGATCATCTCCACAAAAAAATCCATATTTTCCATTTCCTAGTCCTCCCCAACTGGTTGCTCGTCCACCAGGACAACCGCATGCCAACGTTAAATTTATTCAACCCTCTCCCATTCAACAGATTTAGACTTTTGGATAATTGAATACGGAAAATCTGGCCCATCCACCGAATAATGCCAATGAGAAAGGAAAAAACTGAAATAATAACAACCTGGGACCGAGAGGAAACAATCCCTAACAAAACCAACCTATTGGGGGAAACCAGAATCAAGGAAACCAAAACCCTCAAGGGGGAAAAAATAATAATCAACCACAACAAGGGAAGAACAATAATATAAGAACTAATTTCCCTTGTGCTCTATGTGGCGTGTATGTAAATTATACTCACCACTACCCCCAAATTTTTGAGTTCAAATGGATGAAAGAATCCATTAATACTCAATGTCCCCCAACACCACTTTCACCTTCACAGGCCCCACAACACTATTTCCAACCACCACCTTGGGTTCTATTGCAAAACCCTATTCCACACCAAGGTGTGATTAATACTCAACAAGATATAAACTATGCCCCACCACAAATGCGATAGTATCCAAATCGAGGTCCCAATCAACCCAGAAATTTGGCTGACCGTAATATCCTCCTTACCAGTGAGGAAGAGATTCTTATGCAAACTCACGGTCATCAATATGGAGTCCCTCCTAACTCTACTCCAACCATATCGGGAACAAATCCCAATACAACCAGACAACCATTGTTGATCCCACGCCCTAACACTGACCCCAATCCTTGTATACCCCTCGACCTTTACGGTGAAATGTACATAACCCTCATGCCAGGGAAGCCCATAACTACAGTTTGGTCGATGATTTAGTAGAGTCCCCTACAACCATGTTCGTACTGGAGGTCCTCCAAACATGCCCCTCACAACGCAAGTCCTTGATTTCCTCTTTGGGTGAAGTTGACACAATTGACACTCGACTCATCACCTTTGATCTAAGTAATAGGGAACCATGCCTCCCCACCCTGGTAGCTTTTCAGATATTAGTTAAGATCCATAACATCACAGTTCATCAGTGTATGATCGATGAATGTTCATCCACATGCATCATGTCCAAATTTGTATGGAAAAAACTCGGCTTACCTAAGATAGTACCATTTTTCATCACCCTTAGAGCCTATGATGGTCAACCATTATCTCCTGAAGGGATCTTCCAAAATGTCCCCATAGGACTTGGGGGAAAAACCATCCTAATCAACATTGAGTTTATGTATGCCCCACTTGATTATACCATCTTTTTTGGGTGTAGCTACATGTATGTTATGAAAGATGTATCCTCTTTTGTGTTTCGTACGATTATGTTCCTCCATAATGGGAAAATCATCACCATCAACCAACTTACACATTATTATCCTAATCACTTCACCAACATTGATAATATCCTCCACCTTGTCTAGAATATTTCAGACACTTTTTCAGTCATCAACATGGGTCCAGGAATATTGAAGAACCCATACTTGTTAGGGACTTACCATGGAGCACCACCCCTCCTACATCCTTCCATGACCACACAAGTGTGCGTATTTTCCTCGAACAAAACCGATCTCAGAGACACCACTCCTATCACGAAGGCCCCTCCCCACATCGAAGTTCCACTAGTTGAATAACTACTACCTCAAGAATTCCCTGAAACTACCATTGAACCACTTGTCCCGGATTCCCCCCCCCCCCCGCTCCAGGGGAAAATCCCAGTTTGGGAGATAGTCCCTCAATCTATTACCCAAATCCACTTCTTCTACCCCACACTTGGAGTCCAAGCATTCCAAGCAGTTTCTACTATCACACTTCCCAACATGGTTCTTTCCATCCCTATATGGTATCTTCATCCACATGCCATAGTTCCTACACCATATCTCCCTCCTTAGACAAAGGGAGTACCGATGTAGATCCTAGTACATGCTCCTGCCACACCACCGAAACCCGAACCTAGCAGCAACACCACCACCACTTGGGGTAGACGAAAGAAGGACGATCCCATAGCTTCACTCCCTCTATTAGTGCAATCTCCTTGTGAACTTTATGAAAGAGAAAGACATCCCACTAACATATGTCCTACTCTTCCTAAGTTGTGCAATCTTATCCAACTCCCTCGATAAAACCCATTTCTTACCACTCCACCTAGTACTTCAGCTACTACTATGGAGTCCTCAACCTCATGCAAGAAAGGGTTAGGAACCAATTTTTCTTGTGTATATTCTCACAATATGTATATTATACCCATCATTTCATGTCTCTACCTCAATTCTGCCAAACATTAGCCGTCGTATGTCAAACATCCCTACCCAAGCCCCCTTAGGATCTCTCTACTGCTTCTCACCTCATGGACATTTGTTATGTTTCTTCTTCAGTATCTGCGCGAATGAGGTACCATCCACAATATTGTGACATTTAGTTCATGTCAAGTGAACCATCACACCTCATACACAATATCCCTTCTACATCCTCACTCCTTGAGGACAATAACACTCACCCGTCAATATTTCCCCCTACCATCGCTCATGATCCCCTGTCTTCTCGGATTTTACAATGTGAGGAAGATATCTTGGAGGGACTAACTACCCCCAATTTCCCATGGAATGCACTCCATCATCGAGCATTGTTTCTCTCATAGGAGGCCTTTCATTCTCCTACCCAAGCCTCCATGTGTGCCATCAAAACCAAGGAGTTTATTCCTCCAGGGCATATTAACTGGTTCAACAACCCTATCCCTTCCCTCGATTCTTTTGAAGAAGGAAACATGGAAAACATCTCGCCCATTGTCAAAATTGACATTTGCATCAAACCAGGCATCATAGAAGAGATCACCATCGGCGACACATACTCCCTCGAAGAGGCCATTGCTTACAAAACTCTCTTTTAGGAATACTGGGACATTTTTTCCTAGTCATATATGAAAATGCCCGGCCTCAATCCTTCTATAGTCGAACACCGAATGGACACTTGGTCGGATGTTTCCCTTGTTATTCAAAATAAAATACCCCTTGACACATCCAAATATGCGGCTAAAGCCAAAATTCACAAGTTATGTGTGGTCAGGTTCATTTACCCCATTGCGTATACTTCATGGGTCTCCAACCCCGTCCTTGTAAACAAAAAACAAGGAACTATTTGTTTCTATAGAGATTTTTGCGATATCAACCATCATTGTCCAAAAGAAAAATTTCCAACCCCTTTCATTGACAAAATAATTGATGATTGTGAAGGCCATGAGGCACTTTCCTTTATGGACAGGTTCTCCAGCTATAACCAAATTCAAATCCACCCAACCTATCAATACAAAACCACTTTTACACCCCCTTGGGGTACCTTTTCTTATCGCGTCATGCCTTTTGGAATCAAGAACGTAGGTTCTACAGTTCAACAGGCCATGCCTATGTTTTCCATGAACTTGCTCTCATCATCCTTGCTTATTTGGATGACCTCAATGCTCGATCCAAAAAATGAACTCAATATTTAGATGAATTATGCATCGTTTTCCAATGATGTCGCCAATACAATATCTGCTTGAACCTTCTCAAGTGCGTATTTTGCATCACGGTCGGATGCCTCCTTGGGTTCATTGTCTCCCAACATGGAATCACGGTGGACCCCCTCAACATCCAAGCTATCACTAAAATTCCCCCACCTAGGAATTTACGCTAACTCCAAAGCCTAAAAGGAAAAGACAAATTTGTATGTTTCTTTTTCCTAGACTATGCCACTTGCATGCATGGTTTCCTCCACCTACTATGACATGATATCCCATTTCTATGGTACATACATGACCAAACAAATTTTGATGATTTAAAATCTTCCCTATCCAATGCCCCTTTGATTACTCACCTAGACTATGATCATGATTACATCCTATACCTATCAACCATGATTGTCTTAGCTGTAGGAGTCCTCGTCCAATTAGGGTATCATGGGTGTGGACCTATGATTTACTACATTAGTAAAAACATTTCAGGGTCACCCTTGGAATACAATCATGATGAGAATATTTCCTTAGCAGTTGTCCTCATATTCCAAAAACTGCGACACTAAATTCTACTTTGAACTACAAAGGTCGTAGATGAATCCAACCCCATGCAATACTTGCTTAGTCGTAGACAGATTAATGGAAAATTTTCCCAATGGATTTTTATCCTGCAGGAATACGATCTAGATTTCTCTACTCAAAAAAGAAAGAAATATCTCGTCCTCACTGAACTCATTACCTCTTTTCCCTTAGATGCCAAATATTCCCCCATCAATGAGGATTTCCCTAACGAAAATGTCTTCCTCATTTCTTTTGATGATCCTTGGTATGGATACCTCCTCGTCTACCTTCGAATAAATAATTTTGGGTCTCATCTCTCTTGAAATGATCATCGACGCATTTGTCATCAGGCCCCCTGATATCTCCTCATTGGAGACATTATCTACAGACGCGAGGTCGACACCATACTTCGATGATGTCTTACCATCGATGAAGCCAAAAACGTCCTGAATGATTTCGACAATGATTCTTGCAGTGGCCACCTCTTGGGTATGTATATCTCCCAAAAGATCATTCGAGTAGGGTACTTCTATCCCACTTTTTTTCATTATTGCATCCATGCTATCAAGCGATGCGACAAATGCTAGCTTTATGCAAACAAATCACGAGCTCCACCAGATCTTCCACATCTAGTCATCACAGTCAGCCGCTTTTGTAAATGGGGCATAGACTTTATGAATTGTAACCCTCCATCTAGTAATGGACAGAAGTACATTGTCGTGTTCCATGACCATTTTCAACAACACCACTGACACAACAACCAATTTTTCTTCAACCACTTCATTACATGGTTCAAAGTTCCACTATAGTTAGTGTCCAACCATGGTAAACATTTTGACAATGAGATATTTACAGAACTCTCCTCAAAATTAGGCTTCTCCCATGAATTCTCCTCCCCATACTACCCTCATTCCAAGAGACAACTCGAGGTTGTCAACAAAGTCCTCAAAACCATGCTACAACATATTGTCAACAAACATAAGACCAGCTGGCATCATATTATGTTTTCTTCATTATGGGATTATCACACAACAGTAAAAAAATGCCACCGTTTTTACACCGTTCCACCTCATCCATGGGATCTATTATCTCTTAAAAATGACACAGTAAAAAATGTCATTTTAGGAGATAAAGAGTACTTCAAAAATTTGTTTCTAAGTTTTTATAGGCTCATTTAATAGACTATTGTTTGTAAATAACTTCAGAATAAAACATTGAATCTGATCTTTTATTAAAAAACAAAACGAAAATGAAGTTACAGGTTTCGGTGGTTTAGGCGAACCTGTAGGTGTTCATTAACCACCAAAAACCTTGGCTTTAGGTGGTTAAAAGAGAAGGGAAAAGTTTGATCAACCACCGAAAAAACATAAACATGGAAAAATCAAAACCCGTATTCGTGCACGATCCAGTTGTCAACGGATGTAATGATTGAAGGTTATGTGCCGAGACATGGGAAATGGTGAAGGAGTGGGAGCATGATTATTCCTTATTGTTAAGTCACGTTTTCATGTGTTGTGGTTCATTCCAAAACCTCACCTGTCATTTCTAAATAAAACTTTGCATACAAAGAAATTCCTGATAATTTTTATTATGCTTAACTGATTAAATTCCATGTGGTCTTTGCTCCACTCAAAGTTCCAAGAGGTGTCATCATCATGATGCTTCTTCCATTTACGATAATCATTTTGAAATCCCTTTGATTAAGGAATCAAAGTTGAGTCTTTTGTTATCCTCATCTATAGGAAGTCTGAATTTCTTTTATGATTTGTTCAAACTCCATCCACCATATGTATCTCACATGATCTTCAGTTTGTCTCATTCTTATTCCAGTTATCCCTCCCCAGAGCCGATCGATCCTCTAATTTTCTACTGACTATTTATTCTAGCCTGAAAATTTATCATTTACCGATACATGTGGATATCAGGTTCAATCCATGGAGAAAGAAGGACCAGCTTTGCACACAGATTTGGATGGTACTTGGTATCTTGAGGCCCATCCTGAGGTTGCAGAGTTCTTCAAACAAGTAGGGTGCTTCACTTACTATGAGAAATTACATAAATTTCACCAACAAGTTTCAAAGGTCTTCGCCCTATCTTATGATGGAAGGAAATCCATTATCGATAATGAAGATTTCATTGTGGATGAGGAATCAATTGTAGAGATTATCAGTTTGCCAAGAACCGGTGAACGCTGGTTTCAAACCACCATACTAGCTGATATAGAATTCAAATCTTATTTGTAGTCACAACACAAGATTCTCCTACAGAAAATGAAAATTCCTATGTCTTATCTGGAGACGAAATGGAAGTCCCTGCTCAAAATTATTTTTGCCTACATTACATGTGAGGGTAGGTATAACATATTTATGCTTTACCATTTTAAACTACTCAATCATTTTACTGGAAAATCCTCTATCAATCTCCCTCATTACCTTCAAAAAACTCTTACTAAAATGACTTGACAAGTCAAGCTTAAACCTAGTAAGGTAGCCAGTAGATTATCACATCAGGGTTTAATTACCTTAATAGTCAGAGAATCTTTGAAAAAGAAAGATATCGATTGGAATTTCTTTCTATTTTGGAATGAGTTCCATACTGATTTACAACTAGAAATCAAAGGGAATAAATCT
Source organism: Picea engelmannii (assembly GCA_009831015.1). Lineage (NCBI taxonomy): Eukaryota > Viridiplantae > Streptophyta > Pinopsida > Pinales > Pinaceae > Picea > Picea engelmannii. The sequence goes on along the minus strand of ML793474.1, from coordinate 65,308 downwards.
ACATCAAATAGATCATCCACTCCTAGGAGCTGTAGAAGAAAAAGGAGGGATATTTCACCTCCTCACGATGGATAAAAAATACAGCGTAATGTTCAGGCCGAGAAGATTGTTGAGAAATATTCAAATATGTCATCCCTAACTTCTCCAGAGGAGAAGAACAGACCTTTGGCAGAGGCTTCAACAGGTAGACCAAGATCAGCTAGGTCCTAGAAGATTAATCAATTATTGGAGAAGCTTTATGACTTAGAAGTTTTTGAGAAGAAGATCATAAAGATAAACGCAGAGTTGATTTATAAGAATGTTAAGATTTATCACATTATTCATGATGTCTTGGAGGAGCATAATAAAACATTGGCAAGGAACAAGATGCTGATGAAAGAGAACTTAGATTTGTATAAAGAGTTCAGGCTTTTGATGAAAGACTCATAAACTTCATCTCAAAAGAAGCTAGCAAAATTAGCCACTACTCTAGATGAGGAAGCATAACCATCTACATAGAAAGTTGAAGTTCATGGCACTTTACCTGAAATATAACCATCACCAAAGCAACCATGAACACTCAATAGTGAGATTTGATGCAAGGGGTTTTGAAGAAGTTTTCAATATGATTAGTCATCTATTCTTGGGGCACGGAATCAGGTTTCAATCCAAATTTGGGAATGCAAATTCTATTTTCATCAAAGAATCTCAAACAGCCTTGGAAGGCTATATGCACACATCAGAAGTCAAGCAAGATGAAGATTCGTAAAGCTTAGGAGTTGGACCTTATTTTAGGGATCATTTTCTATTATTTTGGATCTATGTTGACTATTTGTATTTAGGATATTTTGATCCATCTTTTTAGGATCTAGAAACAAGATTGTAAAGCTATAAAGCTAAGAACAAAAGATAAACAAAGGGTTCAATTCTGGAGAGACTGAGGCTACACCATATTGTAATAGACTTTCTTATGTTATAATACAGATCGCAAGTTTCTCTCTTTATTAATGTCATATTTCCGTTTCTTTATTTTATTATACTTCCATGGTTGTTATTGATCTATGTTTGTCTAATTGTTGGTGACTGTAATCTCATCCGGTCAATTCATAAACATTAATTGATTAGCAATCAATGCCATCTTTATTCAACCCATCATTCATATGTTCTGGTTGATAAGCATAGCCTTCTTCACCCACCAACAAGCTATCCATCTGATTATTGATTCTTGAGAGAATCATCTTATTTGATTGTACACATTTGACTGTCTGGACACAGATCTAGTAGATCAGTATTTCCCATTTGATCCAAATCTACACCCATTATTGAGAAAATAGTTTCCAAAAATATTAAGTTACCAGGCATCTCTGACTTACAGACTAGGAGATTTTCCTGGAGTGATAACAGATTGGCGTCATTGCCGAGGAGAGGAGATTGAAGCTCAGCTTCCTTGGGACATGACAAAGATCCATCCTTGATGATAGACAAATCCTGGACATTTACTTGGTTGTAATCTTCTATCTGGTGACTCCACGATTAAAGAATCCACTGGGGAAGATCCGATTGAAAAAAGATGAAGGAGTTAAATTTTAAATCCAGGTACCAGTTCATTAGTCTGCTTCGCAAACTATTGTATTTATTTATCATCTCTTTCGTTCTTTTCCCTTCATGTGTAAAGAGAATTATTTTTTTCTTTGTATATTCATAAAATCATCATCCTTATTGTATATATCCGTCTTTAGAAGAGGAAACCCAACAACCTTGCATTGTAGATGTAGATTCTACATCTTTACCTTAGCCTATTCCTAAAGATGAGTTCTGCATTCAAATTCCCTCTGAATCTGAGCATTCATATAACCTTGAGGAGGTTGAACTTGTTTCAAAACCTATCCAGATCTCAGCCTCTGTTGCCATAATCTCTGAACCTGGTCAACAACTTACCATCTCTCATTATCAGCCCACAACCTTTCAAGTTAAGATCCATATGAAGATGTTCAAACCTTTACAACTACCCCATCTTATTCATCCTTATCTTGATGACTATTATGAATATCTCCCTTGGTTTTCCGGAGAGAATCGAGCTTCAGTTGAGAGACACATGGACTCCTTTTTGGATTTTGTTGATCATTTTCAAATCACTCATGAAGATGTGATCATGAGATTTTTTTCAAAGTCTCTGATCAAAGATGTTGCTACATGGTTTAAGGGTCTGAAAGATGATTCTATTTTCTCATGGATTGATTTCTCTAATGCTTTTATGAAGTATTGGGGTGAATACAAATCTTTAGATTCTCACCTTGCTGATTTCTATGCTTTGAAACGAGAGCAGGATGAAGCCTCGACTGTTTTCAATAGAATTTTTTACCGTGTTTATCATGACATTCCTTTGGAGATCTGACCTACAGAGACATTTTCCATCATACATGATATTATGGGTCTTCATTTAGAACTTTCCTTTCTTCTATTAGAACGGAAGTCTCAATCCTTAACCCAGTTGTTTGAAGATGCTCAATAGGTAGAGGAGAACATTCATGTTTCCAGAAGGATCCGAGATCAAGATTTATTTGAAAATCTACAAGTATATGAGCAAGAAGAATGTCAGTATACTTCAGATTCTGAGCATGAGAGTCATGAGATTGAACAATTTTGGAACAACTGCGAGCATATGGGTTCATTTCAGATTCATGTCAGGATTTTTCAATATTTGTTGAGTCCTCCAGAGATAGGTATGCTTGTAAAGTTCACGATCAATTTGTAAATCAATAAGAGATTATGAAGAATGAGGACTGCATAAGAGATTACATGTTCTTAGCTGATCCTTTTTCATGTGATGTAAATCCTGTGTTGTTATCCTCTTGTGAGCATTATTCTGATAAGGAAATTGTAGTTTTTGATGAACACGAGTTAATCTCAAGAGAACCAGAAGATTATTCGTCTTCTTTTAGATAAATAGTCATGGTTGAGCAAGTGTCTGCTATAGATGAGTAGCATGATTCTTATCTTCTTCTTGAGGATCCATTTGCAGCCTTCATGGACTCATACTTTTTAGAGAACCTAAAGATTTCAAATTTCCTTAGCTTGCCATTGTTTATGGGTGAGTACGGTTTCTTGGATGAACTCTTATCACTATTGTTGCATGTCTAACTTCATCTGTTGATCAGTGATAAAGATGAGATTGTTTCAGTATTAAAATTGCTTGGATGGTTGTTATGGAAATCAACCTTTACCTAACCCGAATGCAGATCCGGTTAGAGTAGGAGTAGGATAATAAGCTCGTTTTATGAGCAATTAATTGCTATTTCAGTTATTGAGTTTGTGAATAAGTAGGCAGGCTACATGCAGTTACATGACATGTTGTACGTTTGCAAAAGAACAGTTACACAGTCCAGATGACTCCATGCCCAATGGAAGTACTAGACTACATTTGAAATACTTATTGATAGGAAAGGCAATTGGTTCTGGGATCTTGAAACCTCACTGGGAGGATTTCATCCATGAGTAGGAGCCAGTTGTTATCTCCTAAAAATGACACAGTAAAAAATGTCATTTTAGGAGATAAAGAGTACTTCAAAAATTTGTTTCTAAGTTTTTATAGGCTCATTTAATAGCCTATTGTTTATAAATAACTTTATAATAAAACATTGAATCTGATCTTCTATTAACAAACAAAAAGAAAATGAAGTTACAGGTTTCGGTGGTTTAGGAGAACCTGTAGGTGTTCATTAACCACAAAAAACCTTGGCTTTCGGTGGTTAAAAGAGAAGGGATAGGTTTGATCAACCATCGAAAAAACATAAACGTGGAAAAGTCAAAACCCGTATTAATGCACGATCCAATTGTCAACGGATGTAATGATTGAAGGTTATGTGCCGAGAGATGGGAAATGGCGAAGGAGTGGCAGCATGATTATTCCTTATTGTTAAGTCACGTTTTGATGTGTTGTGGTTCATTCCAAAACCTCACCTGTCATTTCTAAATAAAACTTTGCATAGAAAGCAATTCCTGATAAGTTTTATTATGCTTAATTGATTAAATTCCACGTGGTCTTTGCTCCACTCAAAGTTCCAAGAGGTGTCATCATCATGATGCTTCTTCCATTTACGATCATCATTTCGAAATCCCTTTGATTAAGGAATCAAATTCAAATCTTTTGTTATCCTCATCTATAGGAAGTACAAATTGCTATTATGCTTTGTTCAGACTCCATCTGCCATATGTATCTGACAGGAGCTCGAGTTTGTCCTATTCTTATGCCATTTATCTCTCTCCAGAGCCGCTCGATCCCCTAATTTTCTACTGACTATTTATTCTAGCCCGAAAATCTATCATTTACCAATATAGGTGCATATCAGGTTCAGTCCATGGAGAAAGCAGGACCAGCTTTGCGAACAGAGTTGGATTGTACTTGGTATCTTGAGGCCCATACTGAGGTTGCAGAGTTCTTCAATCAAGTAGGGTGCTTCACTTACTGTGATAAATTATAGAACTTTCACCAACAAGTTTGAGAGGTCTTCACCCTATCTTATGATGGAAGGAAAGCCATTATTGGTAATGAATATTTCATTGTGGATGAGGAATCAATTGCAGAGATTACCGGTTTGCCAAGAACTAGTGAACACTAGTTTAAAACCACCATACCAGCTAATATAGAACTCAAATCTTATTTGTAGTCACAGCACAAGACTCTCCTACATAAAATGGAAATTCCTATGTCTTATCTGGAGAAAAAATGACAGTCCCTACTCAAGAGTATTTTCACCTACATACATGTGAGGGTAGGTATAATAGAGTTATTCTTTACCATTTTAAACTACTCAATCATTTTACTGGAAAAAGCCTCTATCAATCTCCCTCATTACCTTCGAAAGAATATTACTAAAATGACTCGACAAGTCAAGCTTAAACCCAGTAAGGTAGCCAGTAGATTATCACATCGGGGTTTAATTACCTTAATAGTTAGTGAATCTTTGAAAAAGAAAGATATTGATTGGAATTTCTTTCTATTCTGAAACGAATTCCATATTGATTCACAACCAGAAATCAAAGGGAAGAAATCTACATCAAAGAGATCATCCACTCCTAGGAGCAGCAGAAGAAAAAGGAGGGCCATTTCACCTCCTCAAGCTGGATCAAAAATACAGGGTAATGTTCAGGCCGAGTAGATTGTTGAGAAATATTCAAATATATCATCCCTAATTTCTCCAGAGGAGTAGAATAGACCTTTGGTAGAGGCTTCAACAAGTAGACCAATATCAGCTAGGTCCCAGAAGATTAATCAATTATTGGAGAAGTTTTATGACTTAGAAGTTTTTGAGAAGCAGATCATAAAGATAAATGCAGAGTTGATTGATAAGAATGTTAAGATTTATGACATTAGTCATGATGTCTTGGAGGAGCATGATAAAACCTTGGCAAGGAACAAGATGCTGATGAAAGGGAACATAAATTTGTATAAGCAGTTCAGGCTTCTGACGAAAGACCCACGAACTTCATCTCAAAAGCAGCTAGAAAAACTAGCCACTACTCTAGATGAGGAAACAAAACCGTATACATAGAAAATTGGAGTTGTTGGCACTTTACCTGAAAGAGAACCATCACCAAAGAAACCATGAACACTCAATAGTGAGATTTGATGCAAGGAGTTTTGAAGAAGTGTTCAAGATGATTAGTCATCTATTCTTGGGGCATAGAATCAGGTTTCAATACAAATTTGGGAATGCGAATTCCATTTTCATCAAAGAATCTCAAACAACCTTGGAAGGCTATTTGTACACATCAGAAGTCAAGGAAGATGAAGATTCGTAAATCTTAAGAGCTGGACCTTATTTTAGCGATCATTTTCTATTATTTTGGATCTATGTTGACTATTTGTATTTAGGATATTTTGATCCATCTTTTTAGGATCTAGAAACAAGATTGTAAAGCTATAAAGCTAAGAACAAAAGATAAACAAAGGGTTCGATTCCGGAGAGACTGAGGCTACACCATATTATAATATACTTTCTTATGTTATAATACGGATCACAAGTTTCTCTCTTTATTAATGTCAGATTTCCCTTTCTTTATTTTCTTATACTTCCATGGTTGTTATTGATCTATGTTTGTCTAATTGTTGGTGACTGTCATCTCATCTGGTCAATTCATAAACATTGATTGATTAGAAATCACTGCCATCTTTATTCATCCCATTATGTATATGTTCTGGTTGATAAGCATAGCCTTCTTCACCCACTAGCAAGCTATCCATATGATTATTGATTCTTGAGAGCATCGTCTTATTTGATTGTACACATTTGACTGTCTGGACACAAATCTAGTAGATCAGTATTTCCCATTTGATCCAAGGCTACATCCATTATTGATAAAATAGTTTCCAAAAAGATTACGTTACCAAGCATATCTGACTTACAGCCTAGGAGAGTTTCCTGGAGTGATAACATGATCGAAGCCACCATTCCCATCGAGTGTGAAATCCCCACATTATGCACTACCATTGAGCTCCTACTTGACACTACTCTAATAGAGCAGTGCCAACTGACCTTATAATCATGATCATCAATATTCATTACAACATAATGAGGCAACTAAAAAATGGTCCAAAGCCACCTTCGACCACCATGTCAACCTTCGCTCATTCAATGAATGTGATCTTGTTTTAGCCTATGATGTCTCCCACGACACTCTCGGCCATGTTAAATTCGAGTCATTATGGCATGGACCCTTCATCATACAATATTGCCTCACTAAAGGTTCCTACATATTTGCCTATCCATAAGGCTATCCTCTCAAAGAACCTGTCAACGGGTTATACTTAAATAATTTTTATGCCTGAGCGTATCCCTCCTACCTTGGGTTTTTTTTTGTACACATTTGTAGAGTTTTTGGTCTTCCTTGATACCACCATTCTTGGTGTCTAATCTATCAACTTTGTTATTGATAGATGCATCATCCATCATCCTATCACATCGGTTACACTGACGGTGCCAACAATTGGACCTAGAATCTCTTTTCGACCTCTTGGGCCATCTATACTCCCTCACATGTCTTGCTCCACTCTAGTGGAATATGTTTGGAATCGACCACCAAAAACTAAGATGAATATGATGTCATCATTGGTCCCCTCAATGAGGCCAATTACCGCCACATTGGTCACCTTAGCATTCTCTTAGATTCCCAACTTTTCATCTTACAACTCTACAATGTATATCATGTTCACGATCCTTTCCTCTTTCACAAATACCTGCAAGTTAGACTCTGTTAAGAACCAAACTTCAATATAGCATAGAAAAACCTCTGGAAAAGTACTCAACGCCTTGAAAAAGAGATAATTTCAGATAATAAGCCTCTTCGAGGGGGCAACCTCCTTTTACCCCACTTAAATGTTCAAGTACAAGATGATTCAAAATGAAAATGT
>ML793474.1:33997-53112 GCA_009831015.1 Picea engelmannii | reverse complement strand
AATGGCCTAAAGCCGACATAAATAAAATAACATTACTAATATAAATTACAACTAATGGCCTAAAGCCGACATAAATAAAATAGCATTACTAATCTAATATGCCCCAATTAAGTGGTAATGAGCCAATATTAGGGCTTAACAGACTCCTATCTCGCAACTTTGATTCCATCACATTTACACATATTCTAGGACAACCCAATCAAGTAGCATATCAGATGGCTAACCTTGTATTATATTGTCATTTATCACTTTAAACAACATTTTCTATAGCATGATACATTTGTCACAACACATAGCAAAGACATCATACATAAAAACATAACACATAGAGACATGAGTGATCCAAAATATATCCATATATATATATCGTCAAATGTCATGAGTGTTTATAGAAAATATACAAGTTCAATCACCTATAGTCCCATGAATCCCCTCACCCTTATGAGTAAAAATATGGGCCTCACATACCCTATACAAAATCGGGCTCTCAAACCTGTACATAAAAAGATAGGCACTCAAGGTTCCCCAATAGGTCCCCACCCAGGTCCTTTGTCTATCAGAGGCACTGCACTAGCTGGGGTCCCTCCAGGTTTAGGAGGTAGTCGACCAGTCATCACTGCCCCTGCCACTACTGCTCGACGGATGAGGGTCCACCACTCGACTAGTACTCCCACGCATTGCTCCAAGAACCTCTCGTCCTGGATGTTGGCCCACAAGCCCTCAATTATACCCTGTAGAACCTGCTTGCATCGTCGACACAGATCCTCCAACATCACCCCAAAATATCCCTATATCGCTCGCTCTAGTCTAGCACTAGCATCATCTCGTTGCCACCTCTTTCCAACCCTCGGTTCTGTAGGTGCCTCCCGAGGTGGCCCCCGATGATATGACTCCCCGACAACCTCTACCTCTCATCCTTGGGGTCACACATATGAAAAAAAACACCATAGATAATGTCAGCATTCATATACATATATAATCAATGTTATCTGTCAAAATCACAAAACATAATAGTACAACACATACCTTCCTGGTCCCACTTCTCCCCAGGAGGCAACACCATGTCTTGATAACCTGTGGCATATGGCGCCACAATCGAGCCACTGTGGTTGTGAAATAGTGGCCACCCTACCCACCTCCATGTCAGGCCAACACATGGGCCCACTACATGAGTCATGACTCTTGTTGCCTCGTGGGATCTAGTAATATACTTGGGCACAACAGAGGCACCCTCTCTAAAAACCAAGCCACCAGAACAAACCCGAAAGAAAAATCATCAGAGTCATCTCGTCGACACCGGTTCAACTATCCCATTATCTTTGTCTGCATAAGCACACCCCATGCAAACAGGTCCCCATCCAAGACCTGCTCCACATCTCTCAGTTGACCACTAGTGATTCACTGAGAACCCAATGATTCATAGATCCTCACCACCATCACCATGATGTACTCAGTGACTAAGTCATAGATGGACTTGTTGGGCCCTTAATTTTTGGGATAATGAATCGAGAAAATTTTGATTGAGTACGAGTTGTGGAATCTTAAAAAGAGGCTCGACAAAAGAGAAAGAAAGAGCAATAGAAATCAATTGCAAAAGACAACACAACACCAACTAAGAAAAAGTGGTTACAACAGAACAAGAAAGCGTGAAATCTGAGATAGAATATGCAACATAACTTATATATAGGGTTGAACATGATTTTAAAAGGGTTGTTTTTGGGTATTGGGTTGGTTTTTTGGTTATCTAAGAGTTCAACTGAATTATGATCAAGTTCAACCTGATATTTCCCTCTCTATGAGGTTGTTGTCAGTCGATTCAAGTAAGGTTATGAGTCTGTAATGTACTCAACATACCAGACTGAGAGTCAGAGATCTGTGACATGATTCCAGAGCCAAGAGTCTCTAACAAATCACTATTGTGTATTTCTGAGCTTGTAAATGAGGAATGATTATGGAGATAATATGATGAAGCATCTAAATTTTTGAAATATGATATGTCTCTGTGTGTTTTAATTATGCATTATAGTACTTATTTATGGTTTATGAGTTCCACATGATGATTATGTGTCTAAATACTTATTCTCAACATAAGTAGGTTCGATTCTTTCTTACATGAGTTCAGATTTGTTCGATAGGTAGATGTCTTGTGCAAGATCAGGATGAGTCCTGAAGGTTCTATGAATCCTCCTAAGTCTTTTCCTTACCCTTCCCTATCTATTTGTATCAACAACGCTTCGGGTGAGACTTCTTCTCTTCGGAGGATATGAAAATGCCAGTGCTCTAGACTACTCAGTACCTTTTGTTGGTAACCTGAGAAGGACCCTAGTCTGATCAAACTTGCACTAAAAAAATGGTTTTGTTTTCAGGACCTATGTTAAAAGGGAACCTGTAGGGAGGATGCTTCTGTAGATTCACAAATATAGTATTGACCAATGGTTGGAAAGAAAATGTGATGCCTTCATATGGAAAGAAGCATAATTGAGGGGGAAATCAGTGGAAGATACTCTTGAAGTAGTATTTTACTCAGAAAGATCGAGCGACCAATATGAGATTTTCTGAGTTAAGTTTCTGGAAGAACTTTTACACTAGATAAAGAGGCTCAAAGAAGCTCCAAAGTTCCAAGAACGAGTCAAGAGGATATATACTTGGGACACAAAAAATATTGTAGCACTTCATCGACTAGATTTTCGAGTCACGCGGGCGATTGATTTCTGGGTCAATACCACATTAAAAGGATATATTATCGAGTTTGTAGCTAAGAAACGCCAATCTATTTCACATGCAAAGGAGATTTTCAAGAAAGATCCAAGGGGAAGACTATTGAGAGATATCCCCTTGTGGATTAAAGTTTTCTTGATCGAGGAGGTGATGTTGACTATGTCCTCGACTAAGATGGCAATGTAAACACCCTCGATTGGTGTAGGGAGAGGCTGGGGTAGAGTCATGGATTGAGAGATGGGAAGGTTTCTTTGAAAAATGAGGGGGAAACAATAAGAAATGGACTCAAGAGATGAACGAGTTATGAATAGATATTCCATAGTTGAGAAGTGGTGGCACAAAAAGATGAAGAAAGTAGCAAGACAGTCTGAGAAGTTGAGGAAAAAATTAGGATCAGGAGAAGTACATGAAAGATAGATGGAAGAGTTGCAAACAATGAGAAGACATGAAAGACATTCCAATCCAAGATTGAGTGAGAGATAAGCACAGATAGAAATAAGTCCCCTGGAGGTTGGACAAGAAGGAGAAGGTGTAAACATAAGAGAGGAGGAATCCATAATGAATACTGAAGAAGAAAGAGAAGATTCATCCCCGATAACAGGAGAGATTGGGAATCCATCCAAAGAGATCATTCCAATGTAAGAAAATGAGACCCCCAAGATCAAAGGAAATTGCCCTGAATCCAGTGGCCCCAGCCTTGAATTTCCCATACCCCAAGTGTCTTCTATACAAGTGGTAAGTTCGATACTACCTTCTCATGCTAGTTCTGTTCCAATACAATTAGTTAGTTAATCCCAGCCAGGAAGTGCAAGTACATGGAGGATATTTGGATCCCCTAATAGATCGCAAGCAGGGTCGTTAGGTTTTATTTTAATAATAACAACAAGATAAACAATGGATGGCCATACGGGACGTTTTATTGCCCGATACCAATAATTTTGGGGTAAGGGAGATGAAGATGTTGAGAAACATTGGTTCTTGTGTGAAGCAATCTAGAGATCCAGAGGGACTCTGGATGCGAATAAGTTGGTCAAGTTCTAGACTACCTTGAGAGGTCACGCTCTCAAGTGATACATGAATATCATTGATACAAGAGTGCCAGGAATGCAATGTCAAGCTTACACACTTGTCCAGGTACGACAAGGTTCATAGTGGAGTTCAAACTACCTCAGCCAGAACAACAGGCTTTGTCTAAGCTGCATGAGATCCAGCAATGGGAAGGTGAATCAGCCTGGAAATATAGCCAAAAGTTTAAATATGACATAGGGAGGTTAGCAAATCCAATCCATGAGGAACATTAAAGGGAATGATACATTCAAGGATTTCTACATCTAACCCGGATTCCTCTAACACAACATCGGATAGCCACTTTGACAGATGCCTTGTAACAATCGATGAATATTGAAGCCATGCCAGGATACCCTGGGAGCCTAAGAGTGACCAGACCCCTGACATATGTCAACTTGGCACAACTACAAGGGAAAATATTGAGTCTTATAGGAAATATTCAAGAAATGAAGATACCTAGACTAGGACGATCAGAGGTCTGGTCCATCAGATGTTATACAAAAGGACATCTGGTGAATGAATGTCCATGAATGAGGGGAATGGGTCCTCCTCCGAATCCGATGGGACCCCCACCAAGACCCACGTGAGGAGTTGCACAAGTTTCTACGAACTTAACATTCCATAACCTTTCCCCATACCATGCTTTTTCAGGTTACCAAGCAGCACCAACAACTGGGTATTGTGAAATCTGTCGAAACCATGGCCATTGGCCAAGACAATGCCCCATCATGAAAAAATATTCGACAGTACAAAATACAGTACACTATGAGTTCTACGCATCTACCACACATACCACCAATCAATGTAGAGCGTTGGATGCACTTGTGGATAGGTTAGACTGAACAAAATTCAAGGTGAATGAAAAACCTCAAGGACCGGGAAGAGGTCAAGGAGGTGGAGCCAGAGGAGATTTTAGAGGAGGAAGAAATGGTGGAATATGGTCAAGCAGATGTTATAGCTATGATGATAAAGGTCACATGGCTAGAGAGTGTCCTCATCAAAGGAGGCCATGGTGCACTCATTTCATGACCAATGGGCATGCAACTGAAGACTACCCAGAATTAATTGCAAAATGGGAATATAGGGTATGAAAATGATGAAATAACATCATTAGTGCATAAATCAAGAGATTTAGTAAAGGAAAATTTCCCAACCTCAATATCATTACTCGAGGAGGAGTGAAGAGCAGAGAGGATGCTGATACTCTACCTCAAATCCATAAATTAGCACCTAAATATGACATGTATGACCCTCTAAAACAAAGGTTGTTCTTTAAATATGCCATAGAAGTATTTTAGAATATTCCTATCCTGATATGCAAGAAAAAACCCCACAGCCTATTACCTATCCTAAGGTTGTGCAAGTCCCTTCTTCACCCCCTGCACCCAGAAACCCTATAGTCATATCAAGAAAACTCGAGCAACCTCAAAATGTAGTTGAAAAGATGCGCAATGCGCTATACCTAGTCTTAGGTAATGAAGAACCTATAAAAGAATGAATAAGAGCTAATATTCTTGAGAAGAGTACTCAGAGAGTGCAGAGAAGAAAGGTACAAATGGGAAAAGAATTTAGAATAGTAGCCCAGTTAGATGAATTTGAAATCAAGGATTTCATGTTGGATCTGGGATCTGATGTGAACATTCTGCCTAAGAATACCTAGGAAGCCTTAGGAAAACCTAGGCTGACATATTCCCCAATTCAGTTAAGAATGGACAATCAATATTTTATTTTCCCCATAGGAACAATGGAAAATGTGGAAATAGATGTTGCAGCAGTAAATACAGTGGCTGACTTTGAAGTCATTGAAATCATGGGAGATAAGGACCCTTACCCTGCACTAATTGGAATTGTTTGAGCCTACGACAATTATGTGGTAATTGACTTGAATAAAGACACCATGAACTTTGAGGCTAATGGAATCAAGGTAATTCGACCTTTGGATCCATATGTAGGGCCCAGATATACAGATCCAACAGACAATAATATGGTAGGAAAAGACTTGGATCAGATGTACACTCTAACAATAGGAACAAGAGACGACTATATAAATCAAAGATCAAAGAATCAAATAATCTTAGTACTAGATGTAGCCTTTCAGGACACCCCTGCCAGATGGTGGGCCAATCATAAAGCCCTAATTAGATATTGGGAGGATGTGAAGCAAGCCATAAAGTATAGGTTTCAGAATAAGGAGAAGCTAGAATCAGACATGCATACAGATCTTCAAGTTGCACAACTGTTCAACGGGGAATCACACCCTAAAGTACACATTGAACAGTGCATGACATAGTGGCAAGATGTGAAAATACCCTATCACTTCTAGTTTCAGGTATTTCCCCACTCTCTAGGACCAATCTCGAAATCCTGGTTCATACACGAGGAAACTAGAAGATAGACCAACGATTGGAAGACGTTGGAAGCTCATTTTTGCAAGGACTTCTAATTTACAAGTAAGTACCTTGAGCTTGAAGTAGTCCTGTAGAAGATTAAAGAAATTATTTTTACAGATTATAGTAATCAGAAATAAAACAAAGTTGTATGTACAAAGCATAGCCAATAACTTCAGAATAACCTTCACCTACCCTCAGCTGAGAATCCTATAGAATACTATCAGATTAGAAGATACTCAAAAATCCTAGATGACTTAGAGGAATTGAGAAACCTAGCCATCAAAGAGACAGAGGGGAACAGATAAATCCATAACACCATACCCAGTCATACCGATATAAGTTCCTACAATCACCCATTAAAATTATGAAAAGTCAATATAGGGTCCATAGAGAAACCTAGGATAAATATGGTAGGAGAATACTAGGATGAGAAAGATATCCAATAAATATAGAGCCTACTGCGAGAATATGAGGAGTTGTTCCCAAAGACTTTCTCAGAGTTAAAGGGAATCAAAGGAGTTATGGGAGAAATCAAAATTGAGTTCAAACCAGGATCCAAGCCTGTGGGACATAAACCATATCATCTTAACCCTAGAGTAAAAGAGAAGGTTAATAAGGATATAGATAAGATGTTGGTAGCATGACTCATTTTTGCAGTAGAAGAAGCAGAATGGGTCAGCCCAATAGTTATTCAAAGCAAGAAAGGAACATAGGATATTAGAGTCTTTGTAGACTATAGAAGCCTTAAATTTTCCTGTGTGCATGACCCTTTCCCAACACATTTTACTGATGAGGTGATATAATAGGTTGCGGGGAATGAAGCATACTCATTCATAGATGTATTTTCAGGGTACCACCAGGTGAGGATTGTCGAAGAGAACAATAAGAAGATCACATTCATAAAATAACGGGGATCTTTCACATATAATGTGATTACATTTGGATTAAAGAACATCATAGTTGTTTTCTCTGGGATTGAAATAACATATTTTAGAGAGTTCATTCACAAATTTATAGACGTCTATATGGATTATTGGATGATATATAGTTTTCTGAAGGAACATGTAGCACTGTTACAGCTAATGTTTGACAGATGCGGAGAATTGTAGATCTCATTGAACCTCAAAAAGTGTATATTTTTTGTACCACATGGGAATTTTTTGGGCCACATAGTCTTTTGAGAAGGATTATTGGTAGACCCAGCCAAAATTATGGTTATTGTGAACATGCCACCACCTGCAAGTGAAAAGCAATTGCACTCCATGTTGGGACACACATGGTACTATCACAGATTCATCAGAAGACATGCCAACATTAATAAACCTTTGGAGAATCTATTGAAAAAGTTAGAAATGTTCCAATGGACCCAAGAATGTGAAAAAACATTTGAGATGCTCAAGGAGAAGCTCAACACAACACCAATTCTAATATTCCCAAACTGGGAGAATGAATTTCACGTCCATGTAGATGCTTCAGGAATTTCCTTAGGAGCTATCTTAGCACAACCTGGAGATGGATACATGGATCATCCTATCTACTTTTTGAGCCTAAAGTTGTAGCAAGATGAGCACAACTACACAATGACAGAAAGGGAGGGGTTAGCCATGATTTATGATTTGTATAAATTTAGACATTATTTGTTAGGCTCTCATTTCAAATTATTTACTAATCACTCTGCATTGAAATATCTAGTTAACAAACCTGTGTTGGAAGGGATAATTTGTTAATGGTTGCTATTATTTCAAGAATTTTCTTTTGAAGTTATTGTTAACCCAAGATGATGCAACATAGGACCTGATCACCTGTCCATATTAGAGTCAGGGGAAATTGGCGGAGCAGTTGATGATCAACTCCCAGATGTAGACTTGTTCCGTGTTGAGGCCATACCAGAGTACCTGGAGGAAATCAAAGTCTTTTTAAGTATAGATGCCTTTACAGAAACATATTCCGCAACCTAGAAAGGCCACATGGTTATTAGAGCAGTGGATTACCAGTTGATTGCGGGACAGTTGTATAAACTGGGACTTGATACTATCCTCAGAAGATGTGTCCTGGACCATGAAAGACAGGATATACTCTGGGAATGCCACAACAAAGTTGTGGGAGGTCATGTAGGAGGAAAGGTCATTACACAAAAAGTTCTACAGGATGGACTTTGCTGGGCGATACTCTTTAAGGATGCAAAGGTATACGCTAGATCATTTGACATTTTTCAAAGAGTGGGTAAGTCGTCATCACGAGATGAATTACCACTGCAACTAGTTCGATCTCTACAAGAATTTGAGAAATGGGTGGTTGACTTTATTGGAACGATAAACCCCACAACTAAGCATTAAAAAGAGAGGTACATCATTATCGCAACTGACTACCTTACACATTGGGTTGAGGCAACAATTGTTCAATATTGTTTGACCGATTTTGCTGTCAGGTTCATTTTTGAGAATATTATCACTCAGTTTAGATTTTCTAGAAGCCTAACCAGTGATCAGGGATCCCATTTCGTTAGTAACACTATAGAAAATATTACAACAGAGTTCTTGATCCAACATCACAAAAGAAACCCCTACAACCCATAGGCCAATGGAACAGTAGAAGCATTCAACAAGATTTTGGAAAGACAGTTGACAAAGGTCTGTTGTGAAAATTGGGAATACTAGAATGAAAAAGTTTAAACAATACTATGGGCTTACATGACAACCAAAAAGAAAATCCATAGGTACACACTGTTCTAGCTAGTTTACGGGAAAGAGGAAGTAGTTCCTGTAGCATTCATGACTCCAAGTTTTTACATTGCACAGATCACACATATGTCGGAGGAGGAATCAGTCATGTAAAGAGTTATGGAGCTACAAGAACTCAAAGAGACCAGATTTATAGAAGAATTCCATCAATCAGTTGAAAAAGAAAGACAAAAAGATTGGCATGACATGCATATTAAGACTAAGGTATTTACGCTAGGAGACAAGGTTATACTCTATGATAGTCGGTACGAGAAGCATCCTAGCAAGTTGTGCATGCATTGGTTGGGACCATTTATAATTCTGGAGATCCGACCCTCAGGAGTAGTCAAGCTCGCACAACTGGATGGTATGTTGCAACCAATATGGGTGAATGGAGCTCCCCTAAAACCCTATATGTCTCAAAACCGAGTAAAAGGGATTGTTTCTCTAGTCCAAAGAAGCATGTATAATAGTTAGATTTGAACTTTCTGAAATTTTTGTAAATTCAGTTAATAAAGTCAATGTGCGTAGTGTTGTTCCATGACAC
This sequence comes from Picea engelmannii, assembly GCA_009831015.1. Taxonomy (NCBI): domain Eukaryota; kingdom Viridiplantae; phylum Streptophyta; class Pinopsida; order Pinales; family Pinaceae; genus Picea; species Picea engelmannii. Next base: position 43,669 of record ML793474.1, on the reverse strand, counting down.
ATAGATCATTTTTTTGTTTAAGTGTTGTTTGATACGTAACTAATGACTCAAAACCACAGGACCTAAAGTGTAAATGAAACCATTAATGATAGTTATTAATATGATGGAGACCCCCTTTTTGGTCGGAGGGAGAACGAATATGAATACGATTTGAGTCCATTTTCCACACGAACCTAGTCTAGTCACAACCTTTATTGTCGTTATGGTACCCCATCTGAGTTTAGTTAATCCATAAATCCATGATAAGAAAATATTCCATTGAAATTCATGCTGGGATTCCCACCCATCAAATGAAAAGATGTGAAATCGGCCACGTCCCTATTCTACTCACGCAAGTAAATGCCCAAATCACCTGATAGGATTTACCTCATTAAAACATCCCGTCAGACAACTCAGAGCTATTTGCGTTGATATGGTCATGATGAACCACTGTTATTGCTAAACTTGCCTGCTAAGACAAGTATAAGCCTCAGAGAATTCTCCATAGAACGCATCATTTTCAAAAGAGATTAGTAATTTCCGAATTCTGAAGAGAGAACTAGCCTGTACAATTGTGAAACCCGTAGTCATGACCATATTCCTTAGCTCACCACAAAAGTCATAATAACTCAGAATCTCCAATGCTGAGAGCCACATGAAGCTGAAGTGACATGTCTAAGGAAACAATACCATATGAGACCTGTGACCCCCAATTTGAGTTTGTGGGAAATATCAAAGGGAAGGTGGAGCACATCAAGCTCGTCGATCTCGACCTAAAAAATCCAGTTTTGTTTCCTAGATGCACATATATGTCTTCTAGGATATCGTTCCAAATGAACTGGGAGGTATGTAATTCATGCCAAAATTGGAGTTTGTCATCTTATTCAACTCGACCATTGTGAACCTAAGAGACCTACCGATATTCGACAACACTGGTGAGGTTGCGGGATGCACAAAGTTTCTGATCAAAAGAGTGCATGACTGAAGTCTCTGGCTGAACAAGTGATACCCAATTCATGCTACATATATCCATCAACTTATTCTACTATCCCTCGAAGGTGAGGATGTGTCGAAAGGATTCCAGTGTCCTAGTAAGCATGGAAAAAAGAAAGGAGAGCTCAATGTGTATGATAAATTCAAAGAGGGGGGGATGCACAATAGTAATCGTCCCCATATTACTAGAGACAGTCATAACTAGTTGTTACATCATAGCCAATAAGGTTATGAGATCATAATACAAGAGAGAATGCATGATATATGCACTATTAGTAGCATACTTTTGCGCCAACGATGCTTTGTTCAATTGGTGTAGTTACCTGCTGGAAGAACTACTAGTGGCATGCGAGGAAGCATAGGAGAAGGGAGGAAACTTCACCTATGGATATTTGTTGCTGGAATTTGCAATGTAAAAATGGAAGAAACCTATTAGAAGAGAACTGATGCTACCAGACTTGGGGTGCATGGAGAAGATGTCCAAACCCTGGCAGTCCAGGTTAGATTCAAAGAATGCATCTTTCAATGCCGCATCATTTTCTTAGTGGTACAGTGGCCTGATATATGCAACACAAAGGATGCGTATTCCATAATAAATTTTCAATTGAAATATGAGAAATATTTCCTTTAGCATGAACCGACATCATACGTTTGTATGGCCGATGCATGTTAGCAAGTAAGACTTCCATTCAAAGATGTTATTGTTCTACCTGGACGAAGAGGCCTTCGACAAAGAAATATGTCGTGGCCAGGAGTCAAACAAAAATTATGTAAGTCAAGGATGCACTATGGCCTACTAGTCGAGCTACTAAAGAAGAAATCCAAAGAAGCAGGGGAAGGACCGAGCTCAAGATCAAAGCAACAAAAGAAAGAGGCTACTGCGCAATTATACTCTAAGGAGGAAGATGAGATTCTACCATTGGAGCATAAGAAAATAATGTTGTCGGTCCTCCATCCACTGCCAGCTAATGACGTGTTGTCAGGTGAGGACATCAATCAGATCCTAAGTGTCATGTTCGTTACCAAACCAATGGTGAAGAATACAAGAACCGGGCTTTCACTGAATAATCCTCCAAACCCCCAACCTATTGCATCATTCATCCCCCGCACCCATGTAGTCATCATAGAAAGCCCCATCATCCATGCCCAAGATGACCCTGAGAGCTTGAAACATTTCCATCCACAATCATCACCGATTACCCTCCGTCATCACCAAAACCCTAGTCACCAACCCCAGAAACCACCAATCCACCCCATACCACAAACCCAGAGCCTATGCAACTCGATCAGCCAGAGAAAGTGGAGTGAGAACTCCCATAAATAACCCAGGAGTTGGGTAAGCTGAGACCAAAAGTTTTTGGTCCAAACCCTAAAGTACCAAAGAAGAGTAGGTAGTTGATTGATCTAAATCGAGACATCCAGGAACAATAGACTAAACCTTTGGCGCAAGAAAAAGACACGCAAACCATGGAATATCCACAAGCCCAAAGAATCCATCAAATCCCCTCACTTTCCAAAGGTGAGGGTGCTTAAGAAAGCACAATGTAGGACGTAGATGAAATGAAATAGAAGGAGACACTAGAGGCTCAGAAGGAACTAGAATCAACACTAGGGTAGAGTGCGACATTCGAGGGAGAATAGATGTAGCGGGTTCTCCAGAAACCTCAACAATGCTCAAAATTGATGCAACTATGCATAGCCAGAACAGAGGTTCTGAATCTCTTACCCTCAAGTCTAAGGTTGAGGATCATGCCAGAACCATCAATAGATAAGGAGGTAGATACCCACTTGGATCATTCAATGGCTAGTGGACTTCCACTACACACCTAAAGATGCAACCCTTTCATCCGCTGACCTAGTACAGTGGCCAGTGATGCACTTATTTGGACTGATTAGAGAATCAACTAATCAACTGGAGAAAAGGATCCAACAGGCCAAGAGGTCTTCCGAGGTCGCAAGGGAAGAAGAATTCCTCACAAAAATGTCAAGACAACAAGAAGAACATGCCAAGTTCCAAGTTGAGGAAAGACTAGAAAGAGTGCAAGAAGGGCTTTCATAATCCTAGATGAAGATTTAAAGGTTGCACATGAACTGCCTGAAGTCAGCAACGCAGGTGAGCCAAAGCATTAGATTGAGATGATCCAAGAAGCATGGACAGAAGTATCCACTCTTGTTGAGGATCTAGAAGTACATCTATGACGGTCTCAAAAAGAAACAAATAAGTAGCCTCAGAAGCTGAAAGAGCAGATGAAAATGATAGTACTGCAAGGCAACAATGCTCGAGCAACGCTACACAAGTACACAACATAATGCATAAAGATATTCTAAGAAGTCAAAAATTCGATGGGCATCATCTCTTGATGAAAGTAGGTCCTGGAAGATGTGCACACCAAAATGTAGGTCCTAAATGACAAAGTTGTGGCCACAATGGATCCGATGGAGCAACAACAAAAGTTTGAACAAATCCAACAGGTGGACAATGAACTGAATGCCCTCTTTGAGGAAAAGTTCATAGAAAAGAAAGAGTTTCACAACTTCAAACCTGTCATTCATATAGTATACATGAAGATGCATCAAGTTGATGCGAAAACATATTTTGAGTGGAATCTGTTGGTTGCGTCGAAGCCAAAGGAGTGTAGTAAAGAGGTTATCTAACAATTTGTTGCAGAGGCATCACTCCTCACCAGGAAGTGGTAGGATAAAGTTGGAAAATTTCAAGGAGTGAAGGAGAGAGCCTTAGAGTTGGTACCATAGTTTTTCCATTCATTTGAAGAGGCAAAAGAAGAAAAATCATAAACAAAAGAGCATAAGAAAGAAGAAAAGGAGGAAAAGGGAAAACAATAGGTGCTCCAGGAAGCTGCGAAAGAACTAAGGACTTTACTCAAGAGCGAGTCAAGGGTTGTGGTAGGAGCCTGTTGGGCCCTTTTTTGGGGGGGATAAGGAATCAAGAAAGTTTCGACTGAGTATGAGTTGCACTAGCTTCAGAAGAGGTTGGACAATAGAGAAAGAAATAGGAACAAAAATCAGTTGCGAAAGACAGCGCAATGCCAGCTAAGAAAAAGCAGTTACAAAAAAACAAGAAAGTATGCAAGTTGAGACATAAGATGAAACCTAACTTATATATAGGGATGAACATGATTTTAAAAGGGTTGTTTTTGGGTATTTGGTTGGTTTTTTGGTTAGCTAAGAGTTCAGTTGAATTGTGATCAAGTTCAGTCTAATCTTTCCCTCTCTATGAGGTTGTTTTCAGTCGAGTCAAGTAAGGTTCTGAGTCTGTAATGTAATCTACATACTAGTCTGAGAGTCAAAGCTCTGTGAAATGAGCCTAGAGCCAAGAGTCTGTAACAGAGCACTACTGTGTATTTCTAAGCTTGTAAATGAGGAATGATTCTGGAGATAATATGAAGAAGGATCTAAATTTTTGAAATATGATATGTCTCTGTGTGTTTTACTTATGCATTAGAATAGTTCTTTATGGTTTATGAGTTCCACATGATGATTATGTGGCTAAATTCTTATTCGCAACATAAGTAGGTTTTATTATTTCTTACATGAGTTAACATATGTTCGATAGGTAGATGTCTTTCACAATATTAGGATGAGTCCTGAAGGTTCTGTGAATCCTCCTAAGTCTTTTCCTTACCCTTCCCTCTCTATTTGTCTCAACAACGCTTGGGTGATACTTCTTATCTTCAGAGGAGATGAAAATTCCAGCGCTCTAGACTACTTGGTACCTTTTGTTGGTAACCTGATAAGGACCCTGGTCTTATCAAATTTGTGCCAATAGGCCTTGATGCGGACGATTGAACCTGACATAGGGTTCGGCCCAGTACAATGGCCAGCCGCCATAGTCTCCACTCAATCCTCCCTGGGCAGATCGGGATCAACAGGTAGGGCCATCCCATAGAATGGAAGCCCCATCAAGAAATATATAGCCTATGTCACAGAGAATGTAGGATGGTCCCCCCTCACTATGAAGCATTGTATATACATTCTCTACATCGAAATCAAATACTGCAGTAGGAACTCCTGTGATCGTATCAGGGGGAAGTCGAAGAAATTGAGCAACCCATAGGATGCCAAGAGTCTCTACATGCCTGACTGCTCCCTCAACGCCTCCTGTAACCAGTCCCAATCACTCTCTCTCAAGTGGACTGGCATGTTGTTTTATACTCTGTTGATCACCTACATCCACACATAAACATTTGATTAGCCTCATCATCTAGCAAAAAGAATAAAAATATCAAAAATTACCAACCATTAGCCTTACCCACAGTGCACGGATTTCACCCAGACATGTGCTCACATGTGTGAACCTGTTCTTTAAACAATTTCACACTAATGCAAAACTCTATGAGAAATAGTCGCACATGAGTGCGTAGTTGTCAGTCAAACATGCACGCATCTCATGCATGCTTGTTTTCCCAACCCCCGCGCCCACATGCGCGCATGTGCCTAGCACAGTCACACATTATTTCTAGGAAATAGAGTTATACCAGTGCACATATGCATGGGTATTCGTCCTTTTCCCATGCAATGGTGGGACCCTACCCTTAAAACCCCCTGCATGACCCTCTGTACAGCCCCCACCTACAAACTAGGAAATTCACCAAATGTGGGATGTTAGGACCACTAACTTGTCTCTCACCACTCTCATATCGATAGCCTCATTCTCCCACAATCTCAAAATATCCTCACAACTATATCGACAACTTAGCAACAGTGGAAGGTACAAATGAGGTGGCATTTCAGGCCCAACAACCATATATAGCCCCCTTTTCCCAACTTCCACACTCTTTTACAGGAGCTCAGAGCCTCTGTTTTTAAATCCATTCTCAGCCATGGGATCCTAATCCCTCCATATACACAGTCACATTCTCTGGGTCATCATCTGCACTTGGCCCCAGAGGATCATTTTTATCATGTCATGCTCATGTATGCGTGCTCATTTTTAATTTTATCAAATAGTTGTTATATGTTCTTTATCATCAGATATTGTTCACGTTAATTAATTGGTTTTCATGTGTTCAGGTACTTTCTCTGCAATATTACAACCCCTTCATGTATATGTTTGACACTGACATGTAATTATTCCCTTTGTAAATAAACTACATATCCCAGTCAGACCCTCTGACATTTACCTTTAGAGTCCTTACATTTGGTTCTGCAGTATCTTTACCTCTGCCACATTTGCGTATTGTCAACCATTAACACTTTTCTCCACATGATTTTTCCCATCAATAGTTCCCCTTAGAAACTTGACACTCATTCTAATTTCACCCCCTAGGGATGGCAGTCCCGATCATATTTTTCATTTTTGAGAATGAACCACATACTTCTTCTCATCATATTTCTAACCTTCCCAATGGACTCCTAGGTCATATCATCTTAGTTCTATTGAATCCATCTCTACATTATCATTATCCCTCCATCTCATCTGCCATCAATTTTCCCATCTGTAGATTTTCCTCCATCATTTTACCTAATATAGAAAACCACCGATGGGCCCCCCACCCTCCACTAGTTCTCTTTCAAAAACTTACACCCTCACAGGCGAAGCCATCTTTCAGTGGGGCACCCATTTCTATATCTGTATACTCAACCAAAATTATTCTTTATTTCTTTGGTAATTGTAAAAAATCCTTTGTTTTCAACATATACATAGCATTTTTGTCGTCATCCTTCATGGCCTTCTTTCTCTTGGAAAAGCAACCCATGTTGCCCTTAGTTGGGGCATCCACTCTCTTTTCATTCCAACATCATTCACAAACCCCAAGTATCCCAAATCCATATACCCATGATCTCTGAGTTTTTCCACTTTGTTAGGCTCTCGCACAGTTTAACCCCATATCTAGTTGTCCCCCTGACATCAGATTCAATTTTACAGTTGCTGCCAATCATCCTTCAACACCCCAACCAAGGGCACTCTTGAGACCCACAACATCTTGACTTCGTTCATGTTACCTGTCAGTACCTGATACCATATATTAAGAAGTATATTTCATGAAGCCCTTTTCTTCTTGGAGTCACGCCTCCCTTCCTGTCGACATTAGCACAATTTCGAGAACAGAAACAATATCTTGACTCTCATCACCTTTTCAATGAGGAGTCTTGGACGACACAGAGAGAATCATCCTTGTTTTTTGACTCCGTTAACCCCTATAACATTCAAATTAAAAAAACTCCCATGTTATGGTGGATCTTACTATGCGACTATTGCAGTTGTTTCATACCAGCCGAAGACCTATGAATTTGTTAGGCCATCAATGCCTATGAGTCATCAAAATTTTTTACAGTCATCCTTGACTCACTTAAGATCCTTTCCACCCTTTATAACTATCATATTTCATTATATACCACCCCCAATGGAGTTGCAGTTATCGACATCAACATACACCATTAGTTACAGTTATACATTTTGGTTTCATGACACGAGCATGGGGCATGCCCACCTCATTTTTACACAAATTTTCTTTTTTCCCATAGAGAAAGGTTTGGGTACAACAATTTTCCCTCTCCCTCTGACAGATCACTCTTACAGTTCCTCTCTTCACTATTCATTACAATGGTACTCTCAACAAAATAAACATTGATTTATTTTGGCTATACATATGTTTCTAACCTCACACATCAGGGGGCATCTGTTATCACTGAAAAATCGTCTACAACATTGCACACAAATGGTTAAAGAAAACATCAATGCCAACATCCATTAGTCCACCTACAGTACTAAATTCCACCCAAAAATGAAAAAAACTATGTAACTGGGTCTAAAATCAAAGTGCACAAATTCACCAAAGGGAGTGCATGCACAATGCGTAGAATGCAGAGGCGAAAACATGCCTGAACAGGAACTATGCGCAAGATGCGCGACTGTGTATGATAACATATGCATACTTCTATGAATAACACATTTATGGATTTTGTTGGCCCCTCAACCACTTCTATTCTAACCCCCAACATGATTTGACACTCATATCTGATCGAAATCTAGCTTGGAGGATGGTCAAGGTCTAGAGGGTGCCCTGAAATGCTCCTTGTTCACACTGTGAACCAATTATATATTGCCATGTATGGATGCTATAAATATGTGCCATGGGTGTGATAATAAAATAAGATCTTCAAGGTATTGTTATGATGCAAAAATTATTACTTGAGAATCCTCTTTTCTCTTTGAATCCTTAAAGCACCATTGCAATAGGCCATTCCACTCACCTCTTCAGGGAATAGGCATTTTTTTTATTCACCATTTTTCATTTCTTCCATTGTAAGGAGAGAACAGATCTCAATTAGGGAACTCAAGAGCCCTCCCAAGGAGGAATAAGGGACTCATAATTCCCTGTTCTTTTCTACGGTTTTTTTCCTACTAATCTATTGATCCATTGGTAGCAATATGTTTGTCATTTGATCATTTTCATGGTTCTATGTTTCTCAAGATTTATAACATTTGTTTCTTAGTTGTTTTTAGTTGTATTTATTTGTTTTCATGTGTGTTTGGTTTCTCTAACCCACTCACAAACTTCAGTCTTGTTTAGAAGGCTCATCTAAACATGCAAGTGTTGTTGTTTTGCCACCCAAGTGACAAAACCAACACAACAATGTTGATATTGGTATTTAGAATTTTATGAAAAGATAGAAGTTATGTGGAAAGGTAGAATGTAAATTGGAAAAATATAGACACACATGTAATGGGTATGGAGAATGGAATGAAAAGAAATGGGTGGATAATAGTATTGGAATGGAAGTGTAATGACACGTAGTGGTGGTAATGTAATGATAGGTAGTGGTGGTAGTGTAACGATAGGTAATGTAGGGATGGTTAGTGGAATAGGTAGTGTGAAATGATAGGTAGTATAGGTATGAGAAAAGGACCGTAAAGGATTTTCAAAAAGAAATTTTTAGTTTTGTATTCTACTTTCGAAGTAATACATTTTTGTTTATCGAACCTTGGTGTACCAAATACTGATGCAACTTGGAATGTTCCTATGATTTTTGTAGGTTTCTTGAACACTACTAGATTGTCTTATCCTTATATTTGCTTGCTAAATGCCTGTTGTCTGGGTGTATTTATTCAATGATGTTGTTGAACATTTTCCTTTGGATTTATGCAACTTGAATGCTACCTTGTCAAATGTTGTGCATCAAATCCTTTTATCCAATATTAGTGTTGATATGTAAGGTGAACTTTTGAGACTAGATTTTGTTAAAGAAATGCCAAATTTACAGTAGCTTTCAAGTATAACATTTTAATAATTAAACTGTTGTTCCTTTATGTTGATATGAAAATACAATAAAATCATATTTTCTTACGAGAATGCATCATTTAAAAATTTGAACTTTAATAAACAAACAAGACCATGTTGCTAATGAAATGTTAAAAATGATCTTGGAAATATGATGTATGAACCGTTGTCTTCAGTGTTTTTCCACAAATTCTAAATTATTTTAGGATCTAGGTGGTTCCTGTAGTTATTTGGAAAACAACTCAACATGAATCACTACCTTCCAGTCACCTGGTTTTCAAACAACAATTCGATTCTAGTGGTGATAGAAACCTCGTTTTAACCACTAGACCATTTTTTTTTATGTTATATATATATATCTATATCTATATCTATATCTATCTATCTATCTATCTATATATATATATATATATATATATATATATATATATATATATATATATATATATTTTTTTTT
>ML793474.1:18627-33968 GCA_009831015.1 Picea engelmannii | reverse complement strand
TATCTATATATATATATATATATATATATATATATATATATATATATATATATATATAATTTTATTTTCTTTTTGTATATTTTGCTTGCTAATGTCCTAAGTAAAAATCTGAATTTAGTGGTGCCAAAAACCTTGTTTTCGCCACTAAATTTAGTTTATTTTGTGTAAAGAAATGAATTTCAAGATACAGGAGGAATGAAAGTAACAACTTCCATATCAAGATGTTGATATATAAAAGAAACAAATTCATTATGACTGATTGGTTTGTTGTAGAGTTTCAACCAATGGCCATTGAGCACAACTAAAATTCAATCTTCGTCAATTGTACTTATCCTTACAAACCCATTACCAAAGAATTCTTGGATCTCATAAGGACCTAGACAGTGAGTAATAAACTTTCCCTTGAAGTATTTCAAGTTAGAATCAAAGAGAAAGGCCTTGTCACCAACTACAAATTGATTTTTCTTTATGAACTTATCATGCCACCTTCTCCGTGCTTGCTAAATTAAAATAGTTTGTTGTAAGGAATATTTTATGATCTCATATAATTCATTCAGTTGCTCAACCCTTTTATTTTTAGACTCATTCAAATCCATTCCTTGTTCGTCTTCCAATATGAATGTTTTAACTTGAAATTCAATGGGAAGGAGGACTTGCTTACCATACACTAGTTCATAGGGAGTGAAATAGTGGTATTCTTCCATGTTGTCCTATAAGCCCATAAAGATTCAAGAAAATTTTATGCCCAATCCTTCCGATGAGTTGATCTTTCTTGGTCATGATTTCTTATAAAAATTTATTTGTTGAATCACTTATACATTAGCCTATGGATGGTAAGGAGGGGATTTTTTATTCTTGATTTTGTATTTCTCAATGATTCCTCTCAGAAGTATTGAAGTGAACTATGCTCCTTGATATGTAGTTATTTCCTTTGACACTCAAAATTTGATAAAGATGTATTCAAGCATAAAATTGGCCACAATTTTCTTGGTTTCTCTTGTCAAATGCTCTTCCTTGACCCACTTGGTAAGATAATCAGTACATACCAAGATGTACCTATTTCCATGTGACATAGGATCAATAGGTTCTAAAAAGTCTAGATCCCATTAGTTTCAATGAGAACTTGTGGCTGGAGGGGAATCTCATCAGTTGTTGTTGGTCGTCCCATTCTTTGATAGTTATTACAACTTCTCACATACTTTTTGGCATCTCTAAATATATATGGCCAATAGTATATGAGACAAAGGACTTTATAAGTTGTTTGTTTATCTGGAATATTCCCACCACAGGGTTCTTCATGAAAAACTTTTAAAATATTAAAGAACTCATATTCCAGAACACATATACGTATGATCAAATGAACTCCAGTATATAAAATATCTCCCTTGATCGAAGACTATATAGCACTTTATTTGATAATATTATTCTTCTCTCTTGGTTAAACATTCTTTGGTAATTTCTCATTTGCAAACCATGGGGATTTAATATATGTAGAAAATGAATTTTAATATGGAAAATAATATTCTATTGGAATACTCTCACCAGGATTATTAATTCAAGGAATAATGTCTACCAATCGATTATACATTCCAAGTGGGTCTTTGATAGTAATATCAGATTCCTGCAAAAATATCAACCATATTATTATTCTCCCATTTGTAATACGTTTATTCATTAAGTATCTTATGGAATAATGGTTCATATAGACAAAGACTTGGTATCTAGTTATATAATGTCATAATTTATTCACATCATGGACAACTGCAAACATTTCCTTTTTAGTCACGGTATAGTTGAGATCAATTGAAGTTAATTTTTTGTTGATAAAGTAGATAAAATAGGTTAGAAGGTCTCCCTTTTGACCTACTACTGCTCCCACTATAGTATTATATGCATCTATGGAGATGTGTATTGGTAAGATATACTTTGAACCCTTCAGTATAAGTGTTGATAAAATTTTATCTTTCAGATCTTAGAAAGCAGATTAGCAGTTAGTGTCCCAACAAAATTATCTTTAACAATTAATTTAAACAAAGGCAAGGATATTTTACTAAAATTTCCTATAAATATATGATAATAGTCTGCATAGCTTAGAAAACTTGTAACATATATTTGATTTGAAGTAGTTGGAATATTAATAATGATCTCTATCTTGGTTGGATCTAACTTAAGTTCTGTAGGAGATACATGATGTACACGCACAATTCCTTTAGTTTACATCATAAAACTTTTTGCATCACTACGTGATAGATTAGTTTCCAGGCATATTTTCATAATTTTTTCCAGATTATTTAAAGCATCTTCAAAATCATCTCCATACACTAAAAAATCATCCTTGTACACTTTTTCACATTCATGTATTAAGTCAGAAAAAATGGCCAATATTTCCCTTTGAAAGGTAGATTGTGCATTACATAACCCAAAGGCTAGGAATTTCTATGCATATGTTGCCCAGGGACAAGTGGATGTTGTATTATATTGGTTCTCTAAGGCTATTTTATTTTGATAATAGCCACTAGAACCATTCAGGAAAGAAAAGTACTTATTTCTTGCTAATGTGTCTAGGACTTGGTCAATGAATGGTAGAGGAAAGTAATATTTCAGAGTGCCTTTATTTAGTTCTCGATAATCCACATAGATTTTCCATTTTCCAATCATTTTCTTGGGTACCACCAAAAATGGATAAACCCATTGGATATCAGAAATAGGATAGATAAAGTCTACTTTCAGCATTTTTTGAAGTTCTTCTTTCACTATCTCTTTTAACATGGGATTAAGTCTCCCTTGTGCTTGTCTGACTGATTTTACATTCTCATCTATGTAGATGTGACGTGTGCAAGTATTTTGGTGAATGCCTTGAATGTATATGTAATCCTAGGAGAATTCATTAATGTATTTTTTCAATAATTTAGCTATCCTTTCTTCCCGACATTTCTCCAAATCAACATTGATGTTTAGACATTTTCTAGAAAATATTTCAACAGTTTTACTATGTGAATCTGATATTGTGTTTACAGGAAATATAGTTTCAAATGAATATTGTAAAGGTTTTGTTATCACATATAATTGTAAGGGGGGTGTTTTTTCTAAGGATTTTTCCCTTCGACAGAGAAAATTAAAAAAAAGGGGTTTAAAAACCCACCATATGAATTTTATCCAAAGTTGGGGTGTATGAAGGCGGGAAATAGGTGGCAACAGATCAACATTTCGCTGACTCGCAGAGCAGAAAATTCAAAGGGAACAATCATGAGGACTCATGAAACGCGAAGTCACAAAGCGATCTAGGCCATCCATTACAGAAGGACATGTGGTGCAGGATCATCCTGGAGAAAGATGAGGTCCTGAAATGCCGATAGCCAAGGTCCCGAAATGTTGGTAGACAAGATCCCAAAATTTCGATAGTCGAGGTCCCAAAATTTCAATAGCTGAGGTCTTGAGGGTCTGAGATCCGAAAATGTCAATATTCATCTGGGTCGTCTGATCAAAGGGGACGCATGGCACCTAATACAAGAGAGCATGATTTCACGACTCAGAGGTTTGAGCATGTATCACAATGTGGTTTCGCGAAATGCGAAATAGTGATGCGCCTGAGAGTTGGGCCCACGATCACAGCACAGGGGTATATGGAAAGTGCGACCAAAAGAAAGGTAGGCACCTGATTGAGTGACAGGGGTCTGAAGTTTTTCGAGGTGATGATCATGGCCGTCAAATCCAAAGTAGGTCCAACCTTTGATCTAGATGGGTCATTTTGTGGGATCGAGGATCAGAATATTTGAAATCAAGGGGAGGGAAAACTCCCGAAATGTGAAATCCTGAGATTTCATAGGGGATATACGTAAGGTCATGGTCTGTGGTCACATGGAGCAATGGATAGGAGGTTCTCCAAGAGCTGAAAGCATTCGTCTTGGTCTCAACAAAATATCGTGTGGTTTCGAAGTGCTAGGATTGAATTGGAGGAGTCGTGAATGTCTCCTAGAGAATTTATGGGTGTCAAGCTTCATCCTGATCCGAATCAAAGAAGTTAATGAAAGTGGGAAATGTAGCTGAAGCCTCATTTCACTAGATAAGTGGAAAGCATGGAAACTCTGGCCATAGAGGGCAGATTGTCAACTGAAAGTTCCCTGTCATTGTTTTTCTTGTGAAGCCCATACCGTCTGATCTTGCGTCTAACAGAAGAATGCAAGTGCACCATGACAAAAGAAGATGAAAACACCAAGACTTGAATGTAGTGACTAGAGTGATCTTCTATAGGGAGCAAGTTTCTTTGAGTATATATACTCAGTTTTTATATTTGGTTATGGTCGATGGTAGAGAAAAGCCCCTGTATTGTAAAGTTTTAATGAAACTTTTGGTTTTATGGCCATGTATCTGTATTTGAGACTTATTTTTTAATGAAATTCATATTTCTTACTCCAGTTGATTCGCCTCTATTACTGATAGGATTCATGATGATTGATTCACATGGATTATTGTGATTGTGTTATGATGAATGTTTGATTGTAATGTTGTTATAATTTCTTTCAGTTCCTTTGAGATTTGAATCTTCAAGAAGATTTTATGTTTAAGTCTTTCCTCTTTCGCCTATTGGAAGACATGGTGTCTGCAAGAGACCTCTACATCCTTCTCACCAACATCTTCCTCCTATTCACCCTTACTACAACCTACTGACTGAATTTAAACTAAGACCTCACCTGCTCGTGCATACCAGTCCAATTTTCTGAGTTAAGATGATATTTTCTTGAGACTGTGACCATTTTCACATTTTATAACCAATTAGTGACATAAAATTCTGATGGGTATCAAGCTTACCTCTGCCACAATCCATAGGTGACTTATGGTGCTAACATTTATGGTGTTGTTGCTGGGGAACAAATTGAAGACATTTCCCTGGGATAGAATGACAAAGAGATTCTAATTCTGAGGGTGCATCAAATATCATAATCATTGAATATTGCAGCTTGCACCTGGTGAATTCACTATTTCGAATCCACTATTTTAGTTGTGGCTACCTCTAGCACACCTAAAGCTGATCCAGAGAAGCTTTCTCGAGAAGGCTTTTAGCAGTTTCTTTCTCATCTTGGAAAGTTCCCTCGGGGAACGACCATGATCAAATCTAGTCTTTGATGTGAAAAAAGACCAAATGCATTCATGATGCATATCATTCACATGTGGAATCCATGATTAAAGAATTGATTGATGACTCCACTGGTCTGAAATGGAAAAAATCTTGGCTCAGAGGTTTGCTCCGTTTAATTTCTCTCCTATTCTTGGTTTCCAAATGTTGTCCCTGCTATAAATGAATGGGATGATTATATTTTGAGATTCATAAGAAGCAAGCATAATCATCCTGGTGAAAAATTGTTTAATTTTCATATATGCATGCTTCAACACAATTTTGTTCACCAAGATGTCTTGATTAAGATGTTCATATTTTCTTTGGAGGAAGATGCTCATGAATGGTGCCAATCTCTCCCTGTTGCTAGTACCCATTCTTTGAAGGAAATTCACGATGCTTTTAATTTATATTATAAGGAGATTTACATGTCTCACCTTATATTGGATTTCTATTGTAAGAGGTTTGCATCCCTCTTAAATGATAGGGTCTTCCTCATGTGATGAGTCTAGTGAAGGTCTGAGTGAAAGAGGAAGCATAAAGGATATTTTCGTTCATGAGACAAATGTTTTGACCAGCCCTGCTTATGATGAAGAAGGCCTTCTATTTTTAAAAGAAGATATGGTTGTGGAGGAGGATTCTTCCCTTTTCTTGAAGAGGTTTCCCATGATATATTTTCAACTAATATTGAAGAGAAAAATCATGTGTATGAGAAGCCAGAAGAAACAATTATTGTTGTCCCTGAAATGGATATTTTTAACACTTATTTTCTTGATGGAATTAATGTTTTAGAGGTTGATCATAGATATTAAGGGAATCCCATTTTCTATGATTATTCTAGTGATGATGAGAATCAAGCTTATCCTACATTTGATCACTATGAAGACACTAAGAAACATGATAAAGAGGAGGTGCCATCCATTGATATACATGAGGAGATTCTTTTCCATCAGCTAGCAGATGTTATTAGAGAAGAAAAAGGAGGAGTGGATCAACAAACTTCATCATCCTTCCACCCACCTGCACTTTCCAGAGACATTTAACCATGCGTGAGGAGCTGTGGAGTAGAGAGGGCTTCTGCTACAAATTTTCTAGAATTTTCCACTCGTTCTATGAGCTTGTAGGGGAATACATGGAGTTATTTTTACTCCATGATTTGAAGCCTCAAAGTCTTATCCCACCATTTCCATCGGGAGGAAAGTTGAAGGATGTAATATTCCTACTGTCATGGTTACATCATCTTCTATCAATCATTGACAGAGTAAAATATCTTCTAGTTACGAAGTTACTTGAATGTCTATGGTGGAAGTTTTCTTTCACCTAGCGCTTTGTAAAAATCAATTATTCTAGGAATGTACATAAATAATATCCTTCTGGAGCCCATGTATTTTGATTTCATTTTTTAAGACAGTTTTCTTGTTGGCCTTTAATCCTCAACAATATGTTTTTGGAGCATGACTCCATAGCCCAATAGAAGGCGACTAAAACTACAAAAGGAGATACTAGAGCCTCACAAGGAGGACTCTAACCCCCATGGAGCCTAATGTTATCACATATAATTGTAAGGGGTTTCTTTTCCCTAAGGATTTGGCCCTTGGGTCGAGAAAATGAGAGAAATGGGGTTTAACAACCCACCATATGCATTTTATCCAAAGTCGGGGTGTATGAAGGCGGGAAACAGGTAGCAACATATCAACATTTCACTGACTCACAGATCGAAATTCTCAAAGGGAAGAGTCATGAGGACTAAAGAAACATGAAGTCATGAAGAGATTTGGGTTGTCATTTATAGAAGGACACATGGCACAGGGTCATCCTGGAGCTGAGGTCTTGAAAAACCGATAGTTGAGGTCCCGAAATGATGATAGCCAAGGTCTCGAAATGTCGATAGCCAAGGTCCTGAGATGACGATGGTCCCAAGGGTTCGAGATCCCAGAATGCTGATATTCATCTAGGTTGTCTGATCAAAGGGGATGCATAGCACCTAATCCAAGAGAGCACGATTTCCCGACTCAAACGTTTGAGTAAGAAGCACAATGTGAGTTCGTGAAATGTGAAATCGAGACACGCCTAAGAGTTGGGCCCACGATCAGAACCTAGGGGTATATGGAAAGCACAACTAAAAAAAAGGTTGGAAACTGATTGAGCGACAGGGGTATGAAGTTTTCTGAGTTGATGATCGTGGTCTTAAATCCAAGGTAGGTACAACCTTCGATATATATGGGTCATTTTGCGAGATCGAGCATCATAATATTTGAAATCAAGGGGAGGGGAAAATCCTGAAATGTGAAATCCTAAGATTTCATAGGGGATATACGTAAGGTCATGACCCATGGTTGCATGGATCAATGGATAGGAGTTTCACCAAGAGATGAAAGAATTTTTCTTGGTCTCATCAAAAGATCTGCATGGTTTCAAAGCGTTGGGCTTGACTTGGAGGTGTCATGAACGTCTCCTGGAGAATTCATGGGTGTCATGCTTCATCCCGATCCCAATGCAAGTAATTAATGAAAGTGGGAAAGTTATTTGAAGCCTTGTTTCACCACATAAATGGAAATCATGGGAAATATGGCCATAGAGGGCAAACTTCCAGCCGAAATTTCCTTGTCATGGATTTTCTTTTGAAGCCCATACTGTCTAATCTTGTGTCTGATAGAATAATGCAAGTACACCCTGATAGAAGAAGATGCAGACGCCAAGCCTTGAATGGAGTGACAAGAGAGATCTTATTTAGGGAGCAAGTTTATTTGAGAATATATACTCAGTTTTTATATTTTTTGATGGTCGATAGTAGAGCAGAGCTCCCGTATTGTAAATTTTTAATGAAACTTCTAGTTTTTTGGCCATGTATCCTTATTTGAGACTTCTTGTTTAATGAAATTCAGATTTCTTAATCCATCTTATTCACCTCTGTTACTGAGAGGATTCATGATGACTGATTCACATGGATTATTGTGATTGTGCTATGATGAATGTTTGATTGAAATGTTGTTATAATTTCTTTCAGTTCCTCTGAGATTTGAATCTTCAAGAAGATTTTATGTTTAAGTCTTTCCTCTTTGGCTTGCTGGAAGACTTGATGTCTGCAACAAACCTCTACATTATTCTCACCAACGTCTTCCTCCTATTCACCCTTACTACAACCTACTGACTGAAGTTAAACTAAGACCTCACCTACCCGTGCATACCAGTCCAGTTTTATGAGTTAAGATGATATTTTCTTGAGACTACGCCCATTTGACTACTTTATAACCAATTAGTGATATAAAATTCTGATGGGTATTAGGCTTACCTCTGCCACAATCCAAAGGTTACTTTTGGTGTTAACAGGTTCTATTTTACATTTTTCCTAAAAATCTTGTTCCAAAAGATTATTTGTGGAGATTTGTTGTGAAGATTCATGTTTCTCTTCAATATCTGGATTGGAAATACAGTGATTAAGTACATTTTCATCATTCTCTTCCCTGAAACTTATTGCTTGATTAATACTTCAAAAAGAATGAATATTCTCTTCCTAAGAATCTATTTCTTCAAGCCATGACATTTGTTCTGGTTCCATGATAGATCTAGTTGGTGGATACATAATTACTTGTTTTCTTTCACTCCCTCTATAAATGATCATATTTCATGATATACAACTACTAAGGGAATCAATTGTTGCTAACCAGGGCCTTCCAAGAATAAGAGGGTGTCCACTTATGTTACATTTTGGTTGAAGAACTACAAACTCTACATGATATTCCCATGAATCCAAGGATAAAATGAAATAATCTACCACTCCTTCTGGTTTTACTCAATATCTATCTACAATTTACAATATTGTAGGTGTAGGTTGAAGATTACAAATATTCAACTTTTGCATTGTTTTCATTTTTATCACATTAACAACTGCACCTAAATCAATTAAGGTATTTGGTATAGAAACATTGTTGATCAATATGGTAACAATAGGCACCCATAGATCAACATATTTCTTTGTTGTAACATTTTTCTTCATTAGTCTAGATAATTTTCCAACAACTTGCAATGTTGTTGGGTGTTTCTGATTTCTCCTTGATTTATTAAGGAATAGTTTCGTAATTTGTTTTGTATAGATGGGTATGTTATTGATATCTTCCAATAAAGGAATATTTACAAAAATTTTCTTTAGTTCATTTAATAAACATAATCAGAAGGGGTTATATATTTTTCCAAATTCAACCTTTCTGGTAAGGGAGGTGTTTTGGTGAATTTTGATTGTTCCTTCTAAATTTCAATTGACCTGTGTGTAATAGTGGCAGGTTTATTATGCATTTTGTTTTCTTTTTATTTTTCTTATACAGTTATATGGTTTTTTTATGGAGATTTTTACCAAACCTTAATTGGATATTCTGAATAGAAACAATCCCACAATTAGGTAATGTTTCTTCTTCAACATTATAGGAAGGTCTTTCCACTCTATAATTAGGATTAGCTACTAGTTGTGATGGAAATTGATTTGGTATGGGTGGTGTTTGGTTAGAAGGTAGTTGTATTTTTTTTGGTTAGGTTATTTTTGGTGGGGGTGGTATGGAATATGGTCATTGAGTTAACTATGAATAGTGAGTACGTGGAATTTGTTGTTGCAGGTATGGTTGCTGTTGGAAAGGATAAGAATGTTGTTGAAAATAATATTGTTGATATGGCTGATATGATGTTTAAGAATTGAAAGAAGGTTGGTTTCTGTAAGTGGTTCCTTTCCAACATTGTTGAAAATGTTAGTTTTGATCCCTCTGAGGAGACTATGCCTATCATGGAAGAGGGGTATTCAAATTATTTTGTACAAAATTTAGATTAGAATATGCAACAAATTATTGAGTAGGGTCTTGAGGCATACCTGATATATGTGGTTTCTATGGTCTCCTTAGTGCAGCATAATAAATATATATATTTTTAATTTTCTTTCACCTTTGCAAATTGATTTGAGTCCTCAAAATCATGGACAATCCTCCATCGAATGGTTCTATGCACAAATACCACAAATTTGAATACTATCTAGTGGACATTCTCTAGGTGTATTCTTTTTCTTATGTCTATGAAAAAATATTGCTAAACCTTCATTTTGTTGTTCATGTTTCTTTTGATCCTTCAATGTGTCAATGTAAGATCCTATTGTACTCAAAAGATCGATTTTAAAATTATTCAACAAATTTACTATTTCTTCCCTAGTAATACTCCCTGTGGATGATTTGGTGACTTTGGAGAGAGCATCCCTTTGTCCTTTTCCATCCTTGGCCTTTCCACTATAGTAATTTCCTTATAATTTAGTAACTTCTTCAAATGGTAAGGATGAAATATCATCTGAACCCACGAACCATCTAGTGGAATCTCATCCTTGATCTATTTAATACAAGTGAGGTAGGGAACCACACCTTTTCCCTTTTCGATCTTGGTACCTTGAATCCTTTCCCGAAGCACCATAATCGTGTTTTAATTATTAATTTAGTAGAGGATACACAAGGCATTCCAAATTTCTTTAGAAGATGTTTTCCATAAAACATGTGGGATTATGTGATCCTTTACCCCATCAAGGATTATGCTCATAGCATTCATTTCACCCTTCTTCTAGGCTCCCAATAAATTTGCAACTATATAAGCTACTTCCTTATCATCAACATGTTCAAGGACAGCATTGAAATCCAAGATTATGGTAACCCTCTCTTTCCAAGTGGGGAATTTTTAAACGCCTTTAAGTTTATCCTCAACTCTCAAAGTCATCGACATTTATGAAAGTGTCTTTGTCCAAACTCCATCGTCTCCTTACGAAATGATTTGATGATCAGATATGAAATCGATCTCGTTAACCTAATACGTTGATGTTGTTACATCAACAAGATGACTCTAATACCATGTGAATCCACTAAAACCCAACAAGATGAATGGAAACTTCAACAATTTTAATACCTAGAAAAATTATTCACCAAATAATAAATCTGAAATTGCAGTTTAATAGTTATAGCTAGGTTTCTTCACAAAATACAATCACACAATAGAAATAAATACTATGAATGTTGTAGAAAGTAAAAGCAATGACCTCACATGAGAGACACCAAATTTTTGGGGTAAAATAAGCCTTGGAAAAACCCAATGTCGGAAAACCAGTTCTTCAGTTTGTGGATTTTACTATGCAGTAGAAAATATAGAGATCTCTTACAAAGCATATCGATTTACAAAAATGGTTGAGGAAACCCCAATGAAAATTATTCCCAACACATGGATGGCCCTCTCCAAACCAAATCGAAGCCAACAATACCAAAATCAACCCAACAAACAAGCTTCTGCATAAATCTTACGACCCAACTGCACTGTATCTATATCAGATGTCCATCTCTATGAGATCTGTAGCATGGCCTATGAAAATCACTCAGGAATCAAGTCGATCCACCTGTAAAATCTCTCCTTTGTCTTCTCTACAATTTTCCTCCAAAAAACCCTCAAGTGAATCTCTATCTCTAGCTCAAATGCACCCTCTCTCAAGTGCATAGTGCACCCAACCACCAAGTCGGCTTCCCTTTGTCATAATGATAATGCAAACAACCTATCTCCAAACAGATCAAGGGATGAGATCAAACCTCACTCTCTCAATGATATGGATGGTCGGGATTAAAATACCATCACTTAAATTATTTTCACTTTTAAGTTTAGGAAAATTTGCTCATTAAGTCAACATTAAAATATAACACATTTAATTTACTTTTTCTAAGTCAAAATTTTAGGAAGGAGATTAATTAATCATCTTGGATATGTTTCATTATCCTCCACCCATGCTAGGATTTCATGCATGGAGAATACCTTCTGAGTTACACTTCTCAATAGTACACACATATCTTGAGGGAAGTCCAAATATGGTAAGGGGCCTAGGGATTCTATCTCTAGAGTCAGCACATCAGACATTAGTGGGGTAAGTAGAGTAGAGATTGACAATTTATTCGATAATTTTAAAACATATATTCTAAGTATTCTTGGTTCTCAAATAGACACATTGGAAATTAAACAAAATAAAGAGGTAGATAATGCAACATTGACTATTTTTTGTCCAAAATGTAACAAAATAAATCCTTTAAAAACATGTTCTTTAGATAACGTTGAACTTTGTCATATATGTGTAGACAATCATGCTAAAAAAAGTACTCATCTCTACCAGAACTCAAAGCATCCTACCAAGGAAATCATGAAGCTACAAAGAAGTTGTGTTTTGTTGCACCAAAAATACCTTGGTATCAAAGGACATCATACATATGTCAGGATCACTGTCAACAATTCAATTCTTTTTATTCAAATCAACAATAGCCCCAACAAAATCAGACCATTCCTATGTCATGGAAAGCATGTCCATGATAGAAAGCCCAAACCCAACCTTGTAGAAACAAGGTTGGTGAAGACCTTCCTATGGGACCATGCCTTCTCCTTATCCTATGAAACAACAATACACCCAATATCATTCACAACACTAGTATTCCCCACCAGTCCAATCATGCAAGTTATTGCTAAATTGGAAGACCTTATGTTGGGTAAACTTTATATGAAAAAATATGTTCATCTAGGTAGCCCCATTGTAAAAATTCATATCAATAATATTCCAATTGCAAACACATTAATATATTTAGGAGAAGCAATAATTGTGACGACAAAAGGTACCATGGATGAATTACAATTCTCTAATCTCTGTTGTACACCCACAATTATACAACTAGATGATATATCTACAATAAAACCAAAAGGTGTATTAGATGATATAATAATCTTAGATTCTTGGAAGTACCCTTTATATTTCAATTTTCTACAGCCAAAATATAACTTTGGTGGTCACCCATTAATGTTCTGGCAACCTTGGTTAGCTACAGTTGATGCTTTTATCAATTGTAGATTAGGGGACATAAAAATTTCACGTGGGGATTCAATGAACAAATTAAATTTGTATCCACCTACTAAACATTTAACTCAATCATAATTTACACAATGATTTCATGATATAAATGATGATGAGGAAGCAATACATACTATTTTAACTAATGACAAAGTTATGAATCTTATAAATGTTGGACATGGTGGTATGTTGTTGGAATTGATGTCAAAGAAGGCCAATATGATCAATGTTGGGCATGATATTATGGTGTTGGCATTAATGTTAAGAAGATAAATATTGTGTTTTCATTAATAAATAATATGTCTTTGAGATCCTAAAGTATAGGAGAGATAACGTATTAGGTTGTACAAAATCAAAGTGTGTAGTTTTAAGACCTTTGGGAAGGTCGAAGGAAAGATCAGGAAAAGGAGTGCTACAAAGGAAGCTTTACTAGGAATAAAATATCCATAGAACCAATGAAATTTTTCCTTCATAAAAATTAAAGAGATCCTCATTATTGTGGGAACTATTACAATTTTTAGATCCATATCAGGAGCAAGATCAACTGTTAGATTGAGGTAGAGCCATAGGATGAGAGAGACTAAAAACATATGATCTAGTTGATACATTTTGGGCATGACTAGAGACTTTAGATAAAACTGATCAATCATCAGCTGTTGATCGAAGGAAAGAATGAGATGGAAAGCTTTAGGAATTTGAAACTTTGCCACTTCCGCAATTATTGGAGACAAGGAAAAATAATGAAATTACGAAGTCACAAAATTGTGAAATCTCGCCGACCATCCAATTTGATAGGAAGATCAGTTGAAATATCATTCGTTGATCATGGTCATCTAGTGTTGACCCTCCAGATGTAAATAAGTTTGAGTCCTATAAATCCTGAAGGCCAAAGTCGCAAAATCCCACCAACCCTTAAATCAAAGAAAAAATTCAGGTGAATTATTGATTGTCTGATCGAGTATAGTGGAAGGATAGGGTAAGCCACAAATTCCTGGAGTCATAGAGTGTCAAAACCCCAAAATCCCTCTAGTCACTAGATCAAGGGAAGAACTTGGGGTGTAATTCTAGTCGTCGTATCTAGCATTACTGGAAGGATAAAGTAAGAAGAGGTGTTAACTGATAGTAAGCGGTCATCATCTCTTTATGACCACTTTGATAGGTATAAATCCATGGAAATTGAACTACTTTAGAGTCATAATATCCAACAGTCCCATAGTTTCGAAGCCCCCAAATACCATGAACCATCATATCAAAGAAAGAATTAGGGAGTAATGCAAGCCATTATATCAAGTAGTCTAGAGCCATGATCCAAGAGGGAGACACATCTGTAACATCTCGCTCTGGCGCACTGAGATGACTTATTTTTTAGGACACTTGCTTGCAAGTGATCTGGAATTTTATGATGTTAGACATTTATACTTGATTATGATGAGATTGACAGATGACATGACATGTTACCATTTGATGTAGACAGGTGCTATTGACTCAGTTTCATTGAGTGTGCAGGGTTTTGTTTGAACTTGAGGATGCAGAGGCATCGGTAGAACCCCCTTGGACTTCGGACTGAGTCAGGGAGTGTGCTTTTGGGTGATATGTTTACTATGATGTTTCATTCAATTTGATGATTTTTTCTTGAAATTTTTGACATGATTATTGTTGATGTAGGCTGACAATAGCTTGCCGACCAGACTCACATATGGAGTAAAGGGGCCACACATGATTTGCAGAGAGGTTGAGGGAGAGGGGTGGACAATAGCCCTGCCACCGCCTGCTAGCACTCCCTCCGTGGCTCAAACTGTAGGTTAACGATTACCTAGTTTGAGAGGACCCACGATGACGTGAGGGCCGACTGTGACAGTCGCTCACAATGATTCTAAGGGGCACGCAATAAGGCGGGGGCCTTATTCCTTAGAACCCTTAGTCTCCTACAAGTTCACCTGGCGGAGTGTTGACTCCAGGGGTTATAGAGGTCTACCAATCAGTCCAGTTGGCGAGTGGCACCCTTGGATCATGTGGTGCATCCTGAAGGGCACATCGCACAAAATAAACTCAGTTGGCGAGTGGCACCCTTGGAGCACATGGTGCATCCTGAAGGGCACATCGCCCAAAAGAAATTCAAGAGGCGAGTGGCACCCTTGGCGCATGTGTTGCGTCCTCAAGGGAACGTCGCAATAAAGGTGGTTGAAGGAGTTATCCTAATTATCCCTAAGTCATCAGCACCTGAATAAAACCTTAATCAATTCCCTTAACCAATCGTCGCCTAGCCCAGAATCTAACCCTAAGCCTAAGACTTTTCTAGAAAAAGGGGGGAAATTTAGTGTGACCTTAACAAATGAAAATTCA
>ML793474.1:8029-18577 GCA_009831015.1 Picea engelmannii | reverse complement strand
AAAAAAAAAAAAAACTCAGACCTTTATCCTCTCATTATCCATGTCTACTTTATTAAACTATCCTCCATCGCCTCGATCTTCTAGTGTCCATCTCCCTTTTACATGTCCAGTTCACGTTACTAAATCACCATCCCTCCCCTTAATTCCTCATTATTATTTTTATGTAAGACATTTACTTTTCCCATATACATGTTTGCCTCACCTTAATCTCTTTTTATCCTATATATACATATTAATGGTGAATTTAAATGATGGATAATGATAATTTACTATGATGAATGCATGCTTATAAATAAAAAAAATGAAAATGAAAATATATATATGCATATATTATAAACAAATGGTGGCTTATTCCTAAACCTTAAATTTTTAGAATAATGAAAATGATAATTGGATTCTCTTTCCAAAAGTTTATTAATCCATACCGCCTCTACCTTTGATAAAAAGTTACGCATGTAAAAATAAAAAGGGAATTAATAATGAGCGCACATACTCTTTGAGTTAAAAATAAATAAATAAATAAATAAATAAATAAATAAAAAGAGAAATAGGAAAATAAAAGGGAAAAGGGGGGAAAACCTAAAGGAGGAGGATTTAGGGTTTGAGACTTGATAAAAGAAAGGAAGAGGGGGAAAGAAGGGGACTTTTTTGAGCTATTGGTATTGTTATGCTGCTAGACTAGGGACTGGACTGATTTCTAGTAGAAGTTGGGGATTCTCAGCAGACTTGAGTGGTAGCTCAGCCTTGGAGGCGAGCTGAGAAGCTAGGCTATCGTCTGGGTTGTGTGTGGTCCCTTTGCGGCTCGGGGGGCTGAGGGGGAAGGAGAGTACCCCTAGTGTTTGGCTGGGAGGTACCGGTGAGTTCGTTGCGGTCGACAAGCAGGAGCAGGAGTGGCAGGAGCACAAGATTCACTTGCTGCAAGAGATAAGGGCACAGGTATGTCATTCGTATTTGGGCATTTTTACCTTGCTGCCCGTGTTTATAAACTGTAGTTTAATGGTTAATGAGCAATTTGTAGTTTTCATAGGTTATGGTGTAAATCATGTTATAAACTGTAGTTTTAGTGGATATGGTGAGAAATCTAAGCTGCTTCGTTACCTTTCCCCTCCCACCGCAATTGTTGCCTTGTGTGGTGTAAAGAAAACTTGTATGTTGCATTTCCTTTTTAAAGTCCAATTTCAAGGTTGTATGGGGTAATTATCTTATATTGTATGCGTGAAGAGGATTTGATACCTTACAGTTGGTTTGGGTATTTAGGTGGTTGTCGTGTGTTCTGTAGATTGACTGTGAAATAGTTAATATCAATGATTTCTTAGGAACTGATCATTATTTTACGCTGGTTATGCCATGCATATTCCCTGGTGGGTAGGAAATTCTGGTAAACTGTACGATTCGGGTTTCTTCTAAAAACTATCAAAGGAATCGTTAGAAATGGGTTATGGTTTTATACACGTTGGGCGTTGACTATATATTTTCACAGTGGGTGCTTATTTTACTGTGGGTTTCCCTTGGTGTTACCTGGGCATTTTTTACTTGCGCCGTGGTGACTCCATTCGGTGGGATTTCTTTTTCTCCTGGTCATTTTTCTTTTTATATACTGGCGGCATTTCTCAGTGGGTTTTTCTCCCTTTTTCACTGTGCGTTTTCATTTATGCATTGGGCATTTTATCTTATGGCTGGTCGTTTTCTTTTTCTTTTATCATGGGCGTTCTACAATGGGCAACTTCTACAGAGGGTTTCCAAACCATAAATTCATTGCATAGCTATCCTAAGGTTGAACTCAGTAAGGTTGCAGGCTCGTGTCTACCCGAGACATCGTTTTTAGATGTACAGAAAAAAGGGGGAGTTGTCGGATTGTCATTATCAAACGTTGGGTTGTTCGCTTCTCTGCAAAATCTGGGTTTATATATTTCGGGATTCCTTGTCAATGTTTGCAGTCTCTTCGGAAATTCTTTGAAAATACGATCCTCCCATTTAATTGACACGGGACTCCATTGTCCGGATTCATGGTGCAATATGTCAACTGTGAATTCATAAGGCCGTATACCTGAAATCGTATCTTTTCGCAATTAAAATTTGCGTACTGTACATACATTCCATGCGTTGAATCTTTTGATACAGAACTTAACCAAATTTTTATTCTGTTCTTTCCTGTACTTAATTGCAATACTAGTTCATTTATAAAGGAATAGATTTGGTCAGGATAAAACAAACGGCCACCCTGTCTGGTTATTAATTGCCGCTTTCAGCTCATTTTAAATGTTGCGACCTTCAATTACCCTTTTATGAGTTTTGTAATGTTGGAAACGACCTTCATTACTGCCTAGCTCATTGTTGTCCTTTTTGTATTATCAGTTTTGGGGAGTGCGACCATTTTCACAAACCACGTGGAGGCCCTCCTGGGCCTCTCCTCCCCAGGACTCCTTGCGATTTCAATTTTATGTTCCTCACCTACTGTTTTAAGTTGGCAATAATTTGGGTTGAACATTCGTTGTTAGTTAGAGTACAAAACTACTTTATAATATGGCAAACATAAATAACGATCAGGTGTAGGTAAATGTTTGGAATCCTGGTGGAATTAAAGGACCTGACTGCCATAAAAGAATTATGCGACTGCCAGTTAGGGCTTCATTTCCTATCAAAATCGATTAGAAAAACAATATTATTTTATTTCTGTATTGCAACTGAAAGTATTAATGAGTAACTTTAGTTTATTTATTAAAACATGAATAGGTTATTATTTAGTCCAATTTTGGGTTGTATGATAAGATCTTCATTTTTATCAAAATTTGATTAGAAAAAACATATATCATTTTAATACTGTATTGCAACCAGAATTATTAATGGGAAACTTTATTTTATTTATTGAAATGTACAGTTTATTATTTAGTCAAATTTTGGTTGTATGTAAGAGCTTATTTTTATCAAATTTGATTTATGAAGTATAATAGGCTTAAAATATTCATGTTGTGAATGTGTGACACCGACTCATCAGGATAAGCCTGAAATGAATATGGTACTTGCTTATTAATTCTTGGGAATAATTTGTATTGATATTCAGACGAAACCCTAATTACGGTGATTTCTAGGGTTGTAGATTTATTGTTGGTTAAACGTTTTACCTTTTGTTTTCGGGCATATGATTTAGACAAATAGTTGCATTGATATTTAAATTGTGCTTATTTATATAATGGAATATTCGCTTAATTTGCAATGGAATACTTGTGTAAATTGCAATAAAAATATTTGTTTTAATTTGCGAGGTTAATGAAGAAGACGAATCGAATTATTATTATTTGTTAAAATTGCAATGATTATACGTGTCAATGGCACGTAATTATATTTAAATTGAAATGCTAATGATGAATCTTAAACTGCAACCCTAATGGGGATATAAATTTTAGATAATAGTTAGGTGGTTATTCAAACTATGTTTATCAAATAATGAATTTAATTGCTTAATTTGCCATGGTAACACTTGTTTAAATTACAATACTGATATTTGCTTTAATTTTCAATGTTATGATGATTGTTGACTTGAGTTATTAATATTTGTTAATTTGCAATGACTTATACTTGTTAATGACAAGGATTAATAATGTTTAGATTAAACGCTAATGATGAAGCTTAACTGCAACCTTAATAATTGCTTAAGAGCAATGGTGATACTTGTTAAAATTGCACTAATATTATTTGTTATAAATTGCCATGTTAACGATGATGGTTGAACCGCAATGTCAATAATTGTTTAAGTGAATGTCTGTGACGGTGTTTAAATTGCAAGGTTTTTATTTGTTTAAATTGAATGTTAATGATAAGGTCGAAATTGCAATGCAATATTTGTTAGGTTATTCCAATATATGGTAATAAATTGGGAGGGAAGGCAAGATAACATGAGAAGGTAATGTTCGAGGGCTTACCCTTATGATATTGAAATCATTGCTCAACTATGGCGATTAACAGAAAATGCAATACGCTTGTCATTATGGCTTGTCCCTAAACTAGTGCAAAATGACCTTATAACTAAATAATGGGGGTTGAGATTATTGGTTTTTACCTTACGATGAAGTGTTCGTTGGTTAATGATAATGAATGGGGCAATTGATCTTGATGGATGTCTTCGGGTCTCTTTAGTGGTTGGTCGATTTTGAGTCCTCCTGACTTGCATCTCCCGTAGATGTCTTGATTGTCCTTGAGTTTGTAGTACTTGATGGTAGTGCCTTGCATGGTCTGCTTGTGTGGGGAGGGGTGTAGATACCTTCAGTAGCCTTAGTAAATATTTCTATGTGTTTCCCAACATCCAGAATCCAGTGTCGTATCAAGAGTCTCAGGCCTTTTAAAGGAAGGGTTTCCACTCTTGCGACACACTTGAGGGGCTTACTAGTTTCTGCCTGAGCAGTCAGCCAGGAGCCTGTCTAATCTTCTTTCGAGAAGACATAAGACTAAACTCTCTGCTCTATGGTGCAGAAATAGTAGCTCCAACAACATGGACTCTTCTCTCTGTGTTCTGACTGTGCAACCCCAGTATGTCTAAATGTTTGTGTTGTGTGCCTCATGCCTATGGTCGTATCTTGTTGTAGTTACTCGTTGTGAGCCATCAGCCTTCTTGTGTTGAACGTCATGGTTGCGTCTTGTTGGTTGTCAAGTGGCGACGTGGAGTCCAGTGTGTCTGTTTCCCTTCCTGCACGTGCACACACACGGTTAAAACAAAAAAAAAAATTGCACCTGTGGTCAGAGTAGTTGTCCTAAAGAGGAGGGTTGTTACATATGGTATCAGAGCTTGTTCGACCCGTGACTTGGGGTTCGCTATGGATTTCATTGACATGAGTTGGTTTTTATATACTGTTGTTGATTGAGCTGATTGTGTGCATGCAGGTAATCATGGTTAGAGGATGCCGCAGAGGCAGACGACGGGGTGTTAGGGGAGGAGACGAGACGCCTCCAACAGCATCCACACCTGAGGGGTCTAAGCCCCAGGGAGGCGAGCAGGTGCTCGGACAAGAACATATAGCAGTTGGTGATGTTATTGGGATGATGAGGTCCTTTCAGTGCATGTCTGAGGCTCTGATCATCCGTTTGGACAGAGACGAGGCCAAGGCACCAGCACCCCCTGAGGTTGTGCCGCGCGCACCGGCCGTCACAGGTAGCATTCACCGTGAACTCGAGAAGGTAAAATTTCTCGAGTTCTTTAGCGCTCCGGACGGTGCAGCCGCCGAGGCATGGTCAGAGAATATGGCGATGTGCTTCGCATTTCGTGATTATACCTCCAACATGAAGGTTCATATGGCGGTCTTTCAACTGAAGGGGAGCACTCTTCTACGGTGGAAGACGCTTTTGTCGCAGCTGAACATGGCCGTGGAAGAAGTGTCATGGGAACTGTTCGAGGAACGGTTCCAAGAGAGGTACCTTTCTGAGGAATTCATTGAGCATCAGCTCAATGAGTTCAATGAGCTACGACAGGGAGGTCATATGGTGCCCGAGTATGAGGCACGATTCATGGAGCTACTCCGGTATGCTCCGCACCTTAACATAGAGAAGCTTAAAGTCAACAGGTTTGTGTTTGTCCTTAACAGCAGTCTGCGTGCAAAGGTTAGGATCTTGATGCCTCAAACCTTGCATGATGTTGTCCAAAAGGCCCTCATAGCAGAGGAGGAGCTTATCAACGGGGGTCAGACCAGGACTCCAGCGAGACCCGCGGGGCAGAGTTCATCTGGTGCACCGTGGCATCAGGCACCAGCGAGACATATGCAGGGACATCGTGGCTTCCAGAGGGGATCCACATTCACTACACCTCGACGACCGCCACCTCAGCAGCAGACACCTTATCGAGGACCACCGCACCAACAGTGGCGTTGCCCGCAGCAGCAACAGTTTAGGCTTGTTCAGTAGAACAGACCAGAGTTCCAGGCCGGTGGGCAGTCATCTTCTACTTCGGGTACCAGGACTACTGGGCTGAAGAAGGGGTGTTGGACATGTGGGGAGACACACTACCAGTGCGACTGTCCTATGGAGAGGACCAGGACATCTGGATCAACCAGAACTGCTACCGTGGGAGATATGGGCAAGGCCCATCGGATACATGCAGTGGTGAATAACCGCCAGGCAGAACACCAGTCGATTGTGCTCGAGACGACAGGTACTATCGCTGACCAGATCCTTAGTATTTTGATAGACCCAGGAGCTACTGTGAGTTTCATTTTTGGTGCAGCGCTAAAAATAATTTAGGTAAAGGCACTCGAACATGATGAGTTTAGCTTCATGGAGATGGCTTCGGCAGCCAAACAGAAGGTTGGAGGAAAGGTTACGGGTTGTGCCCTTAACCTGGGAGAGTTTGTCACAAGGGTCAACTTGTACGTCACGACCTTAGGATCGTATGACATCGTGATCGATATGGATTGGTTGGAAACACATGAGGCGATACTCAACTGTAAGATGAAACAGTTGAGCTTGGTTGATGACGAAGGATAGAGACGTGTAATTGTAGGATGGAACCAGGGAGTTTCCCTGCGGTTCGTCTCGTCCTTACAGTTACGAAAGAGTATGCGCAAGGGGTGCAAACTTTATGCGATCCTCACACTAAATGAAAAGGGAGTAGCGGAAGGTCTAGAACACCTTCTGGTGGTGAAGAAGTTTGCAGACGTATTTCCAGAGGAGTTGCCTGGGATGTCGCCAGAGAGAGAACTGGAGTTTACCATAGACCTGAAACCGGGAACCGAACAAATAGAAAGAACGCCTTATCGGATGTCGACCCCGGAGTTGCAAGAGTTGAAAATGCAACTAAAGGAGTTTTTGGACCTGGTATTGATACGTCCTAGTGTGTCACTGTGGGGTGTGCCAGTTATTTTCATATGAAAGAAGGACAGATCATGGAGGCTTTGCATTGACTACTGTCAACTGAACAAGGCGACGATCAAGAATCAATATCCCTTACCTATAATTGACGATCTATTCGATCAAATGAAGGGTGCGACGGTGTTCTCCAAGATCGATTTGCGATCCAGATATCACCAATTATGGATCAAGGAGGATGACATCCCTAAGACCACCTTTAAGATGAGATTTGGACATTACGAGTTTACTGTTTTTCCTTTTGGACTGACAAACGCCACAGGGGTATTCATGAGTTTGATCAATGGGGTGTTCCGCGAGTACTTGGACAAGTTCGTCCAAGTATTCATTGACGATATTTTGATCTACTCTCGGACGATGGAGGAGCATGAGGAGCATTTGCGCTTGGTACTACAATGTTTACGAGAACACAAATTGTATGGGAAGTTGTCCAAATGCTTTTTTTACCAATCGAGGATTCATTACTTAGGGCATGTCATCTCCGGCGAAGGTATCGCTGTAGATCCAGCCAAGGTTGAGGCTATTATGGAATGGCCCGCGCTAACGAATGTCACATAAGTGCATAGTTTTATGGGATTAGCAGGATACTATCGACAGTTTGTCGAGGGTTTTTTGAAGATAGCAAATCCGATCACGGAATTGCAGAAAAAAAACAAGAAGTTTGTTTGGAAAGAGAAATGCGCGGAGGCCTTTCGGAGGCTTAAGGAGTTGCTGACAACCACACCGATACTAAAGGTCCCTGACATGGACGCAGACTTCTTGGTATGCACTGACGCATCCAAGGAAGGTTTAGGTGGAGTCTTGATGCAGGACGGACGAGTGATTGGTTACATTTTGAGGAAGCTGAGAAGGCATGAGGAGAACTACGCGACGCATGATTTGGAGTTATTAGCCATCGTATATGCCTTGAAGGTTTGGAGACACTACCTTGTGGGATGAAAATTTGAATTAAAGACCGACCATTGTGGGCTAAAACACATTTTTACACAAAGCGACCTGAACGCACGACAACGACGTTGGTCGGAATTGCTTAGCGAATACAACTTTGAGATTACTTACATAAAGGGAACAATGAACCGAGTGGTGGATGCCTTGAGTCAGAGGCCACGCATCTTTTCGGTGTTACCTCTTCAGACAAATATACGTGAGAAAATTCTCACCTTGCAGCGTGAGGATGACTGGTACACCGAAGTCAAGGATTTTATCGGAAAAAACACGATGATGATACCACGATATGAGGGATATTCATTGGATAACGATGGGTTATTGAGGTTTAGAGGTCGGATTTATGTACCAACTAATGACGAGTTGAGGATGTTTATCTTGAGAGAGGCTCATAGAGCGGTTTACATGGCTCACCCAGGAGTCACGAAGATGAGGGCAGACCTTAAGCCCTTATTCTTTTGGAAAGGAATGTAGGCCGACATAGTCAACTTTGTGGCTAGATGTCTCAAGTGTCAGTAGGTAAAGGCTGAACATAGACACCCGGCAGGATTACTTCAACCACATGCCATTCCGGAATCAAAATGGGAAGTTATTTCGATGGATTTTATTGTTGGATTACCACTGACGGCAAGGAGACACGACTCGATTTTTATAGTAGTAGACACTCTGACAAAGAGTGCTCACTTTATTCCCATGCATACGACATATCAGGCACCTGACATAGCGAGAGTTTTCATCAGTGAGATTGTGAGGTTGCATGGCGTACCTAAAAAGATTATATCCGATCGAGGATCGGTGTTTACTGGACGATTTTGGACGAGTTTCCAAGAGGCCTTGGGAACCCAACTTAAATTTAGTACTGCGTATCACCCAGAGACGGATGGACAAACATAACATATGAACCAAACCTTGGAAGACATGTTGCGCATGTACGTGATGGACCAACAAAAGCGTTGGGAGGAGTTCTTGCCACTAGTAGAGTTCGCTTACAACAACAGTTACTAGAGCACCATTAAGATGGCGCCTTTTGAGTTTCTTTATGGGCGACCATGTCAGACGCCCTTGAGTGGGGATCGGCTTGAGGATAGGGTCCTGGTGGGACTAGAAGCGATCCAAGAAATGGAAGAGTAGATGCAATCCATAAGACAAAGGATTAAAGAAGCATAAGATCGACAGAAGAGTTATGCCGATGCGCACCGAGTTGACCGTAGCTACAAGGTCGGCGATCGAGTCTTCTTGCAGGTTAAACTGCATCAGAGTTCGATCAATTTTGGAAGGGGAGCTAAACTCTCTCCTAGGTTCGTGGGACCTTTCGAGATTGTGGAGAGAAAAGGGCCCATGGCCTATCGACTAGCCTTACCTGATTCTTTGAGGTGTATGCACGATGTTTTTCATGTATCTATTTTGAGACATTATATTAGTGATCCTACACATGTGATTGACCTGAGTTCCTTGTAGGTATCGGACGAGGGAGCACTCATGGTTGAGCCAGTCTGCATCTTAGATCATCCCGTTCGATAGTTACGACGTCGAATGGTAGATCAGGTCAAGGCCCAGTGGGACAGTTATAGTCCGCACTCGACGACCTGGGAGGACGGACATGATATGCGCCAGCAGTTTCCATTTTTGTTTGATAGATAGACTTATGATACTGTGATACTTTATTTCTGCATTTATACTGAGAATCTTTGGGATGAAGTTTAGACCAAGAGGGGGTGTATGTAACATCCCGCTCTGGCGCACTGAGATGAATTATTTTTTAGGACACTTGCTTGCAAGTGATCTGGACTTTTATGATGTTAGACATTTATACCTGATTATGATGAGATTGACAGATGAAATGACGTGTTACCATTTGATGTAGACAAGTGCTATTGACCCAGTTTCATTGAGTGTGCATGGTTTTTTTTGAACTTGAGGATGCAGAGGCATCGGTAGAACCCCCTTGGACTCCAGACTAAGTCAGGGAGTGTGATTTTGGGTGATATGTTTACTATGATGTTTCATTCGATTTGATGATTTGTTTTTGACATTTCTGACATGATTATTGTTGATGCAGGTTGACGATAGCTTACTGACTAGACTCACATATGGAGTAAAGGGGCCACACACGGTTTGCAGAGAGGTTGAGGGAGAGGGGTGGACAACAGCCCTGCCACCGCCTGCTAGCACTCCCACCGTGGCTCGAACTGTAGGTTAACGATTACCTAGTTTGAGAGGACCCATGATGCCCTGAGGGCCAACTGCGACAGTCGCTCATGATGATTCTAAGGGGCGCGCAATAAGGCGGGGGCCTTATTCATTAGAACCCTTAGTCTCCTACAAGTTCACCTAGCAGAGTGTTGACTCCAGGGGTTATAGAGGTCTACCAATCAGTCCAGTTGGCGAGTGGCACCCTTGGAGCACGTGGTGCATCCTGAAGGGCACATCGCACAAAAGAAACTCAGTTGGCGAGTGGCACCCTTGGAGAACATGGTGCATCCTGAAGGGCACGTCGCCCAAAAGAAATTCAAGAGGTGAGTGGCACCCTTGGCGCACGTGGTGCGTCCTGAAAGGCACATCGCAATAAAAGTGGTTGAAGGAGTTAGCCTAATTATCCCTAAGTCATCAGCACCTGAATAAAACCTTAATCAATTCCCTTAACCAATCGTCGCCTAGCCCAAAATCTAACCCTAAGCCTAAGACTTTTCTAGAAAAAGGGGGGAAATTTAGTGTGACCTTAACAAATGAAAATTCAAAAAAAAAAAAAAAAAA
>ML793473.1:179992-198802 GCA_009831015.1 Picea engelmannii | reverse complement strand
CAAATGAAAATGTCTCCTTGGTATATATAGGAGACTAGGAGGTATAATTACAACTAATGGAATAAATCCGACATAAATAAAATAACATTACTAATGTAATATGCCCCAATTAAGGGGTAATGAGACAATATTAGGGCTTAACATTAGTGGTGAAGCAAAATGGTGACAACAATGCCAAGGTTTGGTTCAGCAACACCAACAATGTCTATTGTTTTAGGTAGAGCTTCTCCTATTTGTTTTTTAAGTTGCTCATTACCTTTCAACAGTGTTTTTGTGCTTTCGACCACTAGTCTAATATTCGAGAAGAAAGCCAGATGGCCAAAATGACCACTGAGGTTTTATTATATGAATGCATTTTGAATTGTTGATTTCTCTTTAGCAAGAGCTTTCAATGCCCTAAATTAATCATCTGTTAATTGATAAACAAAAGGATTGTTGATCCACAAATTAAAAAAAATATAGCAAATTACTGGGGTTTTCTCCTTATGTTGGAATAATGCTTACAATAGATTGGTTTGGATTTGGTTTGAATCTGTTGAAGATTTGTAGGAGGTTGTTGAGAGATTCTCTCAACAACTATCTCTATGTTTGGAGATAGTTGGATCTGATTCCAACTATATATACATGTAATATTTTGTGTAATATGAGTAATAAGAATATCATTTTTGTTGTGTAATCTTGTATTATGGCTGCTCTCACAAACTTTTATACCTTATTGATTGCTATTGATTCTCTTCGGCATTTATTTTAGATTACTACGTCATTGTATTTATTTGTAGTTTATGTTAGAGTTGTTTGTATTTATTTGTAGTTTCTATTTGAGTTGTTTGTTGGGTTATGACAACATATATCTTTGAAATTATATTTGTTTGGTGGAGGTTTCTTAATTGTTTTGCTTTTCATATGCCTAAAAACACTTGAGAATGTCGTGTTTAAATGTAGAAGCTGGAGAGAAGCTTCTTGATACTTACCATTACCCATTTCGTCTCTGTTGTGTAACTGTTTGTCTTCTCTAATTCCATGTCCATTAATGTTTGGTTTGCAAGTCAGGTTTCAATAAATAGTATCGCAACTCATGTTAGGAAATGTTGAAAAAAGAGCAGTAAATTTGTGTGAAGGGAGACATTGTCGTATCTACGAGCTACTAGTTGGTTAGCGGTGGGCGTGAAAGGCAGGCGGGCGGGTGTTGGCGCAGTCCTGATTGAGTTGTTTATTTTTTGGTAAGGAGGAGACACGGGAAAGCTTGAGCAGATCGTGCTCAATAAAAGGAGTCAGCGGGACTGGGGAAGTGTGCTAAGCACATAGAAGTAAGAGCGATGGAATCTCTGAGAAAAATAGTTGAGAATTTGGTGGTTGAAAACACGTCCTTGTTTTCCCTTCAAAATTCTCGCAATCTGATGTGTCTAGTTTTCGTGATGTATTTCTGGCACTTCGTTCTTAATTGAAAAATTCAGAACCTCAGTATCGGATTGCCATTCACATCAAGGATCTATTCATGGAACACTGCATGAGTGTCCTATGAGTCTCATTTTTTAACGGATGAAATTAATTTCATTTCATTTTTTTTTAAGTGTGGAGATGAAATTAATTATTTAATTTATAGTAGATGAACATTTGTATAGATAAAATTAATTATTTCATTTATAGTAGATAAACATTAATTAATTCTCTGTAGGTAAAATTATATGATAGCTTAGTATGA
This sequence comes from Picea engelmannii, assembly GCA_009831015.1. Classification (NCBI taxonomy): domain Eukaryota; kingdom Viridiplantae; phylum Streptophyta; class Pinopsida; order Pinales; family Pinaceae; genus Picea; species Picea engelmannii. Next base: position 197,100 of record ML793473.1, on the reverse strand, counting down.
ACATGCAACCAGTTAATTCAAAGATTAGAATATCTTTGTATGAATATGTACAAATAAGTGGATACCAACAAGTAATTAATTCAAAAAATAGAATATCATTGTATGAACATGCACAAAGAAGTGGATGTAAACCCTTTGCTTCACCAATTAACAATGACTCAACTAAGCAACACTGTAAGTTTTTCAACCGCAACCAATTAGTTGTTAGTATTTATATTATAAAAACAATAAATCATATAGGCTCATTCCCTATCAGCGTTCACCATCCATTACTAATGGATGTGCTAGTTCTATTTCTCAATTGGTTTAGGGCTTAGCTCTTAAATTTTTGCAAGTAACATGGTGTCTAGGTTTAAATAAGCAAGTTATCTTAAAAAAACTTAGAATTTCTATAAACTTGGTTTATCCAGTATACCATTTTAAAAATATACCATTTTAAAAATAAAATGAAGAAATGAGAGGAAGTACCAATGGATTTACCAAAGATTTATTCCAAGTTAAAATTAAGAAAAAAAACGGAATTCTAAATCCAGTTAATAAGTCGATTTTGGTGTAATTTCATCAGCCTGAGATTATAATTAGGTGGTACAGTAACATGAAAATGGAAATTGTGAGTAGAGAATCCACCAAATCGGCGCACGTAAAATTATGTTCAGTGGAGTCTCTCCTGTTGGGTGCATCCCATTTCTACGGAGAAAGAATGGAGAACCATGTCTGGAAGATCTGAATGCACAGGCCAAAAAGTTCAATGTCGCCCTCAAGAAGCTCCTGCAGGAACTTAATTCAGAGTTGCATGGCGTTAACTTCACTTATGCCGATTCGTACAATGTTGCCATGGAACCTATAAAAAATCCTCGCAAATATGGTATCAAGAAGTTCATGCCCTGATCCCATCTCCCTCTACCATAGTTGTATACATAATTTCAGTAGAATTTAACGATATATAATAGTCAGTACCTGGATGGTTATAAATGTGCAGGTTTCGATGTATCGGATGCTCCATGTTGCAGTTTGGATACAACCTTTGGACAGTTTTGTTTTCCAAACTCCAAACTGTGTACAGATCGCAACAAATATGTTTTCTGGGATGCATTCCATCCCACAGATGTTGCCAACGTGGTTTTTGCGGAGATGCTACTATCTAATCCCGGTGTACTGCAATTCAATTCTCGAAGCCTAGCTCCTTCTTCTACCTCTCCTTCCACCCCAACTACAGCAGTCCCAGTGTTTTCCAATTCAACTCATAACTTATTAGAAGATGGTTGCTTCGAATGCAAAGCACGTTCTTGTGGATTAAATAATGATGGATGGGATAATAACAAAAGAGTGTTTGTGGAACTTCGAGTCAAGGTCCCTAAACAAATTCAACTCCTCCTAGAAGAAGTAATTACACCTAAATCTATTTACCATAGAAAACCTCTTTTAACAGTATTATGGCAATTTCACATTTAGTCATAGCGTCTATTTTGATTGAACTTATTTAGTCTAGATTCATCTTAATGTCAAATTAAAAATGATTAAAAAAATATTTTAAAAGTATTTTTATTATTTAAATATTTTTTTTTTATTTAATAATAAATATAATATATTTTTAAATATATATTTTTTATTATTTAAAAAGTATTTTTATTATTTTTTTAATAGTTATTAATATCATAGGTAGTCTAAATGTGCAAGTTTTTGCTCTTTTTCTGGTATTTTTTTCGGGGATATTTGTCTGAAATCCTACCAAATATTGTTGGATCTGCAAATTTGAGTAGTTAAATTTGTATAATCTAGTGCTCCATGGGTTTTTCAGCACTAAATCCATTTCTATATTGAGAAATACAATTTAAACAACAAAAAGTTATGATTTTGTGAGGATATATATTGCACAATTAAACAAAGCCTTTAGGAGGGAAAAAAATGTAGAACAATTAGACAACCCCTTAATATTATATGTAATATATTTATTATATATATATATATATATATTGTTATTTTTATATGTAATAAAGGCACGTTAGGAAGAAAAATGCTACAACATGCAATTGTTGCTTCAAATGAGAAGATGTGATATTTTAAAATCATTTAGTGTTGTTAAAGAGTTGCAGGCTCGGAACTTTTCTGGAATTCAACCATGATCACTAAAGAAGAACTTGGTAGTTCCTTAGTGCAATGAAAACATCATTAGCTAATAACTTTGATAGCCCTGTGGAGTTTGTTGAAGAAGAAATGAAAAAGTGGATTTTCACATTTGTTAATGACAACAAAGACCACTTCTCAGCCATCGATCAACTCCAGGTGGAATGCAAAGAAGTAGAGGAGGATATTTTCACACTTAGAGTTAAGCAAGAAATCACCATCCCACCAATCAAGGACTATATTGCTTCAAGAACTCCTTGGAACAGATTATTAACCTAGAATAACCACCAAATAAAGTTACTTCAAGTGAATTCCAAAGCAATAAATCTTATAAAGGCGAATACAAAGAAACAACAGACAAACTAGAGTAACAAAATATTTCCTTCTTGGTAAGTACCCAAGCATCCATTACATCTCTTTTTCTCTTCTTTTCTTTTGTTGACTTGGTAATTCCTCAGAAGTATTTATTTTATGATCTATGAAAACCTGATCCGTTTCTAACTATCTTTATTTCTTTCTTCTAGATCTTTCTTCTATTTAATGGTCCATGGGAGCCCCAAGACTTTATTTAAAACACAATTATATATATTTTGAGCTTTCCAAAGAACTATTTTGGCATACATGGCTAGTTATTTTCCAGACTTTGTGTTTCAGACCTTCGAGTCTGTGTTCACTCTTTATGATTTTTCAATGAAATATCATGTTAAGTTCTTTGCATGTGTGGTCATTTATTTTCATTCCACCAAATGATATTTTGACCTTTATGATATGATTTGTAAATTCCATATCATATTTTGAATACTTAATAGAATAGAGCTTGGTCCTTTCTCATGCCTTTCTTTCCTTGTGAATGTTTACTTAACAAATCCGCTCCATTGTGAAGTTTTGTTTTAATTCTATGTATGATGAGAATTTATCCTAGTACATTTAATTGTTTTAAAAAATGCAAGAGGATTCATCATGCTTGGGTTCTTTTCAAGACTTAAACATCCTTAGAGATCAATAATACTGATTGAACATTGTCTAGTAGACTTACCCTTTCCTGTACACTATCCTCTTTTCCATTATTCTCATTTACAAAAGCAGTTTTCCTAATTAAGATGGAAGTTTGAGAATTCCTCTGCTTTTGCATTGTCTTTCATCTCTTCAATCCTTTGTAGATTTCCTTTTCTGAGCTTTGGTTAAAAAAGTAGTGATACGAGTAACCGATTTTTGATATGATATTGTCAATTTCAATGTTCTGCACAAGGAACATATGTTGTGCGGGGAATCCTACCCCATTTGTTTTCTGCAAAACCTAACCTGTGCACACTTTACATTGTTTCTCGTACATCCTATCCTATATTGTCGGATCTGTAGATTTGAGTAGTTAAATCTTTATAATCTAGTGCTCCATGGGTTTTTCAGCACTGAATCCATTTCTATATTGAGAAATGCAATTTAAACAACAAAAAGTTATGATTTTGTGAGGATTTATGTTGCACAATTAAACAAAGTCTTTAGGAGGGAAAAAAATGTAGAACAATTAGACAACCCCTTAATATTATATGTAATATATTTAGTTTTTATATATATTTTGTTATTTTTATATAATAAATTTGGATTAAAAAAATTGAATATGGATAAGTGTAAATCAATGATGTTCTCTCATAAGGGGTTAGTGGTAATGTAAATATGGAAAAACAACAATCCAATCAGCTAAAGAAATGATTTTAGGTACTTTCACAAGTAATTTGAATGTGATGTAAGAAGATGAAAAGAAATCCAATATTTATGAAATTTGTATATGTCTACATGAAATTCTAGTTTTTATGATAGTGATATGTTATTTTTCCTACAAAATATAATGCATATGGACCCACAACTTCACTACATGGGTTGAATACCTAAATTATGGAATTTCCTTTAAATAATTTGTACACATGTAAAGTAACATAATCAAACATTAAAAAAGAAAAAATGTAGATCTAAGAGTGCTAATAGTGCAAATTATAATATTTGTTTTTAATGGGTAAGGCTATAAGAAGTTGTAGCAAGAATGAAAGACATATTTTGATATATGTCAAGACAAAAAAAAATTAAAAAAAAATTAAAAATATTTTGATATTTTGATATATTTTGATATATATATATATTTAAATTTTATATATTTGGAATCTCATGTGTGTAGTTAAATTATCACTCGTGGATTTGTGTAGATTGTTTAAAAATACAGTGGAAAATTGAGATATTGAGAGGCATTAAAAAAATGGAGGTTTTGTTGTTTTTGTAGTCCAAACTATTGGGGTTGTCGTGCAAAAAACATGCAATTTGGAATTATTATGCCCGCTAAGGAAATTTGGAATTTAAGGAACACCTGAACAATCTAAAGCATGCACATTCCTAGAATATGCATGCATTATTGTGAACAAAAATTCACTATAGCATAGTATTCTTTCCCATTTACCTATTGCTCGTGGTAGTGTAGAAGATACCCCTTATGCCCAATGCTCATGGTAGTGTAGAAGGTACACATTATGCCCAATGCCTCTGATAGATTTGTTCATGGCCATTAAGACCAGCAAGCTTCATTTAGGTCCTAAGGCCCTTGATTTCCTCCCTTGGCCATGGTAGGGTTCATCAGTCCCATTCTTATTATGAAAAACACACTAATGGTGCTCATATTCATAGTTTTGGGCCTTGTTCATGGCTATTGAGCATGAGAAATCTTCATTTAGGGCTTGAGACCCTTGTTTTCATCCCTCGGTCGTGGAACAAGACCTAACTCTCATATGTGTTGTGGATAAACTCCTAGTGGTGCCCATATCCTACCAAGAGGCTAAAAAACCCTCAATAAAGATCAATGTGGTTGTTTGAATCCTAATTCACACCCTTGAGCTCAAGAAGCATCATTTTCGACCTAAATTCCTTGTTTTCCTCCCTAGAGACCCATTTTTATTATGCAAAACATACTAATGGTTCCAAATATTCCCCATAGAGGCTAGAGATTCTTACAAAGATCTTATGTGGTTATTTGAGGACTCCTACTTGAAGCTTGATCCTGAGCACATTCAAATATGGTCTTAGCACCTTATGTTCCTTCCTTAACCATGTTCATGGCCCCAAGTGCATTATGTGATGCTCAAAACATTATAATGGCACTAACGTCTAACCTTAAGGCCTTGAGACCTAATTGTGGTGTTCAAAACCTACAAAAGATTCCCATGTCCCACCTAGAGGCCAAAGATCTCTTGGAGAGGATCTATGTGGTGGTTTGGGGTCTTGTTCATGGCCATTGTGCTCAAGAATATTTGTTTAGTACCTAAGACCCTTGTTTTCCTCCCCATCCCGTGGTAGGGATCATAAGATCCAATATTATTGTGCAAAACATACCAATGGTGCCATATTCATAATTAGAGGCCTTGTTCATAGCCATTAAGCATGAGAACTATTTATTTAGGACCTAAGGCCCTTATTTTCATCCCATGGACATGGTATAGGCATTGAATCCTATATGTGTCATGAAACAACTCCTAATGGCACTGATATCCCACCCAAAGGATAAATACCCCTTATAATGGATCTGTGTGGTTGATTGAATCATGGTTCATGGCCTTTGAGCTTGATACGTATGATTTTGTGCCTAAGGTCCTTGTTGTCCACCCCTATCCATGGTACAAGCCCCGAGACCAATTCTGATCCAGATTTTTTAGAATGAAATGAAGGAAGAGATACAAAAATGAAATATACAGAGATATTTTGAGAGACACAGAAATATTTCAATAAACACGGAGATATAGTAATGCACAAATTTTATTAATGAGAGAATCTACATAAACTGTAAAATTAGAGAGTGAATGACTCGCTAGAATGGTGGCAACTTATCTCTAAGAAGAGATGTGATGGTTACGCTCATTCGCAAGAATATTATCGTTACAATGAGTCTCCAAAGGCCTTTTTAACATAAATAAAATCCAAAACCCTAACCCCGAAAGATGAAAATCCAACAGGTTTGTGGACCTTGTTTTGGGTAGTTTGGTGTATCGACTTCTCGAGGGTGTAACTTTGGCATACAATCTTCGTTTGGGGCGCACGATAGCTCGTTGGAAAGGTATTAACGAGGAGAATCATTTCATATCCTCAATCATGCCCTTATTTCTCATTGAGGTACTAGATCACAGAAAAATGTCATTTAGGCCCTTAAAATGGCCCCTGAAGTTTAGGACCTGAAAATTTGCTAAAAATAGTAAATTGCCAAAGAACTGCTTTGAGCCAGTTGGAATAGGTGGGTGGCCACCGATATCCACCTGGATCAATCCTCACTCCTTAGGAAGTAATGGTCTCTATTGCGTTGATTTCTTGGGGGAGAGGGGGAAGCGTTTATTGAATCTGAACCTTGGTGAGTTGCTTGCCTTGCTGGAGAAGTTGCATTGCTTGGCTTGTGGAAGGTTTTCGAGAACCTGATGTTGGAAGGGTTGGACCTTTTTAAATAGTCTGGCTACATGAGATGACTATGTCCAGAAGGAATATTTGTTATTTGTTGCAATCTTGCTGACCTGCTTCTGTTGGATAGAAGGTGCTTGGACTGAGGCTGGAGTGGTTGCAGTGTCCGTCTGTTCACCTTTTGAACAGATTGTGAAGAGGATGAACTTTGCAGTATGAGAGATCATTTTGCGGCATTGTTTTGTCGGTATAATAATCGAAACTACCTCTGGTATTCTGTAGGGATGACCCCCTGAGTAACAATGACTCTATGGGGTTGAGACTCATAAACAACATGTTGCCTCCACATATATGGTTGGCCCAACAAAACATCACAAACTTCTAGTGGTGAAACATCACACAGTTTCTCATCCTTGAAGGGATTGATGTTGTATGACAGGCGACACTAATGGTTGACACGAAGATCTCATCCCTGGCGAAGCCATCCGATTTTATATGGTTGTGGGTGTGGTGTTGTCAGCAAATCCAACTACTTGATGACCTCTGTTGAGATGAGGTTTTTTTGGCTTCCGCTATCAACAATAAAATGCAACAGGGCCCCTTCACCCACATCTATGAATGGAAAAGGAGCTCCCCCTCCTCAGTATCCTCTGGTTCTTCTGGTTGGATTATTGTGGTCGTGACAGTGGAAGTGGGTTCTACATCAATTATCTTCCTCCTTTTATTAGTTTTTGAATCAAAGTATGAGTCGGGGCTCAGCTCTGTTTCTTTGAGCTCTACCACCAATGACTGTTTCGAGCAACATTCATCGGGGTTGTTCCAAGTGCTTTTGTGGAATTTGCACCACTTCCTAGTGTCCTTCTTCATCTTCTTGTTACCCTTATTTTCCTATGGCTTGGACTGGTTTTCTTGAGGTTAACTACTCTATGAGTTAGGGATACCTTTACCATTCTTTGGTTGTTGGGGATTTGCATACCCAAATTCCCGCTTGTTCTGTTGCTTAAATTTTTTTTCGATTTTGACAGCATATCTATAAGCGGCTCCCAGTGATGAGATGTCCAGAAACTCCATTTCGGTTTGGATGTACCTGTGTAGAGCCCCATGGTATTTTAGAACCAGATGTTGCTCAGAGTCTTTGATACCCAGCTTGGTGTGTAAGGTATGGAAGGTATTTGTGAACTATGGCACTATTTGGTCCCGCTTTTGATGCAGTGTGGTCCATCTCATGTATTAATCATCATAATTTCCCACAGGGTAATATTGCTTCTTGACCACATCCATAAAAAAATCTCAAGTGGGCTCGGCCCCAAATATTCTAGACTCCTATGTGGAACTTTGCTCCTAGTAAGTTTCCCACAAATGTTTGACATGGGGGAGAGCCTTAAGGAGCGCAAAGGCAATATTTTCTATGTTTGAAAACTTGTGAACAGAGAAATAACCTTCTAGCAAATTTAACCATTTTTCCAAAGCATCTGCATCGATTTGACCTTCAAATATGGGAATATAAAAATTAGTGTGTACCTTGAATGGGGTAGCATCTCCAAAGTGACTGCTTAAAGAATACGCGGTTGTTATTGTCAGCAATTGTTGAAGGATTTGGGCAAAATTCTCCAACATCGCGTTCCTCTATTGTGTGAGGGCTTTTGCGAGAAACACATTGATGGGATCTTTTTCTCTCACATCTCTCTTTTCTTCTGCCATGGGAAGTTTCTTGGGCTTACAAGAGTGGTTGTCCTCAAGGAAAAATAGCTCGAGACCCAACTCTTTGTACCCTGACCTCATCAAGGACATGCACTAAGAAATGACAATGAGCAACTTGCTCTGATACCATTCATCCGGATTATTTTTTAGAACAAAATGAAGGTAGAGATATAACAATGAAATATAAAGAGATATTGTGAGATACACATAAATATTGCAATAAATGGAGAGATATAGTAATGCACAAAATTTATTAATGAGAGAATGTATAGAAACTGTAAAATTACAGAGTGAATGACTTGCTAAAATGGTGAAAACTTATCTCTAAGAAGAGATGTGATGGCTATGTTCATTTGCAAGAATATGATCGTTACAATGAGGCTCCAAAGGCATTTTTAACATAAATAAAATCCAAAACCCTAACCCGGAAGATGAAAATCCAACAAGTTTGTGGACCTTGTTTTGGGTAATTTGGTGTATAAACTTCCCGGGAGCATAACTTTGGCATACGATCTTTGTTTGGGGAACATGATAGCTCGTTGGAAAGGTATTCATGAGGAGCTTAATTTCAAAGGATAAATCATTCCTTAGGTGATTGTTAAGGTGCTTGATCACAAAAAACGTCATTTAGGCCCTTAAAATGGCCCTAGAAGTTTAGGACATAAAAAAATTGCTAAAAATAGTAAATTGCCAAAGAATTGTTTTGAGCTAGTTGGAATAGGTGGGTGGCCATCCATATCCACCTGGATCAAATTATTATTTTACAAAACATACCAATGGAACCAAAGATCCCCCACAGAGATCAAAGATTCCCTCTAGAGGTCTTGTGTAGTATTTGAGGACTATTATAATATTGTTCTTGAGAAAATTCAAAAATGGCCTTAGCTCCTTATGCTTATTCCCTAATGATCCGGATTTATGAGAGGAACAAAATGAAACCACGGATTTATAATATTAACATAGATACACAATGAACAATAACAAAGATACAGTAAAATTTGGCTACTGTTAAATAAGATATATGCTGAAAATTATAAAATGCAGACTAAAAACAAGCTTGTTGGAATGGAGGCAGCTTATCTCTTAGAAGAGATGTGACAACTACGCTCATCCGTGAGAATATGAGTACAATGAGGCTCTGAAGGAATTTTTACAATAAACATGAATGCCAAAACCCTAGATATCCAAAAACCTAACCCTAGGAGATGAAGCGCCAAAAGTCATGTGGGCCCCGTTGGGGTAAGTTAGTACATCAACTTCTCGGGGTCCTAACTTTTGCATACCATCTTTATTTAGGGCACACGATATCTAGTTGGAAAGGTATTGATGAGGAGATTCATTTAGGGGGCTCGATCAGAGCCTTTTTCTATTTTTGGGGTTCCTAAACCTGAAAAACGTCGTTTAGGCCCTCAAAATGGTCCCGGAAGTTCAAGAAACGAAAAACTACTTAAAATAGTAAGTTGCCAAAAAACTGTTTTGAGCTAGTTGGACAAGGTGGGTGGCCACCGATATCCTCTTGGATCAATCCTCCCCCCTTACGAAACAATGGTATCCATTGTGTTGAGTGCCCCCATCAAATGAGGAAATTTCGGTTGAATCTGGCCCTAGGTGAGCCACTTGCCTTGGTGTAGGAATTGCCTTGCTTTAACAACTCGATAAAGTTGGATCCTCTGCTGGTGAGTTCCCTTGACCTATGTGTCCATGATCTCATTAGTGGATGCATGTTCCATGCAATCAGGGTTGAGCTATCTTGGTGTCAATTGTTTTGTTATCTCTGAGGTGTCCAATAATGGTGGAAATAAGGCTGAAGGAGGTCCACATTGAATATTGGGTGCAAGCCAAGGAATGGGGGAAGGTTGAGCTCAAAATAAATGTCACCCACAGCCTTGGTGATGGTATATGGTCCATAATGGATTGGAAAAATCTTCTGATGAGGCCCTGTAAGGCGTTCTTTCTACAAGTGCAACCAAACTTTGTCTCCCACCTGAAACTAGTGTGGCACATGGTGTTGATCATGGCGTTGCTTGTACTTGGAATTGGAATTTTGTAAAATATCTTGAACTTTTTGGCAGATGTGTTGGATCCGCTCAATGAATTGGGTGTCTTTGTCAACTCCATTTGGATCATGTGACGAGTCTGGCTAGGTGGCCACAAGGGGTAGTGTAACATCCATGGGACCCAATGGTTAAAATCCCAACCCCAAATAAAAGGGGTTGCGGTCGGTTGAGCTATGTATGGATCTATTGTAGCTATGTTGAACATAGGGAAGACTTTCATCCCAGGTGTGGGGCTGCTTGGAATTGTACATGCACTGGATGTGCATGATCATCTGGTTGACTTGGTGAGCTTAGTGAGCTTGGTCTCCAGTAGTGACCAGAGGCTCGACCAAAATGTGTTGAGGAACCGACTGTCCCGATCTGAGATATTGGTTTGTGGGATCCCAAAGTGTACCCACACTCATTCAAAGAATATCTTAGCAATGGCCTCCGCTGTGATTCTCTTCTTGCAAGCATCCAAAATCACCATCTTGGAAAAGCGATCAACAACCACAAAAACACAGTCATTTCCTCACTTAATGGATGGAAGGCCCGACATGTAGTCCATTGAGATGGATTCCCAGGTCCTGACAAGAGTAGGCAGAGGAGTGTATAGGACTTGTCTCTTAATGGCCGGTTTGGAAATAGCGCAGGTAGTGCAAGACCAGATATACTAGTTGACATCAAGTCGAAGTTTCAGCCAGTAGAAATGTCATTGCAACACTGCCACTGTCTTTCCCATGCTGAAGTGTCCTTCCACCTTATTGCAGTGGGCTTCCCAAATCAGCTTCCCTTTCTCACTTGATGGAACACATAAATGGCCCAGATGGCACAACAGCTTGTCCTGAAGATGGAAATTGGTGACAATTGTGTTTGCACCCAACATCTGGTAGGTGTTGGCGAAATCAGGATCTATCCCATAGAGGTGGGGCCATCTGTAGGTCTCATTCCCAGAAGAATCAAGCACTGTGGTGAGTGTCGCAACTGGAGGTCGGTTGAGGAAATTAGTGACTTGGTTGGTACTTCATGTTTTATAGTTGATGTTGAGGTGGAACTACTGCAAATATGTGGACCACTTTTGATGGTGGTCATTCTACAATTTTCCTTGTGTCTACATGAACTACAGTGGCTTATGATTAGTGTGGATGATTGTCTCCTTCTCGAGAATGTAATGCCTCCACTAGCGGCAGGCTTGCACAATGGAGTACATTTCTTTGTCATAAGCAGGGTACTTATGGACGACATCTGATAGTGTCTCACTATGATAGGCCACGGGGTGGCCGTGGTGAGTGATGTAGCATACTTTGAAGAATCTATCTCGATCTCAAAGGGTTGTTGCAGGTCAGGTAATGAAAGCACTAGGGTGGAGCACAAGCGTTGCTTCAGATCATTGAATTATTTATGTTGGGATAGGCCCCACATGAATTTTTCCTTACCACCACCTCTGGTTATTTGGCTAAGGGCCCATGCAATATGGGAGAATCCCAACACGAACCTTCGATAGAAATTGGAAAGTCTTAAGAAGATCCAAACCTCAATGAGCATGGTTGGGGCTGGCCAATTTCGGATGACTTGGATCTTGGCTGGATCAACATGCGCATCAACAATGTAGCCTAGGTATTGGACCTTGTCCATGCCGAAGGATCATTTTTCCAAGTTGGCATATAGCTTGTGTTTCCGCAGAGTGTGCAGAACCTGTTGAATATGCTGCAAGTGTTCTGCCCAAGTCTTGTTGTAGACGAGGATTTCATCCAGATACACCACCACAAAACAATTAGTGAAATGCCACAAGATATCATCCATCATCCTCATGAAAGTTGTTCGGGCATTTGTCAAACCAAAGGGCATGACCATCCATTCAAAAACACCTTCTTTTGACTCAAATGTAGTTTTCCATACATATGTTGGTTCTATTGGAACTTGATGGTAGCCAGACTTCAGATCAATCTTACTGAAGTATTTGGACCCCTTGAGATGATCAAGGAGATCGTCAATTCGGGGAATCAGGTATCGGTTCCTGACTGTGATTTTATTTAGGGCCCGATAATCAATGCAGAGTTTCCAAGTCCCATATTTCTTCTGCACCAACATGATTGGGATTCCACAAGGTGATGACATGGGTCAGATGTGCCCCTTGTGGAGCAGTTCTTGGATCTAACGCCTGATCTCCTCATTTTCAAGTAGATAAAGGTGATAGACTAGCCCATTCAGTAGCGGTGCATCGGGGGTTAGATCGATGGGATGCTTGACCTGACAATGCAGAAGTACCCCAATAGGTGATGAGAAGATGTCTTTATATTCTTCCCCGACCCTATCCACTTACTTTTTTTGTGTGGAGAGGTCGGTTGCGGAGGCCATGGATGTGGCTGCAACCTTTCATTCACTCTGAGAGTGAATCACGAAGAAGACAAAAAATTTGGTCTTATAAATGACCTTCATGCATTGCTTGGCAGAGATCAAGCAAATAGCACTAGGTGGGACTACCTCGGATATCCTGTACAATTTCTTGTTAAAGGTGATAATAACATTGCAAGGCCTACACTCATATACAACATGTCATTTCCATCAATAAGGTTGGCCCAAAAGAACATCACAAACTTCAAGGGTAGCAACATCACACAATAACTCATCTTTGAATGGCTTGATGCCATACGACATGTGGCACTGTTGGCTGACGTGGAGATCGCTTCCTTGACAAAGCCATCCGATGGTGTAGGGTTGTGGGTGCGGTGTTGTCGGTAGGGCTAGCCGCTCGATGACCTCTGCTGAGATGAGTTTCTTCTGGCTACCGCTACCAACGATGAAGTGCAGCGGAGTTCCTTTTACCCGCATCTTTGAATGAAATAGGCACTTGCCTTCCTCTGGATCATCAAGTTCATCGAGCTAGATCTTGGTGGTAGAAACGATGGCCCTGGGTTCTGCGTCGATGATCCATCTCCCTTTTTCTGGTTCTGGCTCAGAGTCAGAACTTGCATCTTATTAAGAGGCTTTTACCTCAGCCACCAATGATTGCTTTGAGCAGCAATCAACAGTGTTATTCCAGGGGCTCTTATGGAAGTCACACCACTTCCCGGTATCTTTCTTTGTATTCCCATTATCCTTCTTTGCTTGTGGCTTGGACTGGTTGTCCTGAGGTTTCCCATCTTTTCTTTGTCCTTTGTTCTATGGGTTGGGGCTGCCCTTACTCTGCTTCTGTTGTGAGGGGTTCCTAGACCCAAAATGTTGCATCTTTTGTTTCAACGTCTACTTAATTTTGACGGCATATCGATAGGTTGCGCCCAAGGATGAGATGTCCAAAAACTCCATTTATGTATGGATGTATATATGCATACTGTGGTTGTACTTGAGCACCAAATGTTGCTCAGAATATTTGATACCCAGCTCGGTGCACAAGGTATGGAAGACATTAGTAAAATTTGACATTGTTTGGTCTCTTTCATGTCACAACGTGGTCCTTCTTGTATACAAGTCATCATAACTTCCAACAGGGTAGTATTGTTCCTTAATAGCATCTCTGAAGGAACCCCAAGTGGGTGCAACTGCAAATAATGTGGATCCCTCTATTTCCTTTTGCTCACAGAAAGTCTCCCACCAATATTTGACATGGGAGACGGCCTTAAGGAGAGAAAATGTAATATTTTCTCTATCGGAAAAGTTGTGGATAGAAAAATGCCCTTCTAAAAGGTTTAACCATTTATCTATGGCATTAGCATCTATTTGACCTTCAAATATAGGAATATCAAAATTGATTTGTACCTTGAATGGGGTGGCACCTCCACTTGAGTTGGATGCCTTGCTTATTGATAGTCGTCGAAGGATTTGTGCAAAGTTTTCCATCATCTCGTTCCTTTGTCACTCAAGGGCTTCCTCTAGCAACATTTTGAAAGGATCTTATGTCCCATTGTCTTTATTTCCGCCCACCATGGACGTTTTCCTAGGCGTGTGAGAGTCATTTTCCTCAAGAGAAAAAATCTCAAGACCCAACTCTTTGTACCCTAACCACGTCGGGGACATGCATTAAAAAAACAACAAAGAATAGACCGTTTTTATACCACTGATCTGGATTTATGAGCGAAACGAAATAAAACCACAGATTTATAATATTAACATGGAGACACACTGAAAAATAATAGAGATACAGTAAAACTTAGCTTCTATTAAATAAGAAATATGTTGAAAACTGTAAAATGCAGACTGAAAACAATCTTGCTATAATGGCGGCATCTTATCTCTGAGAAGAGATGTGACGGTTACGCTCATTTGCGAGAAGATGAGTACAATGAGGACCTGAAGGCATTTTTACAATAAACATGAATTCCAAAACACTAGACATCCAAAAACCTAACCCTAGGAGATGAAGCTCCAAAAGTCATGTGGGCCCCGTTGGGGTAAGTTAGTACATCAACTTCCTGGGGTCATAACTTCTGCATACGATCTCCATTTAGGGCACACGATAGATCGTTGGAAAGGTATTGAAGAGGAGTTGATCCGGATTATTTTCAGCAGGAAATGAGAGCGGAGATATAATAAAGCAATGTACAAAGATATCTCGGATATCCAATAATATAATAGAAATGTATCACATATGCAACCATAAACACAGAGATACAATAATACACAATTTTCTATTAATGAGCGAAAATGTACAAAGACTATAAAAATACATAGTGAAAGACTCACTAGAATGGTAGCAGCTTATCTCTGAGAAGAGATGTATCTGCTAATCGCATTCGCAAGAAGATGATTTTACAATGAGGCTCCAAAGTCCTTTTTATCATAAAGAAAATCCAAAACCCTAACCCTGGAAGATGAAAAGCCAATAGTTTTGTAGACCCCGTTTTGGGTAGTTTGGTGTATCAACTTCTCGGGGACGTAACTTTGGATATGATCTTCATTTGGGGTGCACGATAGCTCGTTGGAAAGGTATCGTCGAGGAGATTCATTTAGGGGGATCAATCAGAGCTTGTGGCTATCAATAAGATGCTCGATCCCAAAAAACCTTCATTTAGGCCCTCAAAATGGCCCCGGAAGTTAAAAACTGCTAAAAATAGTACATAACCAAAATTGCCAGAAAATTGTTTTGAGCCAGTTGGAAAAGGTGGGTGGCCACCGATATCCACCTCGATCAATCCTCCCTCCTTGGGAAGAAATGGTCTCCATTGCGTTGAGTGCACGGGGGAGAGGGAAAATCATTTTTTGAATCTGCATCTTGATGAGTTCCTTGCCTTATTAGAGAAGTTGTGTTGCTTAGATTGTTGAAGGTTGTCACGAACATGTGGCTAGAAGGGTTGGACCTTTTTAACCAGTCTGGCTACATGAGATGTATGTGTGCAGAAGGAATATTTACACTTTGTTGCAATCTTGTCGACCTGCTTCTATTGGATAGAAGGTGCTTGGTCCGAGGTTGTAGTGGTTGTAGTATCCTTCTATTCACCTTTTGAACAAATTGTGAAGGAGTTGAATTTTGTAGTATGAGATACTACCTTGCAGCACTTTTTAGATGAAACAATAGTCGAAACTACCTCTAGTATTTTGTAGAGATGACCCCCCAGAGAAACAATGACATTATGGGGTCAAGACTCATAAACAGCATGGCTCTTCCACATATATGGTTTACCCAAGAGAACATCACAAACATCCAGTGGGGAAACATCACATAATACCTCATCCTTGAAGGGTTGGATGGCGTATGACAATTGGCACTGTTGGCCGACATGGAGATCTCGTCCCTAGCGAAGCCACCCGATGTTGTATGGTTGTAGGTGTGGTTTTGTCGACAATCCCAATTGTTTGATGACCTTTGTTGAGATGAGGTTCTTCTGGCTTCTGCTATCAACAATAAAATGCAATAGGATCCCCTTCACCCACATCTGTGAATGAAAAAGGCACTCCCCCTCTTCAGGATATGTTAGTTCTTTTGGTTAGATTGTTGTGGTCGTGACAATAGTAGTGGGGTCTGCTTCGATGATCTATCTTTCACCAGTATTTTAAGAATCAGGTTTTGAATCAGGTTTTGGATCCCTTTCTTTGATCTCGACCACCAATGATTGTTTTGAACGATATTCATTGGTGTTGTGCCAGAAGATTTTATGGAAATCGCACCATTTTCTGGTGTCCTTCTTTGTCTACCCATGACCCTTATTTTCCTATGGCTTGGACTAGTTTTCGGGAGACTATTTGTTAGGGCCGTCTTTATCATACTTTGGTTGTTGCAGATTTGCAAACCCAAAGTCCTGTTTGTTCTGGTGCTTAAATTTCTGCTCAGCTTTAAAAGCATATCGATAAGCAACACCGAGTGATGAGATGTCCAGAAAATCCATTTCAGTTTGGATGTATCTGTGTAGATCCCCATGGTATTTCAAAACCAAATGTCATTCGGAGTCTTTGATAGCCAGCTTGGTGTACAAGGTATGGAAGGTATTGGTGAACTCTGGAACTTCTTGGCCCCTCTCTTGCCACAGTGTGGTCCATCTCATGCAATGGTCCTCATAGTTTCCAACAAGGTAATATTGTTCCTTTACCGCATCCACAAAAAATCA
Organism: Picea engelmannii; assembly: GCA_009831015.1. Lineage (NCBI taxonomy): Eukaryota > Viridiplantae > Streptophyta > Pinopsida > Pinales > Pinaceae > Picea > Picea engelmannii. The sequence continues at coordinate 180,278 of ML793473.1, read as the reverse complement.
CAAGTGGGCTCGGCCCATATATTCCAGACTCCTCTGTGGAACTTTTCTCCCAGTAAGTTTCCCACCAATGTTTGACATGGAGGAGAGCTTCAAGGAGTGTGAAGGTGATCTTTTCCCTGTCGGAAAAATTATGAACAGAGAAATAATCTTCTAACATATTTAACCATTTGTCTAGGGAATCTGCATCTATCTGACCTTCAAATACAGGAATATCAAAATTAACATGTACCTTGAAAGAAGAGGTGCTTCCAAAGTGGTTGTTTGATTAAGATGCACATGTTGTTAT
>ML793473.1:166590-178610 GCA_009831015.1 Picea engelmannii | reverse complement strand
AATGAGGCTCCAAAGGCCTTTTTATCATAAATAAAATCCAAAACCCTAACCCCGGAAGATAAAAATCCAACAATTTTGTGGACCCCGTTTTGGGTAGTTTGGTGTATCAACTTCACGGGAGCGTAACTTTGGCATACGATCTTCGTTTGGGGCGCACAATAGATCATTGGAAAGGTATCATCGAGCATATTCATTTTGGGGGGCTCAATTAGAGCCTTTGACTATCATTGAGAAGATCGATCCCAAAAAACCTTTATTTAGGCCCTCAAAATGGCCCCAAAAGTTAAAAACTGCTAAAAATAGTAAATTACCAAAATTGCCAGAAAATTGTTTTGAGCCAGTTGGAAAAGGTGGGTGGCCACCGATATCCACCTGGATCAAAATCTTCATGTAGGGGGCACAATCCAAGCCCTTGGCCATCGTTGAGGTGCTTGATCGCAAAAAATCATCGTTTAGGCCCTCAAAATGGCCCTGGAAGTTCAGGAACCAAAAAACTGCTAAAAATAGTAAGTTACCAAAAAAATGTTTTGAGCCAATTGGACAAGGTGGGTGGCCACCGAGATCCTCCTGGATCACCTAATCATGTTCAAGGCCCCAAGTGCATTAAATGGTGTGAAACAAACTCCTAATGGCACTTAGGTCCACCCTAGAGGCTTCCAGACCCAATTATGGTGCTCAAAACTTGAAAATGGTGCTTATATCTACCCAAAGGCTAAAGATGCCTTAAATAAGATCATTGTGGTGGTTCAAGGCCCTTTTCATGCCCATTGATCTTGAGAATATTTTTTTAGGTCCTAAATCCCTTATTTTCCTCCCTCGACCATGGTAAGGGGGTCCTCAAACCCATTCTTATTGTGAAAAACATACTAACGATGCCTATATTCAAAATCATAGGTCTTGTTCATGGAAATTGAGATTGATAAATCTTTATTTAGAGAAAAGGGCCCTTATTTTCCTCCCCCATCCATGATATAGGCCCTAATTCCCATATGTGTTACTAAAAAACTCCTAATTGCACCCATGTCTTAATTGGAGACCAAATGTTCCTTAAAATGGATTTTGTGGTTGTTTGAACCCTAATTCATGGACCTTGAGCTTAAGAATATTTGTTTTGGGCCTAAGGTTCTAGTTTCCCTCCCTTGTCCATGATATAGGGCTTGAGACCCATTTTTATTCTACAAAACAAATTAATGATGCCAAAGATCCCCACGAGTCCAACTATCCCTTACAGAAGACTTGTGTTGTTGTTGGATGACTTTTACATGAAGCTTGATCCGAACAAGATTCAAATAGGGACTTATCACCTGATGTTCCTTAATTAACCATGTTCAAGGCCTTGAGTGCATTATGTAGAGCACAAAACCTCCTAATGGCACTAAGGCCCAACTTTAAGGCATTAAGACCCTAATACGGTGCTCAAAACCTACAAATGACATCTATAAATCACCTAGGGACCATAGATCCCTTAGAGAGGATCTATGTGGTGGTTCAAGGCCTTGTTCATGGACACTAAGCTTAAGAATATATTTTTAGGGCCTAAGGCACTTGTTTCCCTCCCTTAGCCATGGTAGTGGTCTTAAGATTAATTCTTGTTATGTAAAATATACTAATATGCCCATATTCCTAGTCAAAGTCCTTTTTCATGTCCATTTATCATGAGGAAGATTCATTTAGGGCCTATGGAACTTATTATGCCCCCTATCTGTGGTACAAGCTCTAACTTCTATATGTTTTGTGAAAAAAATCCTAACGACATCATATCCCACTTAGAGGCCATAAATCCCTTTAAAGGTATCTTTGTGGTGGTTCAAGGCCTTGTTGATGATCATAGAGCTCAAGAAGCTTCATTTTGGTCCTAAGGCCCTTGTTTTCCTCTCTTGGTCATGGTATCATCCCTCAAACCCATTTTTATTATGCAAAACATATTAAAGGTGCCAAAGATACCCCATAGAGGCCCAAACATACTAATGATACCAAAGATTCCCCCCGAGGGTAGAGATTCCTTAGGGAGGATATGTGTGGTGTTTTAAGGCCTTGTAATGGCCATTAAGCTCAAAAATCATTTTTTTGGGCCTAAGGCCCTTGTTTCCTTCACTTGGTCATGGTATAGGCCGTGAGACCCATTTTTGTTGTGGAAAAGATACTAACAACACCAAAGATTCCTAAATAGGCCAAATCATACTAAAGGAAACAAATATCCCCTTAAAGGCCAAATATACCTTAGAGAGGATTAGTATGGTGGTTCGAGGCCTTTTTCATGTTCATTGACATGTAGAATCTTTATTTTGGGCCTAAGACCCTTATTTTCCTCCCTTGGCCATGGTATAGGCCTCGAGACGTATTTCTATTGTGAAAATCATACTGATGGTGCCAAATATCTCCCATAGAATCCCAAACATTCTAATGATGCCAAAGACACCCCCCCCCCCACCAAATGATAGAGATCCATTGAATATGATCTATGTGGTGGTTTGAGGCCTTTTTATGGCCATCAAGATGATGAATATTTATTTAGGGCCCAAGGACCATATATTTCTCCCTTTCCTATGGTATGGGTCGTAAGACCCATTCTTATTATGTAAAACACACTAATGGCACCCATATTCCTAGTTGAAGGCCCTATTTATGGCCATTGAGCATGAGAAATATTTTTTTATGGCATGAGGGCCTTGTTTTCCTTCCCCAACCATGGTCAAGGTCCTGATACCCATTCTTATTGCACAAAGGATACTAATGGTGATGCCCATATTCATAGTCAGAGTCTTTTTTCATGGCCAGTGAGTATAAAGCTTTTCTTAGGGAATGAGGCCCTTGTTTTCCTCCCCAAGACATGGTTGAGGTATTGATACCCATCATTATTGTGTAAAACATATAATGGTACCCATATTTATAGTTAAAGGTATTGTTTATTTCCATTGAGCATGAGAAAGATTCATTTAGGGCCTGAGGCATTATTTTCTTGCCTTGACCAAAGTATAGGCTCTAACTTCCATATGTTATGGAAAAAAATCTTAATGGCATTCACATTATACCCAAAGATAGTATATTACTTAGAGAGGATATTTGTGGTGGTTTGAGGCCTTCTTCATGGCCATTGAACTAAAGAAGCTTTATTTTGGGCCTAAGGCCCTTGGTTTCCTCCCACGGCCATGGTATAGGTCCCAAGACCCATTTTTATTATGAAAAACATACTAATGGAACCATATATCCCCCATAGATACCTAAAATGTATTAATGGTACCAAATATCCCTTAGAGAGGATCTATGTGGTAGTTTGAGACCTTATTCATGGTCATTGAGCATGAGAAGCTTGTTTTGGGGCTAAGGAACTTGTTTTCCTCCCCTGGCCATGGTATATTCCTTAACCATGCTAAATACCCTAATACCAAATCCTAATAATGGCACAAATATTTGTAATCAGAGGCTATAAATTACCCACTAAGGCTTTGTGTGGTGATTGTGTTTAGTTGTTAAAGGCTAGGGATTATGTTTGATAAGGGTTAAGGTTAATAGTAATAAGGTGAAAATTTTGGTAGGTTATAGGTTATTATATATTGTCAAAATAATGCACACATGTTCTATAACATATGTGTCTCCCTTCTAGATTTAAGAAAAAACAATGGAAAAAATACAAAAAGCACCACCATAATCTATCTCAAAAATTTGAGGTTGTTTGCAGGTTAATAAACATCTTCCACAAAAAAGACTATTCTTACAAACATTTTTTAGGATTTTCCCATGATTGGAAGGAAAATATTCTCTATTTCTTGTTTTCAATCCATGTGAACATGGGGAACACACATAATCTATCAAGAAACTCTTTGAGGAAATTCAAGCCTAGTGAAAAGGTCATTAAAGGAAGAGAAAATGCAAGGTTAGGTATGGGAAAATGTGGGATTTTAGTAGAGGCCAATCAAAATTCTAATACAATAGATATTGTTATAGCACCAGTTGTAGGTTGGAAAAATCCCGACCCAACCACAAAAGTAAGTGCTACAACTTGGGAATCCTACACCTAATGTCACCTCGATGTAGATCCCGCACTTCAAGGGTGACTAGGTCACTCTAGGGAGGCGATCTCGGTGACCCTAGGGGGAATGATAAGGATGAAGGGAAGTGTAAGGAGAAGTCCTCGGGAAGGTCATGTGATGGAAGAATAGATTGGTTGAAAATGGTAAGTGAAGAGAGGTAAATGGATACCAAGTGAAAAGATAGTTGTCAGTGCACCTGTACCTGCCCAAAACACAAGAAAAGACACCTTGCAATGTTATGTGTTTGTATGGATCAGAAACTTAAGCTTGTTTTCCCTAATTTGAAGCAGGAGATACAACAAATAAAGTATCCAAATCATAATATAAAGCAAATATCAATTGGCAATATCATCAATGAATTTAGTAATCAATTACGACTTGAGGATAGCACTTTAAGATTGATTAAAGAAAGTTGTTACGAAATGATTCTCTGCAGTAAATTATCAGCCTTGTGTATGTATCATTCAATGACATGTAGCATCAAAATCATCCATAGAAAAGTCCCAAAAACTAGCCTAAAAAGTACGCCCTAGTTATTGGAATTAGTGGCTGAAAATTGGAGGAAAGTTAGGGGCTAGTTAGTGAGATATTAGCACCTAGGGTTAGTGATTTTTTGCAGCCTAATGGTTGTAGGAAACAAGTTAGTACATAAATGATAAATCATGGAAGAAAAGGGACGCCCTAAGGGAGGAAAAATCCCCAAGGCATCGAGATCTCTATACAAAAGAAAAAGCTTGTAAAGGTTGAAAATTCACATTTGTCGGGGAAAATGTTTTGTATCTCCAATGCAACTTGAAATTGATTAGTGCCTTAAACTATTGGGAAATGGTGCCAAGGAGATGAAGAATATTAGCTAAAACATTGGGGGTTTATTCCCTTGCAGTTCCCAAGTATAGCTAGACTCCTTAGGGTCATTCCAAGAGGGTATACTTCCTTGTATTTCTCTTGGAAAAAACACCTTGAACATCAATAGACCTTACAAAAGTTAAGCTTGAATAAAATACTTGACTTACAAATTCCCTAGGGGTGTATGCCCTTGTAATTCTCCAAGGAAACTTGTGCATAATAATCTCCTTCAAAGCAATCAAATGAAAATACCTCGGGGAGGGTGTATGCCCTTATACTTCTCCCAAGGGTTTGACAAGTGACAAATTATAGAATTTAAGGCAAGATAACTAGACAATAAATGCAGATTTCTCTTACCACATTCACAAACAGTATTGAACAAACCTTTATCTCCAAGGTTTAGAACTTCCGCATGCAAGAGAAAGAGAGTCCAAGCCTAGTGCATCGCTTTTCCACCAATAGCCAAGAAAAACCAAGACAAGCGCAAAGAGAGAGAGAAAATGCTCAAATCTTGCGAAAACTTCAATCCAATAGCCTCTCACAATGGAGAATTATGTTTTCAAAATGAAATCTTATGATCTCTATTTATACAAAATGTAGCTAACATAGTTTGTCCACATATTTTAGGGTAAAACACAATATTACAGGTTAACAACCCTAATATTTCCCCTTTTACAAAATAATATTAAACAATTCCTTTAAAATTTCACTTTTGCACAAATAAAACCTTAATTTACATGGACGTCACCCCTTTAGGGGACGTTTTATCACTATTAGAAAGTCATTGGTGATGTAGGAGGGTAGTAAGGCTTTTGAAAGCCGCGTTTCAAGCATCCAAATGTCTTCCTTCATGGTCAAAGCCTTAAACACCTCAAAACGTCAAAGTGCCAGTGCATATCACCTCACCACCATGCCCTAACCCCCCAAACATGACGTAAAGCTCAAAAATAAGACGTTCTCCCCTCCTAGGAAAATCGTTTGGCATGTGAGGGTTGGGCTAAGTCTTCCACATCATCTTCTAGGTCTCCAATACTTCATCTATGTGATCTGACATGTGGACCCATGGCATCCAACCTGTGGGCTTACAGCCCCATGGAAGCCCAAGCTAGGCTTGTTCTTCCAAAATTGTCCACCAACTAGGTCCTGCAAAGACAAATGAGCACGCCCTACAAGGATCTCAAGTCATAACATCATGATAAATGAATCCAATCAATAAATAATCCATCTAAGCATGTGCATCAAAGATCACTATATCAAACAATTAATTTCTCAAAGACACTATGCGACTTGTCAAGCTTGAATATGGGAGGGTTGACGAGGTGTCCTATTGGGTATATCTTTCCCTAGGTCAAGGAGAGTTTCCAAGATATCCCTCTATAAGCCATGTAAATTGGATGAAGTGGTTGGGGTCAAGACTCAATGGGCATAAGGCTCATGACATACAAGGGGTCTTAGTGTCTCGTTCATGGGTGCCTTTGTAGAGGGTGTATGATACCTTTGTCTGCAATGCACTTTTTCCAAGTCCATCAATTGCCTTTTATTTGTCTTTCTTTGTTTTCTTTCAATATATAATAAGGAGAGATTGAAGGTCACTGCCCTAGCGTGGTGACCAAATGATCGCAAGGTCACCCACAAACACCTAGTGGAAATGAGAAGGTTGGCTCGTGATGAGACCCCCTTTCTCTCAGCCATGCAACTGAGATTCATTGCCTGGTTTGGTGACCAGATGATGACAATGTCATACCACTAGATATCCATGTGCGTGATAGGTCAGCTCGTGATGAGACCTCCTTTCCTTCAACTAACCTGTCAAGCATTCTTTATTAAATCGTGGGTCCCCTTTACTCAAAGATAAGTGTTTCACTACTTTCTTGGGTGATCCATGGGCGAAGCATATGGAAGGTTTATACAAGGCTTTTATCTTTTACTCAACATCAATCCCTCTGGGCCTTCAGCCCCTTCTTCCCATAGAATGAGGGACAACCCCTTCTTGGGTCAATACACCCTAAAATCCCAAGAGATGAGGAAATGGAGGGGAACAATGATGGAAAGTGGTAAGTATGGTCAGGAATGGTATGATGGATCATTAAGGGAGTTCCCAGTAGCAAACCCATCCCCAAGGAAAACCACTTACTAGGGCACAATGTCAACCACCAAGTTGAAGTAAGGAAAAAGGAATAATGTCCAAGCATATATCATGAAATCTATAGCAATCTAAGATACAACATAATCAAATGGATTAAAAATTGAAATGATTCTCACCATAATATTGACTTGTACCTCATGGATAAAGGCCCACTACCTACCGAAATCCAACTGGTGTGGTGGATTCCATCTGCAAACCTGTGACCATCTGTGGTGGTGAGTGGGTTTTCCATCTATGCAAAAGGGTATTGTTGGTCATGTAGTCTCTTGGCACTCTGTATTTGTAACCTAAGGGCCTCGAGACATAATCTCATTAGTTATCCACAAAATGGGGATAACATATACCACTATTTTTTCTCCTACATCACCGCAAGCAAAGTGCTTGATTTTAGTAGAGGCCAATACAATTTTTTCATATAGTGATCCTCCAATGATTGTTCATCATGATAAGTTGTTGTTGATGAGAAGATGATGATGGATTTGCTTGGATCTACTTATAATGAGGATGAAATTAGAGAGGAAACTAGTGAATATACTTCTAGTGAATAATTTCCTCTAGTGAAACTTCTTATTGAACAATTATAAATTCCTCAAACTAGCCATCAACATGTCCACTCTCCTCCCAATTTCAACCTACAAGTTATGGAAGGGTTAAGAACTCTTACATTTATGCCATAATAGAGAGGTGAAGAGTGCAAGATTATGAACCCATTGTCCTTACCTAACTAAGAGTGCACCAAGAAATCCTAAATGCATTTAAGCGGATGAAATTGGTCTAGTGTCCCCTAAAGGTAAGATAACTAATGGAATTGTTTTTTATTAGTCAAAAAAAATATCAAAGAATTTTTTGTATAAAAAATAATGTAACGAAAGTCAATTATTTCTATCTTTGTTAAAATCTAGGAGTTTGATTATTGCTAGGAAAATTTTAGGAATTAAAATAGTTAAAAGTTCAAAAATAAGTAATCATATTGTTAGAATCCTTGTGGATTATTTTCACATAATTGGTAAGAAAATTCATTCCAAAGACTATAATGTAGGTCAACGTGTATTGTCACAATCAATTGTTATCAAGGTCAAAAGTAAACATTGTTTTCTTAAACAAACATCGCATCTCATTAAATGTAATGTAAAAAAACTTTGAAAGTGTTCTATTAGAAGAGGTAGCCTCAATACGACAAGCCAAAAATATTTGTGGGCCTTCACTGGTACATTGCCTCATTTTGACATGAAGTTAATTGGAGCAGATAAATTTTAGCATGAAAACATTGGTCCTTTTTCCATCCAGGAGCATGTATTAAAATTGAGAATGGGTTCTAGGGACTACAAAATCCACATTAAACACTTTATTGACACGACACAGACATAATTTCATGAGAGATTCAATAATGAGCATAATGCACTAAACTTGGGCCAAAGATATTTTGAGAAATGCAAGCCTTGGTATGTTAAAATAAAGACAATATGTAACACATGTTGTTGTACATACCACATAGAATACAACTATTATAATGACACATGTATATACATCCGTCATGTTTTTCATAACACCCTTGTGCGGGAATGCTCAATCACACTTTATTCATAGAATCATGTGTACCAAATGGACAAACATATTATCAAAAAACTTGCATAGATGGGGCACTCCCTGGATGCGGTGGAATGGAATTACTAAGAAAGTGCATGCATGTGAGTGATGAGTACAAATTTGGGAGGAAGGATGTTGACATGTAGAGATTCAAATATATCATGATGATATAGGGTGAGGAATGAAAGTAAAATGATACAACTAGTGATCCCAGGTCAACCATGTGTACTTGAATGGAATATTTTCTTTCAAATTTCACTTTGAAATGTCATAGGGAATTAATGTATAGTCAATTTATATATGACTTAATTATTGTGATAACATGTACACGTTTGTTACTTCATCAATGATTTCTTCAAAAATCCCCAAAAATATGTTGAACATGTCCATGTGGCCCATTGGAAGGATGAGCATTTTAGAATATTCAGAGATACCTTTCCCATTGCTACTATACTATCATTGGTGGATTTTGTTGAGAATAACACCCTTCAATTGCAAAATAAGATTCAAATCCAATATTATCACTCACAAAAATTTAGCATAATGGGCCATATCACATATAGGCGTCGGTTAAATAGCAATGAAGACAAAATGTTTATACTAAAGGAATATCAATTCTACATAAGAGATGATAGGTGACATGGATTCTATTATGTATAACATTTCTTTCAGTTTTTATACAACCACTTGGAGGATAATAATATATAGATGTATTGGGATTGGATTTGGTTAGATCATTGTGCAGGACAATTAAAAAAGGCTAATGTATTTCAATATATTGTACAAAACATACAAGGTATCACATATTTGGAACAATTTCAAGACTCGACATGGGAAAGGGGAGCATGAAAAAGATGGAATGTTCTTCCAATATGTGTTACATAGGGAAGAATTAAAGTTTATGACAAAAATGAAAAATATATAGTTGAATGGTGTTCTTTAGTAATGGTAGAAGGAACAACAAGGCAAGAAGAATTAACAAGGAAAGTGCTTGCGCATATATATATATATATATATATATATATATATGGGAGGTAGTTGATGTAGACTGGTCACATATGAATGAAAAAAATACATGGAACTCAAGGATTTCATTTAGTTCGACCCTAGAACAACACTATACTTGAAACATGACGAGAAAAACTTCATTTCTTCTATGGCTCATGCAGTAGTGGTGTATGGGATGATTTTGATCCACAAATTGGGTTGATAGATGGTATCATGTATCACTATCCATTGATCAACATATCACCATTGAATTAGTTCAGTTGGAGGACGACTAATTAAGGGCTAATCAACTATTTCAACACATTCTGATGTCTCATATATTGTATAACCAAGTTCAGTGGAAATGGGGAATATTGTATTGATTTTGACTAATTGTTGTGAATGTAAGATTCTTTGTTAATTTAGTGAACTTCTGCATTGGCACTTCATTTTTGTAGGGCACACATATGTAGTGGTTGTTGAAGGGGAATTCACCTACATGTAAGAAAATCCACTTATTGGCTAGATATAAACCATTGACAGATAATAGGATAGATAAAACACCTCTTTCACCCAATGTTAATCATATAATTTCATAAGGAAAGTCCCTTGCCTAGAAGAATAATTATTCTTTTCTCTTATCTTATTACCTCCAAGTTGTTGAGCATTCTTCGCGATTGTGATTGTACCAATTGAAAGTCGAAGGTTTGGGAAGGAACTATGGAATTTTTTGATGCTAGATTATTTGTGGGTGGACTAGAAGATATGGATATCTGACACATTTGACCCATCAACTGGATAACATAAGCATGAGAAACAAGAATAACCAAACCATATGCATGAGGACCTATGGTAGGTTTGGAAGGATCTATCAATGGCCTAGGAGCATGAGGTATAAACTTATATAAAGTGCTCGATCGAGAATAAATCAAGTCAAGTTTCTAATCATTTAAATTTTTAAGGAACATAAGACCCTAACACTCATTTATTATTAGTTTATTAGTTATGACCTTAGTGATTCGTTACATCATGCTCACTTTATCTCCTATATATAATAAAGGAGAATCATTTGTATAAGAATCTCCTCTTGTCTTGTGAATTGGATATATTGTAAAAGGAGGTTTCCCCCTCAAAGTGTATTTTTATTCATTTATTATTTTGTATTTGGTTCATAACATTTGGTATTAGAGCATACGATCATAGGGTTTTTCTCCTACAACTAATACATCTTGTCATTTTCAATACAATTTTTTTCCAGGACATTTTAGATAGAAAAATTTTGAGGATACGGAGGATACCTATTGAGGTACATGTGGTAAAATGTTTAGGTGCCTCTTCATTATATTTTCTGAGATATATCCTATGGAATTTAGGGCTTGTGAGTATCCCTAAAATCAGTTTCAAACAATCTTAGAATTTTTTTTATAAAAAAACTAGAACTGTTTCAGACTGTGAAGTTTTCAAGATCCTAAGGAAGAAGAGAAAAGTACTTTTGATAAAAGTTCCAGACTTTAGATGTTTTTCATTTTTGAGATATAGGTTGTGGAATGTAGAGATATTTGACTAGTCCTCAAACTAGTCTCAAACAAGTGTTCTTGGTATAAGTGACATATATAAAGCTTGGAAAGTACAAATCGAGTGTCACTAGTTCTATTGGAAATCATACTGACAATATTATTTCACATAAAAATTTATAATCATATCTGAAATATTGGACACATGGTATATCATACAAGTTATTTGTCCAAAAAGGGATAAGAATCAACAAATTTTGGGAAAGTTACCATAACTTTCACTTAGCACGTCAAATTTCAATCAGACATGTGTCATTGCAAAGAAGAAATATCACAGTACTATAGGCCAAAATTTTAGATGTACAAAGCCAAACTTTTAGAGATACATCAGTACAAAGATCATTCAGCAAGGAAATCTCAAAAATTAGGGTTTTGAAGGTACGTAATGTTGAAAGATTGGTTGTCATTGATGTCAACCCTTGAAGAAGTCTTGTAGCCCCAAAGGAATGGTTATGGGACCTGAAGTTGGTTGATGAATATGGTCACAAAGGATGGAGTAAATATAGGTAACTCACTCATGAATGGATAGTCCTCATTGTGTCATTTCCGATGATAGGTGGTAGGCCATGTAGTTCCTCACAGTTGAGGAGTTATGGCCTTGTGAAGTTATAAGCCATGAAGAATGGTAAAGAAGCCCCTAGTTGGTCACAAGTCTTTAATGAAAGGGTAAAGTAGTTGTAACAAGAAATTATACAAGCCCCTAAGTTTAAGGAGAGAGGTTACTTAGAAAAATTATAAATACGCCTCAAGGAGTCATTCACAAGTACATTCACTCACTCATTATATTGAACATATTCTAGTAAGATAATGATCTATTTGTCACATTAGTGACAGAGAAATATGAGGAAG
>ML793473.1:146032-161759 GCA_009831015.1 Picea engelmannii | reverse complement strand
CTCTCTCAGAATACAATATTCACCCTCGTACATAGCCGCAATACATTTCCCTCATAAAAGAGGGTTGCCTTGTAGGGAAAAAACCCTAACATAATCTCTACCGTTAGATCTGCGACCTTATAATGAACGGTTCAGATTTAAAATGAAATTACAATATACTTTTATAAGGCAATTTTTGCTTCGGGGGCTTTGCCCCCGAACCCCCGCTGGGGGACCGCTTGCCCCCAGACCCCCTAGCCGGGGGGATGGACCCCCCGGACCCCGCAGAGGGGGTACCCCCCCCTCTGCACTCCTCCGCGTGGAAGAGTGTACATACTTCTGGGGTGTAAATACTTCATGGGGTATAAACACGGCTAAAAGCAAGGACCTCTGAATCAGGAAGATAATCAGGCTCCACAACCAACAATCTTGTCTACATGGTTGATAGAGGTATATTCTTGTCTATGTTTATGGTATGACTGTTATGGTTCAACTTTGAGATGTGGATGTATGGTTGAGGTATACAATTGATGTATGGTGGTATATGGATGAGGCATGTGTTTGGGTTCTTTAAGGCACTTCATTCATGATATGGTACAAATATATACATGATTGATATTGTATATGGTATTGGTTTTATATGTGGTTGATGCTCTAGTACATGTCATATGATGTTATGGTATCTACAATTTGCATATTTATGGTACATGATTGATGCATGTTATACTCCATTTGTTGGTACACAGTTGATGCATGGTATGGTATAGGTTTTGGTATGATAGGTTGATGATACAATGATAGATACAGGTCAGATACAGTGACAGGTTGACAAGTTACAAGTTGATGTGATAGAGACAATGACAGTGATAGTGGCAGTGACAAAGATAGTGACAGTGATAGAGGCAGTGACAGTGACAGTAGCAGCGACAGTGGTAGTGACAGTTGGTCTAGACTTATATTTCACGACGGCAGGATGGGGAAAGGAAAGGGGGGTGTAGCCTCCATCTGGTTGGTGTCAAAGAACACAGAGAGTTGGAGCTTCCTTCAGGTTGGAGCCTACGAATTAAGGGGTTGTAGCCTCCTTCTGGTTGGAGCCAAATAATTCAGGGAGTTGTAGCTTCCTTCAATTTGGATCCTGTAAATAAGGGGTTGTAGCCTCCTTCCAATTGTAGATAGAGAATTGGGAAGTTGGTGTTTTCAATGAATGTAATATTTGATATATAATAATGCATTATGTGCTTTTATCCTATTTGGGTTTCCCCGTAAATTCTGGTGTACTATGTATTTGATGTGATGCTTATGTTTATGTGATCATGATACATTGATGATATACTAATAATTGATACATTGATGATTAAGTTTAAGTTTATATATTGTGGTTAAAAGTGATAAAAGTACTAATATTGATTCAACTCCCCCCCCCTCTCAGTATTCCAACGCATAACTTACAATTGGCATAACATTTGATTGGAAGATCTATTTCCTATGATTTAAAATTGTAAAAAAGAGAAAACAATATGAGTGTTATTATTTTTTCCAATTTCAAGGGGCTCTTCAAGAATTAATACTCCTATTAAAACTCTAGAGATATCACACATGACGTCTGAAGAAAGTGAATATTTTGAAAATAGGCTATCCCAATTGAAGAACCAAGTTGAGGAAATGAGTGGTGGTGTGTTAAAACTTGTGGATTTATCATGTTCTCAAACAAAAATTAAAAGGGAAATGGATGAGAAAATGGAAATATCGATGAATCATAGTATGGAACAAATGGAAAAGAAGATGGATGAAAATAAGGATCAAATGGAAAACAATATGGATGAAAATAGGGATCAAATGGGAAAAAATATGGAGGAATTGAAAAAATCAATTTTACAAACCTTATATGGGATGCTTCCTAAAAGTGACACTATGACTAAAGAGACTTGTGAAAATAAAGGTAGTATTCATGTTGAACAACCTACCAATCATAAGTGATTTTCAAGTGGATTTAACTCTAACAGTGTAGTTAATTATGGATGGGTTTCTAAGGGTGTCAACTCCTCCAAGGTTTAATTAAAAAAGTTTGATGGGACATGAGTCTTTACATGGGTAAGCAAAATAAAGAAATACTTTGAATTGCGTAATATTATGGATAATAAGAAAAGAATTTCCTTATCAACCTTGTACTTTGAGATAAAACCCTACCAATGGTATCAAAATAAATCCCCATTCTTATCATTATACTTGGAGTTTATTTACAAGAGACTTAGAAGCACAATATGGAAAAGGTTGGGAACATGACTACTTTAGTTAATTGACAAGAGTCAAGCACTTAGGTGATATTGGAGATTATAATTCAGTATTTCATGTGTTGGACACAAGGGTGGATAACATAAGAGATGAGAATATGTTGGAAACTTACATGGGTGGATTATAGGAAGTGTAACATCCCCACTATAATCCTCAATTTAATTAATGTATAATGTATATATGAATGTGGCTATGGCCAAGCAATGTAATATGTGAAATATATTTTCTGATTTTAATAAAAATGACGTGATGTTAGCTTCTAGCAATATAGACAGAGATGGGGGATGATTAATCCACAAGAGAGGGGGATTCCTAGGGAGTGTCTAAGAGGGGCCCAAGTGGGGGAATTAATTCTCAATATTAATTCTAACCCATGTTTCTGAATTTTATTATATTTTGGGTCATTCTTTTATTTCTTTGTTTGAGTGTATGAGAGCCCAATCACTGAATACCTGTTAGAGGGTGGGTGTGAGAGTCAAATCCCACAGTTATTGGAGAGCATGGGGATGAATTACAATCAACATTGGGTAGAGTGAGTAGCCAAATGTCTTGGGAAAATAGAGGAAATTCATATGGTAGGATTAGGTATATTTTCACATTCAGATTTTGGCATGAACAACAAGGGGAGAGTATAGAAAAAGAGAACTGGAACTAGACCAAGAAGGTTGGGTGAATTCTAGAGCATGCTGGATCATTTTTGGAGTGTTTTGGAGCTAGAAATTGAAGAGTCGGGTTGTTAGGGCTGAAGAGTGAACTCATGAGTGAGTTGCACTGTAACAACAAATGTTTGTTGTTGGTTGTTGGTAGTTCTCCTGGCAGTGAATTGCCTTGAGTTCCCAAGAGAGATATTCCTGGTTACATGTGCCAGAGAGACCCTAATAAATTAATGGGATTCATGATGTATTGATAGCAGTGAAGGGGTGCATTCCTTGGGTTAGGCAAGTCAAGAGGAAGAGAGATGGAGGAAATTTAGGATAGTTATAGGACAATACCTGGAGAGATATTGAGTTGTGAGTAGACTGGGAGAGGCACTCTTATTTTGTGGATTCACAGCCCCATCTCAGGGGTGACTTGATTTTGAGATATGGAACAACAAG
Organism: Picea engelmannii; assembly: GCA_009831015.1. Taxonomy (NCBI): domain Eukaryota; kingdom Viridiplantae; phylum Streptophyta; class Pinopsida; order Pinales; family Pinaceae; genus Picea; species Picea engelmannii. The sequence continues at coordinate 158,391 of ML793473.1, read as the reverse complement.
TCTACGGTTGAGTGGAACGTCCTTCCCAAGCAGCTGGTTGCACAAAATTTCTTTTAAATATAAATGTTTATCTATTATATGAGTTTTCTTATGAGCCTTATGGTTGTGATTTTACTATGTAAATGAGAATGGTTTTATGTGATATTGTAAATGATTTATTAACTACATTCATGTTCATTTAGGATGTTATAAAAGCATTTAATTATGGGTATTATAATCTAGTTAATTATGTGTATAAATTATGGTTGGTAAGCTACAGGAAAATGAATTAGCAAAAAAAATATTGTTTTTATGTGTATTCTACGTAGTAATGTTCCTCAGTTAATCTAGGGAACGTTATATAATGGTATCATAGCCTTGGGTTCAAACACTGAGCCTGCATGGGTGAGACTCAACATGCAGAAATTGAATTTGCGGAGTTAAATCTCAAGGGATGTCTACAAATTTATTTGTCAAATTACTCTACTGAAATTGGGAAAGAAATTCAGGAGGAATTTGCGGAAACTGATATTAGGGTTAAAAACCCAAATTTAAACCTTTGAATGATTGTTTTTGGGCCTGCAATTGGATTAATTTTATACAGTACAGAGCAGTTGGGGTGAATTGAGTGAAATTGGGCAAAAGCCCCAATTTCTATAGAGAAATTCATTAAGAATTCAACATGGGAAGTGTCGAATTTCAAGTGTAGAGGTTGAATTGAAATGTACAAGTCCGAAATCGGCCATCAACATAAATTCAAAGTTCATGGCAGCCCTAACAGAAAAATTCAAAAATAGGCATTTTTTGAAAATTTGGGAAATTATGAATTTTGGGAAAATTTCAGTAATTTTTTGTACCATGACGTTAGCATGACATGGAATCCATGTATTAGGTGACATGGAAATAATGATGTAGACTTCCATAGTGGTAGTTCCACGGTGACATCCGGTGACATGGTGGCAGGCCTTGGTGGCAGGATAGTATGCCAGCGTGGTGGGGATACTAGTGGAGCAATGCTCGATACCACGAGCGATATTGATAAGAGGTATCGCATCGTTGAGGGAATGGTTTTGAAAATATCTTTATCCATGCGAACCCAATAGAAATGTGTTACATATCATGGAGAAAACCCACCATCACATCATGGAGGGTTGTTAACCCTCGATCACTTTGGTGATGTGAAATCAATGTGAGTCATTGATCTTCCAATCATCCCCGCCATTGGATCAGGGAGAATGTGAGTTGTTGTAGCCAACGGAAGAGTTCCAGGTTGCAGGTCCATGGTGGAAAGCCATAGTGGAAGGGTCTACAATGTGTGGTGACAGGAATGAGGCTGACATGGGAGCTACATTAGGTGAGGTGGTATTAAGTGATACCATAAACGGTATTGCATGGTAGAAAGGTGGTTTTCTATAAGGTCTTTGGTGATGCGAAGCCAATGGGAGGATGCCACATATAGTGAAAATCATTATCACATCACGCATGGATGTTAACCCTCGTGCATGTTGACAATGTAAGATCATTGAGGGCCATTGATCGTCCCCCAATCTTCACCATTAGATCTGGTAGTATGCAAGTTGCAGATGCCTGAGGAAAAAGGGTGAGAAATGGGACCCGCCCATCCCTGTAGCTAATTAATGGATTCCACATGGATTTTTGGCCAGAGAGGTGGGACCCCTGTCCCATCCATGGTCAAAGAAGGTTCTAGGTGGACATTTGGGTATGGTGGGGCCCGAAATAAAGTTTAATTTATAAAATAAAGGTAAAAGGAAGAGGAAGAAGGTAATGAAGGTTGAAGGGGCATGGCCAAAAGGGTGACATGGAATCACCTCAAGGTGCCTCATGGACCCGTAATGCCACATCAGTAGCCATGACAACAAATATTGCCACGTAGGCAAAATTGTCCTACGGTTTCAGATAAAAAAAATAAGAAATTTGTCTAGAGCCTAAAGTGTATTTTGTCCATAAGTGGAGTAGATTAATTCGGATTGACATAAAACGTATGGGTTTTTTCCAAAGTGGGTATATCTACCAAATTCCTAGAGAGGAGCACTGTCCATTTCCACTTAAATTTGTCAAAAATTGCAAATTAGTGGTTTTTAAAGATCTAGGTCTAGATCATTGGTAGAGATCCAAACTAATCTAAAATTATTGGAGAGAGTCCAGAAAGAATACATGGAAATAACCCATGAAGGAATTGAATCAATTCTAAAGGTTTTGGTATAGGGATGTTGAAATTGGCAAAAATCCACTATTCCGACCCACTTTTTAGGGATTATTTGGAATTTTCAGAGGACAGAAAGGGTCCCTAGATGGAAAAAATGGAAACCTTTATGTATTGGAAATTTTATTTACTCATAAATACAAACAACTTTGGTTGAGTGAATTTTTTCTAGAAGTGCACAGTTTGGGAGATAGCCAATTTGGCTAAAAAATCCAAGTCTGGAAAAAGGGGTGAAAAAGGACAAAGTTGTCGTTTCCATACTGTTGCAGTTTTTACTGGAACATGAAATTGACAATTTGAGAGTTGTTATGAATTCCCTATCATCACTATTATATATTTATCATACAAAAGTTTCCCTAGTTTTTTACTTCTACAAGTGACAAAAGTTGGTGTCTGAGATTACTTGCACCTAGGAGAAAAGGGTGCAAAAGGGGTAAATTAGCCATATTCATATGACTACAAATTTCTTCTTAGAGCTCATAATTGAGAAAGAAATAAGTCATTGAAAATTTCTTGGATGGGAAAATACATTTATCAACCTAGAAAATTGATCTCGGTAGTAAAGTTTGTAGTCAACTCAGAAGGAGATAATTGGTGGAATTAAAGAGCATAAAATCTATGCATTATTTTCCAAAACTCTGTATATATTTTGTCTAATAGAAAATTGTTTGCATTCACATTTCTTGCATAATTTATAGGTACAGGAAGGTAGTTTGGTTCTTGTATGATGAGGGAGGGAAAGAAGACAAGATTCAATCAATTCTAAGAGTTGTAGTTGTTAGATAAATTTCATCCATGTAGTTGAAAAAGAGTTTCAAAAAGGGATGCCAAATTTTAGGAGCCCATATGGAAGAGGCAACCAAAGATAAAGTGGCAAGTATTGAATACCATCCAATCTTGAGGGATTTTGAAGATGTTTTTTGGGAAATCACATGATTTCCACCAAAGAGAGACATTGATTTCTCTATCGATTTGGTGCCAAGAGATACCCAAGTGTCCAAGACACCTTACAGAATGGACACACCAGAACTGAAAGAGTTGCAGAAGAAACTTGAAGAAATTTTGAAGAAAGGGTATATACGCCCAAGTGTGTCACCTTGGGGAACCCCTGTTCTTTTTGTAAAGAAGACAAATGGAACCTTAAGGCTATGTATTGATTTTAGATAGCTAAATAAGGTCACCATAAAGAACAAATATACTTGTCCAAGGATTGATGATTTATTTTATCAGCTGAAAGGTCCAAGAATATTTTCCAAGATTGAATTGAGATCAGGTTATCATCAAGTGAGGATAAAGGAAGACATCAACAAGAAAACATTCAGGACAAGATATGGGCATTATGAATTTACAGTAGTGCCATTTGGGCTATCAAATTCCCCAATAATTTTCATGTTCCTGATGAATGGAGTGTTCAGGGAGTACCTGAACAAGTTTGTGATTGTTTTCTTACATGATATTATCATCTACTCAAAGAAAAAATAAGAGCATGAGAAGCATTTGAGAATGGTGTTGCAAGTTGTAAGAGAGCATAAATGTTATGCCAAACTAAGTAAGTGTGTATTTTATCAAAAGAAGATTCACTACTTGGGGCATATTATTTCAGCAAATGGGAGAGCAATTGATCCCAAGAAAATAGAGGCCATTATAGGATGGTTAGTGCTAAGAAATGTGACAAAGGTTAGATAATTTATGGGTCTTGTTGGTTATTACCAAATATTCATAAAAGGTTTTTCAAATAATTCAAACCTAATCACTTCTTTACAAAAGAAGGGAGTGAAATTTGAATGGACTTCCAAATGTGAAGAAAGTTTTCAGCGGATGAAAGATATTTTAACAAGTGCACCAATATTAAAGATCATAGATCCAAATGAATATTTTTTGGTGTGCACTTATGCATGCAAGAAAGGGCTAGATGGAGTCCACAATCAAAATGATCATGTGGTATGCTATGAGTCCCAAAAATTAAAGGAGCATGAGAGCAATTATGCTACGCATGACTTGGAATTAGTAGCCATTGATCATGCATTAAAATGTGGAGACATTATCTTATGGGGAAAATAATTTAGCTAAGGACATACCATTATGGATTGAAGCATTTGTTTGGAAAACCAACATTAAATGCAATACAAACTATATGGATGGAATTTCTAAGTGAATGTGACTTTGAAATTAAGAATATCAAAGAAAAGAAAAATCAGGTGGCTAGTGCACTCAGCAAAATAGCTCATGAAAAGCATATTTCATCCATCAGCACGTTTAGCACAAATTTAAAAGACAAAATTTTAGAGGCAACAAATTCAGATAGAAATATATAAAAATAAAAGAGACATTACAGTAAGGCAATTTACAACAAAAATTTAATTATTATGATTTGAAAGAGGATGGTACCCTCGTGTATAAAGGAAAAATATATGTGCCATATTTAGGAGATCTGAAAAATATAGTGTTGAGGGAAATGCACAATGTGCCATATGATGGGAACCCAGGATATCAGAAGACAATTGTAGTTGTAAGAAGCCAATACTTTTGGTCGGCAATGAAGAAAGAAGTGTATAATTACATAGCTAGGTGTCTAGAATGCCAAAAAGGGAAGAGGAAGCATAGGCATCCAGTGGGGTTGCTACAGTCATTGCCCATTCCTGAGTGGCAATGGAAAGTGGTTACAAATAATTTTATTACAAAGCTGCTCAGAATAGTGAAGTATCATGATTCCATCATGGTGGTTATGCATAAATTAAAAAAAGTTGCACATTTTATTCCTATGAAGACTACACACAAGGAAGCAAACATTGCAGATATTTACATGAAGGAATCGTTGGAACATGAAGCATTGATGTTTCATCACACATATAATAGGTTTTGTTGGTCGAGAGATTGACCTACATCTGGATACATTCGATTGGGTGATCAACCAACACACTACACTAGTCGGTCAATTAGTCAACGTGCATGTTAGTCAGATAGTCGACTAGCAGTTGAAGATAGTCAGGCGGTGGATTGAACAACCTAGAAAAAAACTATGATTTGGACACTTAAGCAGTTGGGTCGAGCATTCTTCCCAAGCCGACTCGATAGGGCATATTTGGCAGAGTCAACTCTAAGATTCGATGTTTACATCTGGACAAGATCTTCCAGATTCTATGGAAATCAATTAGATCTTGAGGTTGTAAAAAGTAGACCCCTTAGGTCATTTTCGTAATGGAAATCAAGCGATCGATATCCAATAGGAATTCTGATGTTCTGATCACAGTGCGCCTTGTTTAATTGTTGTAACGATTTCTTTAGACACCACCCTTTATCTTCAAAAAAATTTGTTCTTTGATTATTTGCAATATTGTGTTCTATGTTTCATGTCACGTTCCACCTTATTCCCCAACATGGTATCAGAGTCGATGTTCTAAAACCTCGACCTGTTATATAAAAACCTTGTTGAGTTGGATCTATTATGCGATTGACTCTTGGCCATTGATTTTTTTATTGGAACTTATTGAAATAGACCAATTTTTGTCTAGATATCAAATATGGTTTCTAAGATTGATCTTATTGTTTTGAATGGATCAAATTATGTAGTGTGGGCACTAGATATGGAAACCCTACTAAAGATAAAAGGAATATGGTAATATATGAAGGTTTTGATTATAGATCCAACAGACGACCAAGCGAAGTTCATTGTTAATGGCAAGAAGGATGATGATGTAGGGGTCATCATGACCTACATCATGCAAGAGATTTGATTTCACCTCAGTGGAATCAAATTCTCTCATCAATTCTTGAAGAAGATGAAGTCATTGTTCGACCAAGTCAATGAGAGCCACGTCATGCAGTTGGAGAAAGAGTTGATCTCTCTCGATCCTCATTCTTTTGAGAGAAAGGAGGATGATTTGGCATGTGTCGAAGAACTCCAGTTGAAATTGGGTGAATGTGGAAAGAATTGTCAGAAGAAGGATGGACAACTAATCAATATGGTCCTGATAAACTTGATAACACCATTAGATGTGTTCATGTCAACATTTTGCACCAGCTGGAAAGCACACAAGGAAGATGGTAAGGATTGCACCTTTGAATCTTTTTGTGGCCTTTTGATTACTAATCAACATAAACTACTTAAAGAAGGCAAGCTTGGTGGTAAACACCAGGCCCACTTGCTCAAGGGTAAGGGAAAGATGGATCCTAGGGATAGAGTATAGTTTGATGACTTTACACAGAAACCTGCATATCGTGACCAGAAAACTCAAAGACAGGTAGATGCCCCCCAACAAAGTCGAAAGAAGAAGACATGTCAGTGCTATGGATAGACATGTGGAGAAAATTTGCTATAAGAAGCAAGACGACTATAGAAGAAGGATAAACTCCTTGAAGAAGATGTGTCTGCTTGTCGGAGCAGGACATTTTGGGTAAGTTTTGGGAGTCGCGCAGAAGCAAACCACGCAACAAGTCAACAAAGGAACAACGTGCACAGAAGACAGTTAACGCATTTTTAGGAGTCAGCGCGCAGAAGACGGAAGTTAGTTGGGAGTTTTGGGACATTTTGTCCACATTGTAGCAAGATAAGCCTAAATGTATATGTATAAATATGTAATGGGTTTTTGGGTAGAGAAATTGTTTTGACGAGAATTATGCGTGAGTTGAGTTGGGTTTTTGGGCAATGAATAACACTTTGTTAGTTGATTAGTATGAGATGAGTTGAATATCATTTGAGAGGTATGTGTGAACTATTAGGCGTGTTTGGGTTTCAAGTGAATATTATTGAATGAACGTCATGCGCACCTGTTGTAAGAACTGAAGATGAATGAATAATATAAGAACCTAGTCATTGTGGACATAGCCTAGTTTGGGGTGAACCACGTTAAATCTATGTGTACTTATGTGTTTGATGTCATGATGTGTTGGTTTATTCTATTTATTACACACATGTATTAGATTCTTAATGGTTAATATAAATATAAGGGTTTTGCGCACTTGTTGAATGGTCAAGTAGGATGAATTTATCATATGTTATTATGTTGTTATGAGTTCAGGAATAGAGTATATGAATGAATGTAAAGTAAAATGTAAGGATGAATGCCTCATATTCCACTATGAATGCAGAAATATGGTCCATGTAGTCCCCATAGGTACCTCAGGTGAGACTTCTCTTGCTTGTGGGTGATGTCTAAAGGGCTAGTATCTTGGTATTTGTTGGCGAATTAATGTTGAAACTCGGGTCTGCCTACTGCTCACCAACAAAGAGTTATGTTGTTGAGACAAAGATTAGTGATTGAGGGAGATGTGGAGGCCTACTAAGGAGGATATTAGATAATGGTTGGACATGAAGAAGATCGAGTTTGTGGTATATCAGAATAAGAATCCACGGATCAGTGCAAAGAAATGGCTACAAAGGTATGTGTTTACATATTTGCATGAAATTTTCTTCCCTAAATTTTCAAATATTTTAGCAGAGTGGATCTAGAGATTAATTGAACAGATCGGAAACTATTATACTATTGTTTTGAGAAATTGGACTCTTGAGTTAATTAGGAAAGTTAATTCTATAAGCAATCGGGTATCACACCAAAGCTAGTCGTGCAAAGAATATAACACATACCCAACGCCAAACACATCACTGTGTACTAACTGTAAGATTAGCTTTTCTCTTGTAGCGCCACATGAGAATCTTACCCATTTATGTTTACCATACATGCAATTTTCACAGAAATCAAAATCTAGTGTGTAGCCAGACATACCTTCAACCATACCTTTACCATGTATTGCTCGTAGGCCCTTCTCTCCAATATGTCCCAATATTTGATGCCACGACATTGTCTTTTCTCCAAAGATAGCAGGGGTTTTGTCTTCTTTATTTCCACCCTTAGGAACAATAGAATTGTTACACCCATTACTGATAATTCTTCCCAAAAGATTGTATATAGTTCCATTATGAACTCCCCATCATCAACACCATTCCTCCTTGAACCATTTTGCAAGTTTCCTTTTCAAACACAGTATGTACACCTGCATTAGTCATCTTACTTACAGATATCAAGTTTCTATCTAGCTCTAGATTGTGCAAAACCCCAAGGAGTGTTCTAATCCTTCCATCCTTGAGTAGCAACTTGGTTTTTCCTCATCCTGTGATTCTGTCTATCGAGTCATCCCCTAAGAAAATGTCACCTCCATTATACTTTTCATATTCACAAAACCACTCTGTGTGGGGAATCATATGAAAAGAAGAATTTGAATTGATCAACCATGCATCATGATCTACATGTGTGCTTAAAGAAGACAAGTACACATCCCCTCCTTCCTCTAAAGAGGTGTTCCCTTCTATGGAAGTAACATCATCAAATCTGTTCTCTCTCTCAACACTTTTAGTTATACAATCCTTCTTTTAATGCCCAATTTTACCACATTTCCAACATTTCCTTAAGGATTTTCCTAGAAGATTTATATCTCCCACTTGAGGAATTATTTTTATTTCTATCCAAGGAATGTCTTCTTATAGATAAGGCATCCTTTCTCTGACTATCCATGTTTTTCCTCCTCGTTTCCTCCATTAATAAGGACAAAACCACATCATCAAACTTTAATGTGGTTGCATTACTCCCAATAGATACAACCAGACTATCCCATGAATCTGGCAAAGAACACAGTAAACTAATGCACTTATCTTCATAAAAACTTCAATTTCAATAGACAACAACTGACTTACCATAGTATTGAAGGAATTTAAATTATTTATCATTGATTCTCCATCATTCATCCTCGAGAGGTATAACTTCTTCTGAAGGAAAATTTTGTTTACCAAGGACTTAGACTGGTACAAATCCCCTAACTTATCCCATAATGCCTTGGTTGTAGCTTCTCCCAAGACATTCATTAATATTGAATCTAAAAGACACAACCATATCATGATATTTCCCTTGTTATCTGACTTTGTCCAATCTTCCATCAACATACCCGTAGGTGTAGTACCATGATATACAACAACCCAATGTTGTTTGTCTACCAAAAGATCCTCCATCTTCATCTTCCAAAGCTTAAATATTTGCCCATTAAATTTCTCGATCTCAATTTTAGAACTTCTCACCATTTGCTTTCACCATAAGAACCACCACTGCAGAGCTCCCACTGAAACCAGGTTTATCATAGACCCAAGATAATCGAACCCTTAGCAATAAAGGTGCCCCCTAAAGCCAATAATTACTCTGATACCAGATGCATGTTTCGAACCTGTGTAGTATAGCAATGCACACACAAATTCTTTATAAAACATAAAGAAAACAATAGCATTCACTCATAGTACTAAAATATTTACCCTGGAAACCCTTAACTGGGAAAACTAGAGAATGTTTAGAGCTACAACTCTAACTCTCATTATATTAACTTCACCAGTTACAATAAAATATATATATGATTTTGTGGCACCCAAAGCCCTAATATGTCAAGCCAGATTATATTCCTTAACCAAAATTACAATACAATGGGTCGAAAATTCGTTGGTCAAAAAAATGCCCAAAAACGAACCAAAAATAAACCCAATATAAAGTTTGTCTATTGTGACCTAATAAAGGCAAACTTATTCATGGATTTTCAGCCATTGGTGTTCAAAGAGATGGTTTCCCTATCAAATGGAGTGGTATATTATTCATAGAAGATGTAATTTGAACAATATGGGACTCTAGCCTCATTAATTCACTAACCCACTCTACATTTAGGAGCACCAAAGAAGTAGCTCATTGCAGGAAGTTTATGATCAGTTTAGTGCACCAAATTTGTTTGTGGTTTGATATAGCTTACCTTTTTCATGCCCATGACGTTCAAATGCTAACATACTTATGCATTTATGGGGAGGATTTAATAAAGGTGTTTTAAAGACTAGGTAAACAGCGTGGTCAGAAAGGACAAGTAAACTTGTATGATGAACATAACATTACGAAGGTTGGATGTGAAGCTGAAATCCACCTTCTCATTGATGAATGAGTGAGGGTTTCATGTTATTTAATGGCATGCCAAATTATGAGGAAGTCCAACAAAGGAGAATGCATGCTAGACAACTTATTTGTGGCTAAATTTTGCATTCAAGGGGTGTGTTTGAATTGGTCTACATATTTATTGAATGAACTAATGGAAGTATATCATGATGCTCATTCAACCGTGTATGCTTTTATTTATGGGTATCTACATCTAAATTTTGTTATGTTTCAATGGAAACCCGCAAAGTTCGCTAGTTTCAACCAAAACATGCACTTATTATTGTAGGAGAATTCACCTAGTGGCATAACATGATGATTTTTTCCAAGAAGGATGTTATCCATTCCCCTAAGTACATCATTAATGCCAATTGTAGTAAACCATGGTTCACAATTGACCATGATAACACATATGTAAAACCCAAAGTTGTAGATAAAGGGAAATTTTGGGTCTCTCCCCTCCCCTTTTTGTTAACAAAACAAGCCATATATAAGGAAGTATGGTCATGGTCGAGAGTTTGTAGAACCAGATACTCACAAGGTGTTGTTTACATTATTCATAATGTATTAGTGAATCCTACAAGATTAGGGCATGGGAAACAAGGAGTGGCATGTAATGAAGTGTTGAAGAAAAAGAAGGAAATTGGGTTCGTATTGGATTCTAACCCAAAACAACCATGCCAAGGATGGACTACCAATATTATCCAACTCTGGGAAGAGGAAAAGCAGACACTACCAACATTGATTGCCATCAAGATTCAACATTCTCAATTATGCACAATTCAATGAGCATGGCATGGAAGAATGTTTAGCTTTATCCCTCAACTACATTACATAGACTAGCCTAGTGAAGAGGCCTCATATAGTGCAATGTCTCAGCATTATAGTACCATCAATTCCACCCAAGGAAGTTGTCCCTACAAAGCTAACATAGAGGTCTAGTTCTGGAGTTCCAAGTGTTACCCATCTCTGGTGTTTAGAAAGGTTACTATGGTCCATAAAGAAATGAGTGATGCCTCTTTTAGATGATCTCAATAACTTGAATATCATGGGTTCCCTAGTGAAAACCTTAGATCCTTTAGACAAACTTGAAGGTTAGAACACATTGAATTCTAAACATAAATGTGAGGTTGTCCATATTATTCATGATGAGCATGAGTCCCCTCAGGATACTACCGATGTTATAATAGAGAATGAACAAGTGGAAGCTATCAAGAGTACTCCACCACAAAGCACAATGAATGATACATTGGTTCCATGAGAGTCATCTCATGGGAAAGAACATAATTCAAATAGTGATGAGATTACGGGTCAGAAGTGAGGTGAGGATATGGGTGGCACATTTGATCGGGTTGATATAAAGAAACATTCTCTAAGAATTAATTACTTTATGGCATATGAATATGAGGACATGGTTGATGTTGTGAATGATTCCATGCAGCTTTAATCTATTGGTGAGTAGTAAGATGAAGCTAAGGGTACCATCCTAATATTTACGCCTAAAATCTCCCCTCTATAGAAGTTGTAGTAAGCAGAATCATTTTTATTACTGATCAATGGAACATTATGAAAAAATATATAAGAATATATTGAAAAATGGTCGAATGATCATAATGGTAGATGATGATTTACAATGAGCCTAGTGATATCATAATTATATGCATTGATTGGTCATGAGGAGAATGGGTGTGTACCACTTGACCTTTCATTAGCCTTATTGTTGGTTTTGTTGTTATTATTATTATACTTATATTTATGTGTATTACATTGCCACACATTTAAAGAATGGTTTGTCCTTAAAGCATATTGAATGGGATTCTCCTTGGTTGAGCTTGCTTTCTTGGTGATGTCATCTTTGTCTAGTTGTGGGGTCTTGAATTGGTTTTTTATTTGAGCATTGGTGAGGTTATGTTGTAGTGCATGCATCATATTTTGAATCCTTTCAATCTATTTGTTGAATTTGAAACCATGATACTCCATAGTAACACACTTCCCCTTGCTTATATTATCGTATGATTGATTGTGTTTATTGCCTTTTTTTCATGAGATCTTCGGTCTTATCAACCTTCTTTAGATGAAGTGGAATATATGTATACTTCCCTTATATCCACTATTTTAAAGTATTGTAATTGTTGGTCAACTGAGAGGGGGGGGTGAATCAGTTGTTACTATGCTTAAACAATTATGCTTCTTTTAAACTCTTTGCA
>ML793473.1:89403-117897 GCA_009831015.1 Picea engelmannii | reverse complement strand
TGAGTCGATGTGAGGTGTAGACTTTGGGAAATCTTCATAATGAATTTTGTTGTATAAATCAAGCTAGCAAGGCAACATTACATTGGATGCAATGTTATTATATGTATCTTTGAAGAGTGGAGGCGGGTTTGTTGGCTTCTTTTGTGACATTATGATCACCATCTCTTCTTTGGGGGGGAAATCCAACTTCTTAGCAGTCGAGCCGGATGCCTCTTTGATTTTCTCACTTCCTCCTTTCGAGATCTTTGGTGACCGATGAGTCACTGGTCGTTTGGGCGGCATCTTTCCTGCAAATACAACAGTTTAACTCAGTATCCTCTAAATCACAGAAACTCGGAGACAATCATGATAAATACCTACGCGTGAAGATTTTCCTGAGTCAAATACCTACTATTCTGAAGCCTCGCAATAAACACAGCACAACTCAATTCGTAAGTGACATTGGATCAATCGTGTGTTGTTAAGAAAAACCACATAGTTCTGGGTAAATTATGGAATAATTCAAATACATTCGAATAAATAACAATTAGTCCTTACACCCAAAATCATCACTTTTTAGTAAAGGTAATCTATAGTAGATTTTCATTAATTACATCTACCGTCTGTGCAGGTTCTCGAAGTAAAATCTATGCCCAAATCGATAGCGCAAAGAGACGTTGGAATGATTCATTGAGGATTTCAAACAATCATTGATTGATATGCATTTGAGATCGCGAATGGGGCACTTGAACTATTTTAGGATTTTGGGACCAGCTCGTCTAAATTTCTCGATCCTGAAAGACATGACAGCACGAAGCTTTTGCACATGTGGTTGGATCAGGATATCAACGTGGAAGTTACTGACTAGCGGGACACATAGGGATGTGTTTGAAATGAAGATCTAGAAACGGATGGTTCTAATGAATTCGTATATCTTCGAAAAGACCCATCGGATGAATCAGATTGTTTATCGACAATCATTGATTGAGCATCGGCGGGTTGGAGGGCATGCAATAAAGTTTATGTTTTGTTTCCTTCTTGATCGGTCGATGTCGGTATCTATAGCCATTCGACGCTAACCTCATTGTCAATGTGTTCTCCTGTGTTCAACACTAGGTGTCATTTCCCGATGTGATCCAGAATATATTTGCAGAAAGAAATGAATACATATTATTATCAAAAGATGCTTAACACAGAATAACAAATATACAGTAAAATTGGTTTCTATTCAATAAGGAAATAAGCTCAAACTGTAAAATGCAGCGAAAACAAGCTTGCTAGAATGGTGGTGGCTTATCTCTAAGAAGAGATGCGACGGTTGCGCTCATTCGCAAGAAGATGACTACAATGAGGCTTTGAATGCATTTTTACAATAAATAGGAATTTCAAAAACCCTAGACATCCAAAAAACCTAACCCTAGGAGATGAAGCGCCAAAAGTCATGTGGGCCCAGTTTGGGTAAATTAGTACATCAACTTCCTAGGGTCGTAACTTTTGCATACGATATTCGTTTTAGGCGCACGATAGCTCATTGGAGAGGTCTATCCGAGGACTACAAATTTTGCTACTATCAAAAGGCTATTTTGATTGTTGCGAGCCCTAGAAAACATTGTTTAGGGCCTCAAAACGGCCCCGCAAGTTAGGGACCCGAAAACTAGGGAAAAAACAACGAAACTGGAAAACTTCCAAAATGAGCTAGTTGGAATAGCTAGGAAGCCACCGACATCCATCTGGATCACGATGTTAATCAGCATCGAGACTTTTATGAGTGAGCAGCGCCCTCGCGCAACTAGTATCTAAATCGGTTGACGCCTGATTTTAATCGACGCCAATGTTCTTGAGACTATGCGACACTGTTTGACACATATATTGAATTAACCGACACCTGACATTGTTCGAAATACATTCGAATAAATAAAAATTAGTCCTTACACCCAAAATCATCACTTTTTAGTAAAGGTAATCTACTGTAGATTTTCATTAATTCCATCTACCGTCTGTGCGGGTTCTCGAAGTAAAATCTATGCGCAAATCGGTGGCGCAAAGAGACGTTGGAATGATTCATCGGGGATTTCAAACAATCGCTGATTGATACGCATTTGAGATCGTGAATGGGGCACTTGAACTATGTAAGGATTTTGGGACCAACTCGTGTCTAAATTTGTCGATCCTGAAAGACATGACAGCACGAAGCTTTTGCACGTGTGGTTGGATCAGGATATCAACGTGGAAGCTACTGACTAGCGGGACACATAGGGATGTGTTTGAAATGAAGATCTACAAATGGATGGTTCTAATGAATTTGTATATCTTCAGCAAGACCCATCAGATGACTCAAATTGCTTATCGACAATCATTGATCGAGCATCAGCGGGTTGGAGGGCGTGCAATAAAGGTTATGTTTTGTTTCCTTCTTGATCGATTGATGTCAGTATCTATAGGCATTCGACACTAACCTCGTTGTCAGCGTGTTCTCCTGTGTTCAACACTAGGTGTCGTTTCCCGATGTGATCCAGAATATATTTGCAGAAAGAAATGAATACATATTATTATCAAAACATGCTTAACACAGAATAACAAATATACAGTAAAATTGGTTTCTATTCAATAAGGAAATAAGCTCAAACTGTAAAATGCAGTGGAAACAAGCTTGCTAGAATGGTGGCGGCTTATCTCTGAGAAGAGATGTGACGGTTGCGCTCATTTGCAAGAATATGATTACAATGAGTCTCTGAATGCATTTTTACAATAAATAGGAATTTCAAAAACCCTAGACATCCAAAAAACCTAACCTTAGGAGATGAAGCGCCAAAAGTCATGTGGGCCCAATTTGGGTAAATTAGTACATCAACTTCCCGGGGTCGTAACTTTTGCATATGATATTCGTTTTAGGTGCACGATAGCCCGTTGGAAAGGTCTATCCGAGGACTACAAATTTTTCTACTATCAAAAGGCTATTCTTATTGTTACGAGCCCTAAAAAACGTTGTTTAGGGCCTCAAAATGGCCCTACAAGTTAGGGACCCGAAAACTAGGGAAAAAATAGCCAAACTGGAAAACTTCCAAAATGAGCCAGTTGGAATAGCTGGGAGGCCACCGACATCCATCTGGATCATGATGTTAATCAGCGTCGACACTTTTACGAGTGAGAATCGCCCTCGCTCAACTGGTATCTGAATTGGCTGACGCCCGATTTTAATCGACGCCAGTGTTCTTGAGACTGTGCCATACTGTTTGACACATATATTCAATTGACCAACACCTGACATTGTTCGACATCGGAGTTTCTGAGCAGCAATCGTCGGGTATCAAAGAAATTTGCTTTTAGTAGTGATTTTTTGAAGACTTTCTGGATTTATAGATGCACGTCAAACCATATGAACAATGGGGAATCTCAGCAAAAAACTGTAAATATGAAACTTATAATCAATGGAAAAAAATGCAAACGGAAAAAAGAAAAAGTGGTAGCCAAAAATTGGAAAATTTTAAGGGTGTGTTGAGTGCTCAACAAATGGCGATTTGCTGGTAGAAGCTAGAGTCTTTGTTTTTCTCTATAATGACACTAACAGACTTCTTGGGAATTGGTTATTAGCTTGAGGCAATAACCCATGGATGACTCACAAATATGTATACATATGGCCCAAGGACATTCTTGTCAATTGCTCATGGTGATTCACCCAAATACATTCCTCTTTCCATTTAACCAATGAATCCTACCTTCCTGTCGAGAGTTGAGTCAGAACTCAAAATTGTTAAGAAGACATGATGTTATTACTTTTTCTGAAAGTCAAGAACCTTACCATGGTGTTGCTCCACTTCCAGCAAGCGTCCATAGCCCCGACGGAGTCACCCCGATATCACAAACCTTGCTCCACTGCTAACAAGCGTCCATAGCCCCAGTGGATATATCTGCATACCCTCCCGATAATACATTCTGGCTTATTAATTTATGTTTATCTTTATTGAATATGTGTTAGGAATGAACCAGGGAGGAAGATATATGTTTTTTGGTGAAGGATCATAACCATATACCTTTTCTTCTTTGTCTTTCCTGTACAGTATGAGGACTAACTTTGATTTGTTCAGGGTATCGGCCATACTCTTCTCTATTCCATTTCCCTCAGTATTCCCAAACCATGAGGTAATTGACTTGTTTGTTCCCTAAGAGATATGCATACATAAACGTGAATTACCCATGTGTTGAAGACTCTGACCAATAAACCTTCTCCTCATTTTTCTGTGTAATTTAAAACTAAGAGATAAGGATCTAGCTTCAATAGATTGCACCACCAATTTGACAAAGAACATGCCTGAAATAATGCTACCATCAGAGTAATCAAAACAATAAAATAAAAAAAGGAATCAGATCACAACAAAACAAAACAAACCAAAAGGAAAGAAAATTGAAAGCACCAAACTTGTCACTAAAAAAAAAATTAAAAAGCAATAAAGGTGAATTATACTACAAGAAGTTGTCTTGGAGACAACTTATGAAAAGAAATGCTTTACAGCTTGGCCAATGATGGGAAGAGCTTCAAGCTCACCCCTAAGTTTTTACAAACGTTAAGTGCCTACCCCAATTTTCTCAGCGACTTGAAAAGGTCCAAGCTACAGATTTTGGAATTTCGAATGTTTCCCCTTTGGCTCACTAATTTTATCCCACTTAATAACTAAGTCCCCTACTTCAATTTTTTTTGTCGCCAACCTTGTGTTTATCAAACTATTTTTTAACTATTTTTTGATGGGCTGAAAACTTCCTTCTTGCTTGTTCTCGTTCTTCCTCAACCATAAGGAGGGTATCAATTCTCTGTTGCATGTTGGATGAGGTTTGTCCTCTTGAGGACTGGGAAAGATGAAAGGATGGGATATATAGGTTGGATGGCAAGATGGATTTTTTTTCATACACCAGAAAGTAAGGGGAATTCCCTAGGGCTTCCTTGGGGGTTACCCTATCATCCCATAGAGCGTTATGTAAAGCATTGTGCCAGTTCCGGTGATTCTCTACGATTGTCTTCTTAAGAATCCTTATTAAGTTTTTATTAGTAGACTCGACAACACCATTTCCCTGCGGATAGTAGTTGGAAGAATACTTCAATATAATCCTTGTATCTAATACAAATTAAGTCAAGAGATTGGAAGAAAAATATGCAGCGTTGTCAAATACCAAGACTGAAGACACCCCAAACCTTGTCATAATGTGTTGTTCAAGAAATTGTATTACTACCTTCTCATTAACATGGGTAAGGGGAATGGCTTCTGACCATCGTGTAAAGTAATTGGTAGCAGTCAATATATACTTATGTTAATGTTTGGACAAGTTTGGGTTTATCTCTCCTATTATATATATTCCCCATTGTTCAAATGGCCTAGAAATTGACATTGAATGTAGTGGAATGGTCACTTTCTTCTCCTTCCTAGCGCTCATATGACAAAATTTTCACCTTCTAACATATGCATGAGCATCTCTAAACAAAATTGGCCAATAATATCCTACCCTTAAAATCTTATGGGTCATAGTCTCCCCTGCAAAATAGCCCCATACATGATCGTCGTGGAGTTCCTTCAGCACCCTTTCAACATCTTCCTTTTCAAGACATCTTAGAAACACACCATCAAAATTTAAGTGGAAAAATATTGAGTTGATAAGACGGTATCGGGTGGATTTTAGTCTAAGTGCTCTTCTCTCTCTCGGTTTCAGGTCTTCAGGGCAGGTACCGTGATGAAGAAAATAAGATAGGTCAACATACCAAGAGTCTTGTGTGGGTGGGATGTACAATACTTCACCACACCATAAAGTCAACTCGTTGTCCCAACCTAAATCCCTATTTTCTATTAGATCTTGGGATTTTGCGACCAGTTTGCACAGTCCTTTCCCCTGGATAATTCTTGTATGTTTAATTTCTAGATCAAATTCTTGGATGACAACCATCCAATTGCATCTTCTTTCCCTCATTTCATGTTGTGTGAATAGTGACCCAACAGTTGCATAAGGCACTATGACCTTGGTATGATTCTTGAGGATGTAAGGTCTAAAGTGTTTTACTACATTATAGACAGTGTAGGCTTGTTTTTCAATGGCTAGGTAAGTAAACTATGGTCCTTGTAAGTTGGTGCTCATGAATGAGATAGGGGCCTCATTATTTTCATCATCGTTTTGAGTAAGGACTGCAACAAATGATTGATCTGAAGTGAAAGTGTAGAGATAAATGTCTTTGCTGAAATCAGTGTTGCTTAGTACAGGGGCTTGCGGTATAGTAGTATTAACATTATTGAAAGATTATTTTCCCTCATCGGTCCATTTAAATTCAACATCCTTGCGTATCATTCTCTACAGGGGTTTAATTGTTTTTATGAAATCTGGGGTGAACTTTCTTACAAAATTGATCCTTCCAAAGAAAGATTGCCTGGCCTTTTTGTTATGACGTCGTGGCAGTTGTGAAATTGCTTTTATACACTCAGGATCAATATGGATACCATCCCTAGAAATGATGTGACCTAAGAGTTTCCCTTCCTCTACTTTGAATATAGTTTTCTTTGGGTTCAAGGATATCCCATACTTTCGGCACCTTTCAAAAATTTGGGTGAGATGGGCAATATGATCGGCCTTATCCTTGGAGTAAACAATAACATCATCTAGGTATTCCACTATACATTTGTTAATTAATCCTCAAAATTCCACATCCATTGATCTTTGGAAAGTAGCTTCCGCATTGATTAGCCCAAATGGCATGTGTTTGTAGGCAAATGTTGCCCATTTAGTTCGGAAGGTTGTTTTCAATATGTCCTCCTCTAATACTAATACCTTGTTGTATCCTGAGAATCTATCCATAAGAAAGAAGAGTTGTGCTCCTAATATAGTCTGTAGAAGTTGTTCCATGAAAGGGAGAAGGTAGATATATTTTACTCATGCCCTATTCAGATTTCTGAAATATACACATAAGTAAATTTCCCTGGAATTTTTCTTGACAGGTACCAGATTGGCCACCCTTACAGAGTACATTACTAACAATATTATCTTTGCATCTAACATTTTATTTAGTTCCTTCTGCATCACAGGTTCCAGGGATGAGTGAAATTTCCACAGGTTTTGTTGGAAAGTCTTGACCTCGGGTCTTAATGGGATAGTTTGTTGAATTATCCTAGTGTCGTATGTTTTCAAATCCTTATAAGACCATGCAAACACATCCTGATACTCTTTGAACAACCTTAGGTAGGCCTTCTTTTCCTCAAGTGATAGTGATCTCCCGAGATTGATGTTTCGGGGGTTGTCAACATCTCCTAGATTTATGACTTCATAGGATGGACATGAACTGTTGATTTTGGTATTTTTTGGTTTCTTAAATTTCTCTCATAATTCAAACAGGTTTTCAAGACTGACTACTCCCCGAGGAATATTGTGGAGTTTAGGTTGGGTCAGGTCACTGCTTTTTGTTAGGTTAAGGCTTTGATTATCCTGTCCTGCAATCATTTCTTGAAAAACTTCATCATCTATAGCCAAATCCCTAAAATTTTCTTCATTAGTTAAAAAGGATATTCCTTGGTAATCCCTAAAATTTTCTTCATTTCTCTCATAACTCTCTTGTCTCATTCTACATTTGGAACTGCACTTTTAGTGTTGTCAAATTGAGCATGGATATGATGTTTAAACTTATTACCTTGTTCAATTATTTCAAGACTATCATGAAGTGATAATTTCGACCTCTGGGAAATCAATACTTCGGACAAACGGGGCAAGAAATTACCGAAATCGGAGTCACACGAGTAATTTCCTAAGACTACGAATTTAGTAGAGGAAGGTTCATTAGGAGCTTCCAAGTCTATAACAATATGCTTCAAATATTTTTCTTGGTTGATCTTGATCATGTTTGGGTTTCCCTTCAATGGTAACCATAAGTGGGACCAATATGTACTGAAATATCCATGTAATATTTCAGACCAGTCCATGCTTAACAACATCCCATAGGCATTTGGAATGTCTACAATTATGATATCTATGACCTGATGAAACTTTGGGTTAGAGGCAATCAGAACCATAACATCCTTTAACCCCCCAATAACTTTAACTTTAGTTATGTCTAGTTGAACTATATGTGTTTCGCTTTTGGTAGGGATAGTGTTTAACTTCTTACATACTGAAAGAGGCATAACATTGGAGGATGCACCAGAGTCAACCAAACAATTGTGCAGGTTCCTGTTATAAATGTCAAAGGTTAACAAGAAAGGTGGAACAAATGACCTAGGCTTCTTATTGGCCATCATTGTATTCATGTTAGGCTTCTGAATATTCTCAAGGATTCATGTACCCAAGCTTGAATGTGAGCTTGGATTTAACATGAGTTTGTCATCCTCATCTAGGGCTTGCAACAACAAATATTTCTGTTAAGGAATTCTACACAAGTCCATCACCAAAATGTTAGCTTTCAATTTTTTCAGGTCTTCTACCACGTTATACTCTAGCTTTGTTGTTTCTTGAGCTTGGAACTTTAAGCCAAAACTCAGCGGTGGGGTTAGTTGAGATAAAGAGGTAGATTTTGGGGGTCTCTTAGGAGCTTGTGCAATGGTAGGTTGGTTTTTCACGATGGGTGCCTTGCTCCTATTTTGGACTACCAGAATTTCAAGAAATTCTTCTTCTTCTGTAGGAACGTCAAAAGATGATGTGTGACTAACATCCCATAGAACCATAGTTGTTTGCTCGGGTGGTTCGTTAAATTCATTTTCTGTGGTATTTTTGTATGATCATTGGGTTGTTCGGTCAGGGAATAACCATCCAAGAAACAATTTTCCAACATATTCATACCATTCACCCATTGAGGAAAATCCCTTTCTGAATGGTGTTCTTGATGATAGTTACAATATGAATCTAAGGCGACTTCTCCCAAGTTAATTTTCAAGTTGGTAGGAGGGGGATCTAGGGCCTTGAAAGGTGGATTTTTCGTAAAGAAAGGTTTGTAAGACCTAGGGTTTGATGTGCCTTCCCCTACATTCCTCTTCGTGTTTAAAATCTCATTGCACAACTTCTTAACCATTCTTTGTAAGATTTCCATATCTGCATTGTCCTTTTCTGTGTTATGTTTAGTTTGTTTATCAGGCAACCGTGTTAACAAAAGTCCTCGCCTAGGTGGTTGTTTGGTTTCTTTCTTGAATAAATAAATCTAACTATCTTTACATCCTTTCATTTGAAATTCAATAATTTTGGCTTCCTCAAAGTTGTTGGCAAAAGTAGGTTTAGCAGCCCTCTTAACGAACATGGAGATAGATGTTGGTAATGCGTTAGCGTACACCTCAATTTGTAGTTCTTGGGTGGGGCTAGCATCTGGATGAAACTTTTTGAGGATAGTTGTAAAACGTTGGTTGATGTCCTTGAATTTCTCCTTGGAGCCCATAGTGGCGGCGAAAAGTTGAGCCATCAGGGACCCGGTAGTTGTTTCTTCGGCAAATTTATCCATAAATTCTACAATTTTGTCAAATTGTTAATGGATCCAATCAAGAGATTGAAATACCATGTTTAAGCCGAGTTCTCAAAGGTATAAGGAAGCAGTATGCATACTACGTCTTCATGTTGGACATTCATTAATCTTATCACCAATATAAATTTCTTGATATGATCCTCGAGCAGGCTGGAGGTTTCATGATCAAATTTTGGAAGAAGTTTTTCTTGTTGACTAGGCAAATGATGCAATCTCCCTGGTAAGGTTAGGGAATCCTTGGCCAACCATGGTTGATTGTTCACAGGTTGGTCGTTACCCTCCAAAACTTCTTCATTGTTATTTTCCATATTTTTTGACTTGTTATCTGAATTTTTTGAATTAGAACTGGCTCCCTCAAACTCTGAATCGTTTGTGCTAGAATACGTGTTTCATGGTGGGGTGACAAGAGGAGTTTCATGAATGAAACTGAGAGGTTGGAAAATTTCAGTAAGAGAAAAATCTATCAGATCTTCAACTGTGTGAACAAAGGTGTGATATGGGGCATTGACAATTGGCCTTCTAGTTTGCTTCATGTAGGGGAGAAATGGAGCTAATGACAATGCTCTGATCTGTCGAGCGTAAGCTCTAGTAATCCTCCTAAACGCGTTGATTTTGTCATGAGAGATTGTGAAAGGTATGTATGGGTGAAGGTATGAGTCATCTTTAGCATGCGGTGACTCACTTGTAGTGGGGGTAACTTCAATCTTAAGGTTGTCTTGAAAAGGATTAGCCATGCATGTGGGTTGTTTTCAATCTGTAGGCTATTTGAGATAAGCTTTTGTTTAAAGAATTGTTTTTACTAGCCATGCATTCGTACAGGCCCTCCTTCTAGCGCCAATTCTATTGAGGGGTTAAAATTCCCTTAAACTCAACAGTAGGAATCATGCCTAGAGACGAGGCCCAATTAGACTCTTCCCTATTTGGGGTGACGTGATTCTTTGGATCGATGATCCGACGAGATTTGATGAGCTTTACTATGTTATCGAATGGATCTTTATAGACTTTTTTATGTTTCTTTATAAGTTCATTTATTAAGTATTCGATGACTGAATTCTTAAGAAGGTTGGGCGTAGGCTAACCTCTTACCATCAACATGTAGATGACACCTCCCTTCAATCAAAATCAAACAATAATATTCCCTTAGTGATCAAGCAACAAACATCATCTAAGAAAAACAAAGATATATGCAGAAACGACAGATAACCGGAAAAAATTCTAGTCAATGTATAATGAACAACTTCATAACACCATTGTATTCATGCCAATGTATATTCAGTGACTGCAATGATTCAAGATAACTTAAATACAATTATTGTCTTACTAAATCACTTCTGGTAGTCCACAACAAAGCAAAACAATCCATAAATTATGCTACTCCACAAGCTTTGGCAAAAATATTGTCTTCGAGTCTACATGAGCTTTTGAGTTAGACTTCAAAAAATAATTCTTTGTCTGATTCTTTCACTTATTACAAAAATTGTCAACAATTCAAAATGAGGTTGGCCTCTTTATTTATACGAAAACCTCGTGCAAAAAATAAAAATAATGTTTGTTTAACTAAAGAAAATAGAAATATGAAGTGGTTCATGTTCACAAGAAAACCATTAGTGAGCTCCAGTTATCTTGTAGGATTTTCCTTATCATAATAAGACCACTGGGAGAATAGATATTCACACGTATGCAGGTACAGAAATTGATGTTGATCCATCAACATGTTGAGCTTATCCTTCATTTCCATTACCCAGTTTCTGAATTGATCTATCTCGAACCTTAGTTGTCGTAGGGCCCATGATGCTCCTATCGGTTTGTCAACGAGTCTCTTCACTTGTTCCTTTTCAAGTGTTTGGATCTCCCGAATATTTGCTCCAAATACTGCATCGAGATCTCTGAACCGTTGGACTATAACGTGCAAATCGACGAAGTCATCAGGAGTGTCGAATTCTCGAAATTGAAGGTTTATTATCCTCTGGTTTATGTTGTTCAAATTTATGAGACACTCCTCCCATCTCTCCTACATTTTTTGTTGTGTTTGAATTACCAATTGTACCCAATACTCAGTTGTTATTTTGATCTTGACCAAGCTCTCATCTGCAAGCATCCTAATTTCATGTTCTTCTTCCACTCTGCCTTTTTGGATCTCTCTGATATACTTGAATTGTGTCAATACTTGATGAGATTTCTGTGACCATCTCATCGTTTCTTTATATGATATGAGGCTGAGCAAAGTCTCCTCTTGGTGACTTACGATATTGGTCATAAAAACCTCCCTATTGGATTTGGACTGAGTATAAGCCTCCCCAAATTCAATTCTCATGAACCTGACTGCCTCGGTAGTGTCCTCATAGTATTTGACCTGATCTTTGAGATGCACCAACTCTGTTCTCATAGAATCAACTTCTCGTTAATCCTCTCTTGCCATATCTATAGTGGCACTAGATATAGTCATACTTTCCCCCAATAACTCACTTACCCTGAATTGTCCTATGCCCGACAAGGTTTCTTCCGTGGTGATCATTACCGCACTGTCCAAAGTGATTCTCCTCTTTTTTCTAGTTCTCTTCACAACCAATTGTATTTTCCTGTCATAAGAAATGGCTTGAACATCGGCTACTTCATCCATTGGCTTTGGGATTAGTTGGTCCCCCTTGAGAGAGAGTTTCCTAAATTTCCTCGTGTATGAAAATGTTCAAGTATCGTTTCTTTGCCTATGTTGACGCTTGGTTCCCTATCACTGGTTCCTTTAACTTGTTCTTGTGCCATTTGAGACTTCCCAGAAGATCTTGTTGACCCCATCCCTATCCTAATAGACGAATCTCTGATTTTCTATGTACTTAGGGCATTTCCCATGATCTCTATTACTGCATTTTCTACTGGGATTGTTGGCCATGGGAGTGTGGAATGTGTTGAAAGTTCCATAGTGATTTCCTAAAGTTCTTTGTTGCCTTTGAGCCAAGCATTCTCTTCTCATTTGCTAGTTTTGCATCCTGATGAATCTTCAACATCTGGGTTTCCTTTATCTTTTCCTTTCACTGGTGCATCACTTCTCCCAATGGAAGCTTCAATACCATTCTCATTTTTATCTATTGGTTTTGTGTAGCCTTTGATGTTGCTTTCCTCTTTATCCAGTGGCTTTGGTGTTTGGTTTGGGGTGCTATGATCACCTTCAATTGTATTCATCTTTTTTTCCTCTCCTAAATATTTTGGTCCTTGGGACATCGTATCTAACACCTATGTTACTTCTTCATTTACAATAGGCATTGAAGTGTTTACCTCCTCACTATCACTATATATTGTGATCACGTCAACAATGACCAAAGCTACTTGTCCTAGGACATCCGAAAAAACCGATGGCTCAGTTCCTGGTCCTCCTATCAGTGTTCTCCCTAAAGTCTGTTGTGGAGTATATTTCTCCATTGAGGTGTTCTCGGGGGTCTCCAACTCCTCTACTCTTATGAGGGTGACTGGAGTTATTGGATGCAACTTATGGTACTATGACAGTTTCCCTTTGTAATTGAATCATCCTTTCAACTTCCTCTAAGAGCTTTTGTGCCTCCAATCTGTCCAATGTTTGTTCTATACCTTCTTGTTCATCTTGTGCCACTCTTACTACCCCTATTGTCTACTCTAGAAAGTATAATTGTTCATTCCCATACATGGCCATGAACCTGACCAGGTCTGGTTTTTATTTCCTCTGCAAAACTTCATCCTATTTTGCGACATTATCTGTGAATATTTCTTCCTCAAAATCCTCATGTTGGTATAACCAACGAGACACCACCTGATTAGCATGCTTATCTACCAGCGCGCTAGGGTTGTGTTTCATGTAT
Organism: Picea engelmannii; assembly: GCA_009831015.1. Classification (NCBI taxonomy): domain Eukaryota; kingdom Viridiplantae; phylum Streptophyta; class Pinopsida; order Pinales; family Pinaceae; genus Picea; species Picea engelmannii. The sequence goes on along the minus strand of ML793473.1, from coordinate 104,625 downwards.
TTCTCGGTGGTGAACATGTACTCTATCTGACTCTAAGCTTCTTTTCTGGCCTGTGTAGTATCCTTCACGAAATTGTAGCCCACATAAAACCCATAGGGAATAAATATCCTCTTCTTATCCTTTACCATAGATGCATTGAACCCTTGTAGTATGGTCTGCTAGCAAATTTCTCCTAACACAATCTTGTTGGGTACGCAGATTAGCAACAAGTATGGTGCTTTGATGGCTTCGAAAATTCTGATGTATGTGCTTCTTTCCTCTAAGTACCAATGCCCAATATTGGATATTACTTTATTTGCTACTTCAGAGAGTCTTGGGCAGTTTTGTTTAAAAATTAAGGAATATACTCAAGCTATGAAGCCATCATAAATTAAAGAAATTAATATTTTGTATATGTTCTCCCACATGATGTTAAAGTAAACATGTACATGCACTTCAGTAATATGTCAGCTTAGGCTCAGACCAGGGAACACATTCCTAGCCCATATCATATCTAGGAGATTAGATGCCATGTAGAATGCATGGGTTTCTCTGGGTTTTGGGTTCTGTGCTTCCTCTATCCTGGTGCTCAACTGTTTCGAGATAATAGCTCCCCAGTTAAAAGTGCTTCTAGATGTAGCAACTGTATGAGCCAGAGGCATCTAGTCTTTGGAGAACCTGGAGCAATCATTTTCTTCATATAAATGATAGATCAAGGCCATCAGGAAAATGTAGGGTTCTCGGAGGTTTGTTACGTTGTACCACCCTGAGGCCCGATTCAAAAATTTCATATCCTCTCTCCACCAAGATGTTAACAATTGATCGGTATTATGGCATTCATAGAACACCACAAGAAAATCCCTGTTCAACCTTACTTCAATGTCCTTGAGTTTATAATGTGCGCTTACCTATGTCGACAAGAATACGCCTATACATTCTCCATCTTTTTTATTTAACAGACACTTCTCTGCATCGACGTGATGAATTATCCACTCTATGAGTTCAACACATGGAAAAATGGGTGTCTTGGCCGCCACCATATACAACGAAGAATGTTTGATGTTCAAGAATACCTGGTCATCCAATTCCCTCACCTCGAGGTCGTTGTGAGGTGTAAACTCTGGGAAATATTCATAATGGATTTTGTTGTATAAATAAATTCACAAAGGCAACATTACCTTGGATGTGGTGTTATTATCTGTATATTTGAAGAGTGGAGGTGGGTTTGCTAGCTTCTTTTGTGACATTCTTATCATTAGATCTGCTTTAGGGGGGGAATCCAGCTTCTTAGCGATGGAGCCGGATGCCTCTCTAACTTTCTCACTTCCTCCTTTCAGGGTCTTTGGTGATCGACGAGTCACTTGTCTTTTGGGTGGCATCTTTCCTGCAAATGCAACAATTTAACTCATTATTCTCTAAATTACAGAAACTCAGAGGCAATCATGATAAATACTTGCCAGCGAATATTTTCGTGAGTCTAATATCTACTCGTCCGGAGCCTCACGATAAACACAACACAAATCAGTTCATAAGTGACACTGGATCAATCGTGAATTGTTAAGCAAAACCAAACAGTTCTGTGCAAATTATGGAATAATTCAAATACATTCGAATAAATAATAGTTAATCCTTACATCCAAAATCATCACGTTTTAGTACAGGAAATCTATTGTTTATTTTCATTAATTCCATCTATCGTCCGCGCAAGTTCTCAAAGTAAAAGCTATGCGCAAATTGACAGTGCGAAGAGATGTTGGAATGATTCATCGGGTATTTCAAACAATCGTCGATTGGCGTGCATTTGAGATTGGGAATTGGGCACTAGAACTATTTGAGGCTTTTGGGACCAACTCGTTTCTAAATTCGTCGATCCCCAAAGAGATGACAGCATGAATCTTTCGCACGTGCGTTTGGATTAGGATATCGACGTGGCAACTATTGACCAGTGGGACACATAGGGATGTGTGCGAAACAAATATTTAGAGATGGACGGTTCTGATGAATTCATAGATCTTTGACAAGACCCATCGGACAACTCAGATTGCTTATTGACAATCATTGAACGGGCGTCAGGGGGTTGGAGGGCGTATAATAAAGGATATGTTTTGTTTCCTTCTTGATCCTTCGATGCCAGTATCTATAGTCGTTCGACGCTAACCTCGTTGTCAGTGCGTTCTCCTATGTTCAACACTAGGTGTTGATTCCCGATGTTAATCAACGTTGGTGACTACCTATTGGTCTTAACAATGGGTGTTTGTCAACTGACATCGTTGACACCTGATGTTGATCGACGTCGACACTTTTATGAGTGAGTAGCACCCTCGTGCAACTGGTATCTGAATCGGTCGATTCCTGATGTTAATCAGCATTGGCGTTCTCGAGACTGTGCCACAATGTTTGACACATAGATTGAATTGATCGACACCCGACGTTGATCGACATCGGCGTTTCATAGCAGCAACCGTCAGGTATCGAAGAACTTTACTTTTAGCGGTTATATTTTGAAGACTTTATGGGTTTATAGATGCAATTCTAATAGTATGAACAATGAAGAATCTCGACAAAAAACAATAAAGATGAAACTTATAGTTAATGGAGAAAATGCAAACGGAAACAAGAAAAAGTGGTACCCAAAAATTGGAAAATTTTAAGGGTGTGTTGAGTGCTCAACACACAGGTATTTGTGTTGGTCCTATAGTTGGCCCCTTCATTCATAACATTAGACCCCCTTCATAAGGCATTCCTCTTCAACACTAATTTTAGTAATTTTATCATAACTTTTTACTTTGAGGTCATAATTGGGCACTTTTTGAACCATTCAAAGAATATTTTAGAGATATATAACTTTTATGTTAGAAGTTGTCTATGATTCTACATAGACTGGAAACAAATTGCAAAATAAAACACATATTTATTTTGGGGAAAGGAATCATTTCATACTTTTGGAATTACTTTTCACAACTACATTGGAATTGAGCACTCCTTAGACCATTGGAATCTCTTGATGGGGGCTAGAAATTTTATGTTATACACCTTTTCTAATTCCCAAAAAAATTATGCAAATTTTCAAAATTTAAAAAAAAAAAATGTTGGGAATTAGAAAATTGTATAAAAGGGAAGTTGTAAGCGTTGTCGCTCAACATGGATATTGAGGTGAAAGTTAAGGTAAAAATTATTATTATTTCAATATTTTTTTTAAAGGAATGCCTTATGAAGGGGGTGTGATGTTACATTTGAGAGGCGGTTGTAGGAAACATAACATAGTGGCGACAATGATGGATAGATGGAAGAAGCCGAGAAAAGTTGACTTGAGGGTGAGTCAATGGGTGTGGTCAGGGATTGTTTTTTTTTTTACAGAAACGGTTATAGATTATATTAATGGGGTGGACTAGCCACAAATCCGATTACAAAATGGCCTCGAGTTGCTTCGGGCCTGTCTTTCTGAACCATTCTACTTCTATAGATATAGACTTGTGAACTGAACTAGTTCCTGTACTTCTTCTAATAGAACTGGATTAAATTTAAATGCCGAAACTCCAGTCACTGTTTCATCTTAAGTCTCATCACTGTTTCAACCTCAACACTATTTCAGCATTTGTTACAGCGGTGTTTCAGCATATGTTCCAGCACTGTTTCAGCATATGTTCTAGTACTGTGTTTCAGCACCGAATTCTGAAGAGGCTAACACTAACCCAATGGCTATTTCAGCGAGCCATATCGGCTTCGTGTCATTACGTCTTCCCGTTGATAGACGTTTTTTTTTTCTTTTTTGTTACGATCTGCCATTCATTGCTTTGACCCTGGTTATGAATTTCCGACTGAGCTTGCACTTCTTCTACCTCAGCAATATCGGCCCAGCTTGAGGCTTGTTGGGTTGGGCTTGAAGACTTGGGTAGAGCTGCTTTCGCTGGGTCTTCCCCCTTAACAGGTTCTTTGGGGATGGAGACGAATTCCCCTTCAACTTCTGGCGGCGGGATCTTTGCTTCAGATTGCTTCTCCGGTTGCGCTCCTGTCCATCAAGTGGGCCTTTGGCTTCGGGATGATCTTCTTTTTCCGGATGACTTCTCACAGTTCCGGGCTATGTGCCCTGTTTCAAAACATACCCTGCATCTGAAACAGATGTTCTCGAAATCGATCTTCTGGGTCCAAGAGTAGTTCTTTCCGAGGAGGATGATTTCTGCTGGGAAACCCTTATTGAAGTCCATCTCTACACAGATCCGAGCAAAGGTGGAGTTGATTGGGGCAGCTTCAGGGCACTTGCAGAGAAATTTCCCTATGCCATTTCCGATAGATTCAAGAGATTTGTCCCCCCGGAAGTGTAGGGGAAGTGACGGGAGACGCACCCAGACCGGAGCAGAAGAAATAGAGGTCGTGGTTGGATCAAAGTCAGGGGTCCACGGCTACACGAACAACCCTTCTCTGCCCCAGAACCACGGCCCGGAGCTGGAAACCAAGTCTCTTTCTTCTGAAGAATCAAAAATAGCTGCAAAAAAACCCTTCGCAAAGGGGTAGACTGAAACCTCACCCACAAGAAGCGAGGACCATTCGAAGTCGATCCAGGAGCGAAGATCAACCAGACTCGACCATAAGCCGTTGAACCTGCAAACCAGGGCATGCTTTTTGAGCTGAGAGGAATACACCAGTGCTTCCTTCGACATCTGGATAGAAACTGCAGGGGCTTCAACAATCGAAGTATTCGGAGCAGAGGAACACCCTCGAAGGGAAGCCATATCCTTGAAGGAAGCCCGTCATGCACATCCCATAGAGGGACCCTGATCTGGGAGGGGGAGGGCGGAGCCACTCCCATCGGGCTTGGCAAAAGCGTCTGAAGAGGCGCGAGCAGGAGTAGGGGGGGTGTCGGCTACCATGGAGGACAGGAGATACCTGCAAAACCCTAAAGATTTGTTTCTTCAACGTAAACTTAAGAATACTAGAATAATAAAAAAAAATCGTGTGGTCAAGGATTGTTGGCGTCTTCATTTTGGTGCAAAATGACATGGCAAATCAATGCCAATTCAACACTTGGATACCTACAATGGTGCCACACAAAGCAAAAGAATTGATTTAGTTAGGCCAATGATGTATTGATGAAAGAGGAAATAATCCCCAATTTTATGGCTCTTAGCAACTATATTTTGTTTGTACACATTGGATTGCAATTATGTAGACTACTAAGTTTATGAAGCTAGGGTTTTTATATGGTCAAAGATACCCATAGGTTGAAATTATATAAAAATCCTTAAAGGTATAGGGGAAAGGGTTGATTAATCGATTGTTAGTTCATTATTATTGATAGTTACTACTCATAGATGTTAGGATATCAGTTGGTCCTCTGACATGTTGTAGAAGGTATAATGTATTTGTTGGTTGTTTTGGAATGGAATAATATAATGCCCCCTATTTTGGATGGTCTTGTCTTTATGGTGTATATGGATGATTGGTATGTTTTTTTTATCTCGGTATTCAGTTACAGTTCTAGCATAAACAAACAACATGTGTTTGTCTATTGCAGAACATTATAAGAGTAAAGTAATCAATTTTTTAGTATATTAGTTGTAGATTTGAATGGCCATTATCACCCTGAAACGTAATCCACCTATCACAAGCTTTGGTAACACACCTTAGGTGATACCTTCCCTCTTATAGCGAGTGATAATTATGACGCTAGTCAACGCCGAACTTTGTTGGATGCCTATGTGGACCCTGGTCTACAAATAAGAGCCAACAATGAGAATCTTTGGAGAAAAAACCATAATTTGTAAAAAATCAACAATCCCTAATAAACGACTCTCTTATATCGTATTTATCTTCAAGTTCAATATTGAAGACTCCATTTTCTTTGTGTTTAAAAATGAATTTACAATGCACAATGTATTTCTACATCATCATGGTCCATTTTTCCCTTGCCCACGATAATAATGTTATACTATTAAATTTCCTAATAAATATTATTACATGCATGCTACACGAATTTCTTAAGTATTTTCAATCAATGCATCAACAAAGTAGATCCATTATGGTCATATATCATCCCTTGAAGATTGTTTAACCTTTTAAATTTTATTTGAGTTGGGTTGGATTCATAATAGAGCCATTACAATTGCAAATCCTACCTAGAAGATTGGTTAGCCTTTTGAGGTATTTTTTGAGTTGCTTTAGACTCTTACCATTGATCTTGATCTCCATAGTTCAAAAAAAGGTCTAAAAATAAGGAGTTATTGGCATGCTCTCAAAATTTTGCTTATATATTAGTCTCAATTTATATTTTTTGAACATATTTATGTTGTGGGCTTTTTTTCTTCCCATACACTCTCGAAAACACTTAACCAAACTCCTCTTGAAGAAGTGATTATTGAAACATCGCCCTTAGCACCTACTAAATGCACTCTACTAATTCCCTATATTTAATCTCAGGACTATAGTAGGAATTCAAAATTAATTCTTAGAAGTGTTGGAGTTTTCTCTCACTCTTAACTTTTCTTGTTTTATAGTCATTTTTAAACTTCTCAAATCTAGTCAAAGAAAGGTGGATGGGCGTTTAAGCAAGGCATGTGAAACATGGTGAGGGTTTAGGACTAAGGAAGTTGGTGGCCATTTGACCCACTAATATGCTTGGTTAATAAACCAATACATAACTATTCACTTATCCACGTGGGACGAATCTTAAACTTAGTTTCAATATCCCACATCATCCACGACTAACTATGAATCATATTTCCTCTCTCTAGAGAGGCTCGTCACTCATACATACCTCTCTCATCCATCCATCCTTCCATCATGTAATCTTGGGTTACCATAGTTGGGAAGAAAAACAGGAAAAAATAAGAGCTAGGTCTATGGAGGGCACTCTTCATCTTGAAATGGAGAATTTCATATTGATCAAGCTTTCATGGAAGCCACAACTCATTCCCTAGTCGTCCACTCCTTGAAGTGACATCTAGCAAGGTGTTAACCTTGTCATCCCCGTGACTTTGGAAAATTCTCTCCTGACATATTATTAGAAGGTTGTTCCCATGTTAATGACATTAAGGTGTCCCAACTACTTATGTAAATTAAAAACCTTGGATGCAACACCCTCCCCTCATAAAATTTGACACAATTTGATCCTCCCATTTCATTCATATGCTCGTCAATCATCTCAGTGATATATTTATAAATTTTGTGGATTTTTAGATTGGTTTCATGCCCCACAATGAGAAGAATCTTGTACTTTGAGTGCATTCCTCTCTCATCTCATGCTATTCATCCATGCCCTTACTTTGTTGTGCACTTCTTCCTTAGAAAAGTGGAGCTAGATGCTAGTCACCTACCCACCATTAGTGACCACAAGTGCATGCATGAACAATTACGATTATGTGGGAGGAATTGATAATGTCAAAGCTAACTCATCTTTCAAAGACTCCCATATTTGAAGACTACATATATCAATTACTCATGCTTTTGGAAGTCCATCCTATTCATGGAAACAAGAGGGATGTTCATGAACAAATTTTAGTATTGTGGTAAATGGTTGAGGAAATTCGAGTGGAGTTGGATATGTCCATAGGGAAACACAATGAGCTCTTGGACTCCTTGAATGCAATGAGAGGAAATCTCACCAAGCTTCGAAGCATTTCGCATCCACGACATGCTAGTGATAATTTTTCCCATGTACTTCTCCCCCTACATGCAAATAGTGACATTGAGAGCCTTGAGACTAAGACATTGGCACTATAGGATTGTTACTAGCACAAAGCATAGTTACTGATTTGCGTCAAAAATACCCAAAAATAAGCCAAAAATAAAAAAGTGTTGCTACTAATAGCCCCCTTTTTTTCAAGGTCAAAATTTCAACTTGATCTGAAATGGATCACTATATAATTTGTCATCTATTTTGGTACTTTTTTGGGTAGAAAAATTGGAGCTACAGGCTTGTAGGGCCTATTTTAGGAGAAGGTCTTGTTTTGGTGATTAAGGGTCTTGAAACTTCCAAATCTCATTTGAGGCATTAAATGACCCTTTTTGGGGTCAAAATTTTGTAAACAAAGTTTTCAACCTCCCAACATTGTTCTACACATTCAGGGATTTCCAACAATGCAAAGATCGCCTCAATTGGAGTTCATATGATGAATTTATGCCTCCTACAAGTTGACCTGTGCTATTGACCACCATAACATTGAGTGGATGCCACATCAACTCCCATTACTTACACATGTGGAGCTAATCACATGTGGACTTTCAAGACTATTATAGAGGGTCCAAAACCCTAACCTTAATTGGGTATTGAGGCATGCAAGAACCCTAATCCTAATTGGGTGTTGAGGCATGCAAAAACACTAACCCTATATGGTTATAAGGACATGTTAAATATGGGGTTGTTAGGAAAGGAAGGGGTTCCATTATTGTTGTATTGACTTACTATTCCATTATTGTTGTATTGAGTGAGATATTGTGAACAAAAAGGAGGAATTAGAAGACCTTATAATAGCCATATAGGCCAAAATGTTTAGGGAAACTCCATAGTGAGTTCACCTTTCTTTGTATCTGCATTTCATATACAAGAAGAAAAGAGCAAGGCATAGTTCTCACCTTCTGCTTGGGTTTTCCCATATTGGATTTCCCAGAGCACATGTTATGTTCATTGTGTGGATGGTGTGGTATTTATATTAGCTTTATTTTATTTTCATTCTCATCTTATTTCAATATTTTGTGTGCTAAGGTAGTAATATTAAATCTAAATCTTAAGTAAAACATTGCATAAAAAAGAGTTTGCAGAAACTTGTAAGATCTACTGTGATGAACTGTTCCAATGGAATATCAATGACAATTTATAGATAATATTGGAATTGGAGTAGATTTCTTTGGGGATTTTGTGGGATGTTACAAGATCTAGGAATTAGCTTAAAGAAAGGAGTCTCAAAACCCTCCCATGGAAAATGAGTACAATAACAATCAAAGGGTGATTCAAATGAGATATTTTTAATGTTGGAAGCACAAGTTGCTAACATCTCTCACAACATGATGATCCTCATGGTAGCTCTAGAGAGAAAGTTTTGACCTTTCATGGAGTTGGATATATCTAACTTAGAATTTGGCTTGTATGAGAAATCTAGAGATATTGAAGGCCAAGAAAAGAAGCCGGAGAAAGAGAGATGAAGTTCCAACATCACTTCTTCCCAATCTTCATTTAAAGTGGAAGTGAAAGTAGACATCAAACCATTTCAAGTTGAGATTGATGTTGTTATGATGAGTCAATGGTTGCAATGATCCAGGAGGATCTCGGTGGCCACCCACCTATTCCAACTGGCTCAAAATATTTTTTTGGAAATTTACTATTTTTAGCAGTTTTTTGGGCCCCAAACTTTCGGGGCCATTTTGAGGGACTAAACGACGTTTTTTCACGATCAGGCACCTTAAAGAAAGACAAGGATTTTGATTGAAACCCCTAAATGAAGCACCTCATCAATACCTTTCCAACAAGATATTGTGCGCCCTAAATGAAGATCATATGCAAAAGTTACGACCTCGAGAAGTTGATGTACGAACTTACCCCAACGAGGCCCACATGACTTTTGGCGCTTCATCTCCTAGGGTTAGGTTTTTGGATGTAAAAAGGCCTTCAAAGCCTCATTTTAATCATCTTCTTGTGAATGAGCATAGTCGTCACATCTCTTCTCAGACATAAGCTGCCACCATTCTAGCAAGCTTGTTTCTAGTCTACATTTTACAGTTTTCAACATATTTCTTATTTAATAGAAGTTAAGTTTTATTGTATCTCTCTTATTGTTCACTGTGTCTTTGTGTTAATATTATAAATCTGTGTTTTCATTTGATTCTGCTCATAAATCCGGATCATGCAACTATTAGAAGTTTATTTCATTGTTCATAACATAGGATAAGAGAAAAATATATCATTTTCCTGACTGAAGTTAGAGGGCCATACCAAAACTTGGTGGGAAAGACACAAAGAGACACTTAGGCTAGAGGGTGACCCCCTAGTAACTAAGTGGGAGGTTTTTAAACCCTCTTTAAGTCCTAGTACTACCCTATTGGGTACGAAGAGGATCGGTGGATCCACTGGAATTGCTTTTTATAGAAGTAAGGGCAGAGTGTACAAGAGTACAACACTAAGTTTGGAAAACAAACCATAATTTTGGGTATATATCCCAACAACTTGGATGGGATCCACGAGTATGTGGGTGGTATCCATAGTCATTAAAGGAGGCAAGTGATGCTCTTTAATCCCAGGACCATTGATGAGGTATATGTACAAGCATAGTATATGGGGAATACAAACAAGAATAAATGGCACCCAAATGGTTCCAAATAGAAAGGCCATCGAAGTGGAAAGGAAAGGATAAGAAGACAATAACCACTACACATCAATACAAGGATCCAAACAACCATTGTAATGATTGTAATAGCAATGGTCATACCAAATATAATTGTTGGAAGCTATATCCAAAGTTGAATACAAAGAATTGCAAGAAAGATGCCAAAAAGAAGAACATGCTAGCCATGGATTTAGGCAACTAGGTAGAGAGAAACTTAGATGTAGACAAAAATATTGTCTACACTACAATGTAGAAGGAGGTGAACTTTAGTTGCCTCTATCCCAAGGAAGAGAAGGAGATGACTAAACTCTTCCATATCAAGATCCAAGTCAAGAAGAAAAAGGTGGGTGCTCTATTTGATTTCAGTTCGTATACCAACCTTGAAGTAGAGGATTTGATAAGTAAGACTAGATTGGAAGTTCATGGCCATCCTCACACATACCCCTTAGGATGGGTAAATAAGGATGCATATATTAAGGCTATTCAGTGGTGTAAGATCAAATTTTCCATATAATTACAACCTATATCGATGAAGTGGAGGTAGATGTAGCACCACTTGGTGTGTGTGGTGTAGTGTTCAAAATCCCCTACATGTACATGAGGGATGTGATATTCATGAAAATAAAACCATTACCATTTGATTAAGGATGGGGAATCCTTCATTAATGTGCACACATGTAAATCTAATATCTCTCTCATAAGTTCTAACCAAGCCAAGAAATTGATTGGTTCAAGTAGGAAGTCTATATTCTTCTTCTCAAAACATAATCAACAAAGAGATGAATTGATAAAGGTAAAGGCAACTATAGAGGGATGTACTGAAGATAAAAAAAAAAACACTAATTTGAGGAGTTTTTGTAGGCATACAAAGAAGTGTTCCAGGAGCTTAAAGGGTTACCACCTAAGAGGGAAGTGGAGCATGAGATATAGTGGTTGCATGACTACCCATTGCCAAACATCGAATTGTACAGATAGTCCATCCTTGAAGCAAAGGAAGTACTGAAATAGTTACAAGAAGTATTGGAGTAGGGAGTAATTTGACCAAGCACCTCACCTTGTGAGTCACCTATCATCATAGCCCAAGAAGGATTGTACTTGGAGAATGTGTATTAACTACAGAGCTCTAAATAAGATCACCCTCCAGGATTGATACACTATGCCCCAAGATCAATGACTTGCCAAGTACTCCACCAAGTTGGATATTGAATCAGAGTACCACCAAGTATCAGTAAAAGAAGAAGACAACTAGAAGACCACCTTCAAGACGAAGCAAGGTCTATACGAATGGTCGATAATGCCTTTTGGTTTATGTAATGGACCAATTTCATTTATGTGTTTAATGAATGATGTATTGCATCCCTTTCTAGATTCATTTGTAATAGTGTACTTGGATGATATATTTATTTTTAGCTCTACTTGGGAAGCGTGTATCTCGCATCTCATGCAAGTGTTAGAGACTCTAAAAAACCATCAATTGTTGGAAAAGCTTAAGAAATGTGAATTTTCCTAGTAGTCCTTGGTGTATTTGGGGCATATGCTTGGTGGAGTGGAACTCAAGATTGATCATATGATGATAGTGGCCAAATCCTATTAATTTCAATGAAGCTAGGAGACTTGTGGGGTTAACATAGTACATTCAGAAGTTTATAGCATCCTTTTCAACTGTAACTACATTCTCCATTCCATAATAGCCAAAGACAATAGTTTCCATTATATGGATTGTATAGAGAATAAAATGAAAGACAATAATATGAATGGAAAAACACCCAAAAAATAATTGAAGGAAGCATGATGATACAGTGAGAACCAAATTCTACTATCAACAAAATAGGAAAAGATCGTGAAATGCAAAGCAATACAAACTAGCTAGAATGGTGGTAGCTTATATTTGAAGAGAGAGGTGTCAGCTATGCTCATTCGCAAGCAACCATTACAAGAGGTCAAAATGGCCTTTTAATATAAAGTAGTAAACCTTAAGAGATAAAAACCCTAAAGATCCAAAACCCTAACCCTAGGAGACAAAGCACGAAAAGGATTGAGGGCCTCGGGGTGGCTAGTTGATACGTCAACTTCCTGGGGGTGTAAATTTTTCATACAATCTTCATTCAAGGCACATAGTAGCTCATTTGAAATAATTAGGAAGTACAATTGTTGGTAGGCTTGAATATGCCATGACAACTCCAAGCCCCCAAATGGCCAAAAAACATCGTTTAAGGCCTCAAAACGGCCTTGGAAGTTTAGAACCTGAAAAATTTTAGATAAAAAAAATTGCCAAGATGGAGAACTATGTTGACTCAATGGAAGAGGTGAGTGGCCATCGATCTCCACTTGGATCAGTCCTCCCCTATTGATTCAAGTTCCTTCATTATATGGGAAATTTGTGTTGAATTTGACTCCTAATGAGCCACTTAACTTGGTGAAGAAGTTGTCATACTTTGACAACTCGATGGAGTCATATGTTATGTTATTGGGTGCCCTTCATCTTGGTGTGCATGATTCGATCCACTGTGTCCTTCTTAATGTAGTCAGGATTGAGTTATGTAGGGCCCAAATGCTCAACCAACTACAAGGTGTCCAATAGAGGTGGAAAATATGGTCAAAGAAACTCTCCATTATATATTGGGCGCAAGCCAATGACAGAGGGAATGTTCAATTCAAAATCATTCTCACCCACAACCTTCGTGATGATGTAAGGCATGTAACAGAGTGGTATGAGCTTCCCGTGGGGTCCTGTGAGGTGCTCTGTTTGCAAATGCATCCACACCTTATCACCAACTTGAAACTTGTGTGGAACCTAATGTTGGTCATGTTGTTGCTTGTACTTGGAATTGGATTTCTGCAGAATATCACGAACACTCTGTAATGCGAGTCCGCAATGTTTGAAAGCTTGTGTTGTGTAAATGGTCGTGTTCTTCATACCACCAGACTTCCCAGCACTGATTTGCTTTCCCACCCTTGTACCATATCCAATTCATAAAATCATCGAAATCATAGACAGTCTTTAACCAATCAAATCCAAATGGGTTAAATATGAAGGGTGTCGCGGTCCATGAAAAGACAAGAAACCAACTTGGCAGTGTTAGTATAATATAAACTAATGTATTGGTGCTGAGTTTACTGTATGAAGCATACACTATCAGGAGGATTCCGGGCTCAATTGCCTTCACAAAATGACTGCGAGAATAAAGTCTGTAAATTTCAGCAAATCTCTTATGTTGTACAACAAAGCCTCGTCCTTCTTGTCTCTGTGACCAACATTTCTGATTTCGCTCCACGATGCTTGAAGCTCTGTATCAGATTTCACTGCATCATCGTTCTGGTAATACAAGGACAGGTACTCCTTAACCCATGAAACTATTGCGAACCATATCTCCAATCTGTCCACGGCGTAAGGGTAGTCTTTGATCATCAGCTTTAGCCCGTGGGGCATTGATGAGTCCACCACTGCCATACCCCTGTTGAGGAGATCTTCAGGCAACCCTTGTTCGTCAAACCTCCAGTCCTTGTACGCTACCGCAGACATCTTCATGGCATACTTTCCAGGAAAGACTGTTCTTTCAAGAATGCCTCTGGCATTAATAAGAGTTTGGCGGGCCAGAGCATTGATGTTCATGGTGTCTCGGAAATGGGGACTTGGTAGCTTATAAACGGGATGCATCACACTCAGTTGTCTGTTGGTAGTGATAACAAACGTTTCCATGACCGCGTGAGTCTTAAGCCAGTGACTGATAAGCTGATGATAACCAGAATCATTAACGGCCACGTAGGCTTTGGTGAGCTGCCATAGAGCTCCTTGTGTGCCTTCCTCTGCTGGAGTAAACACCTTCCGAACACTTTCCCGATGTTGATCCGAAGGGGGTAGGCTCAGCTCGATTTCAACTGGTCTTAATGTGCCATCCTTCTACGAGAATCATATATCTTGGTAGACAGAGCGTTTATTCGATTCACATAAGGCATGAAGACATCATGGTGGTCCAAAATGAACAGTTTGTTTTCCTCGAGAGCCTGGTCCACTGTTAGCCCATCGAGATTCTTTTCTATATGTGAAGCAGTAAGAGAACTGATCTGAGGACCATACATCTCCGGGTCCAGTTTACTTCTTGGAGGAAAACTTTTGAGTCCCTGTATAACAACCGGATCGACACCAACCAACATCTGGCGCGCAAACTCTCCGTCTTTCCTCCATGCAAATTTGTCATTAGAAATAACCTGCGGAAGGGGATACTTGAGCAATTTTTGGCCATCTGTTGTGAGGAACTCCTTGATGAGCTCAAGAGGAATGAGATTCTTGGCAGCATCGAGAATTGTGTTCTCGGGCAGCTTTATCCCATCGGAGTAAAGCTTCATAACGTCTTCAAAGGAGTCGAATTCGTTCGGGGTTGAATCGAAAAGCGATTTGAGCTCTGGCACCAAGAATTGGGCGACTGATTTGAGGGTATACGCCAAGAAATCAAACAATTTCAGATGTCCAAAATGTTCATCTCGTGGAACATAGATGTCGAGACTCATGTCTAATGCCAATCTGCTTTCAGTAGTGGGCTCTGTCATCAATCAACACCGGCCAGATAATTAGACGATACACCATGTTGATCCGACTTGTCGATGAACATAATTGACATCGAAGATCAGACGTGGATGCTTCTCGGTATTGAAAAACGTCCACGAGATTCTTTATTTCCAAGGTGTTCTCATTCATGTTCTTCAATATTCGGGAAGAATGGCTTTGCATGAAAGTTTTGATAATCATTTGACACCTCGTTCAGAACCTGCCTGCCAGCGCCTCCACATTTTGCACCACCACCGACGAGCATCTCGTGAATGGTAACGCCTCAATCATCACCTGAGGCCACCTGCCATAATCTTCATCCGTTTCTGGAGCGCGAGTTAAACCTAGCATGCTTCGGGCTTACTGTCCATAACGGTAGGTATC
>ML793473.1:44581-55748 GCA_009831015.1 Picea engelmannii | reverse complement strand
GAGAGTCATCTGGAGTTTCATCATCAACTCTCTGCTCAGAGGAGGCTAATACATCATCTTCATCTCTGTCTCATGACGATGCACCCAACACTTTGGGATTTCACATGTTCACCTTGTGCTCAACCACGAGCATGTCCAACTATGCAGATCTCCTTTCTCACTGCGTTACACATGAGAATCATCTGGAGTTCTTCTCAACTCTTTGTAAGGAGGAGGCCATCTCTACGTTCCAGCTCTGTCTCAGATAGGAACCACACACGCCTCTTAGGGGCTCTCTCTCAGGTTTGTGTCCTGGAGAATGTCTCACTTAGCTGCAATCATCAACAGTGAAAACTATAAAGTTGTTGTCAACAGTTGTAGTGGCCCCTCAACAGAGCATTTTTGATAGTTGAGTGGAAAATTTTGGACTTCTTGTACTCCTCATATGTTTTCTAACTTCGTTTTCTTATTAATAAAAAATTTCCCCTCTTTCTATTAAATTTTTTTTTGGGGGCTTTGATATTTACATTGATAATAAATATTGATGTATTATTGTTATATGATGAATCTTTTCAATATGTTATTTACTATATTATCTCATTTACTTCTTCTCATTTATTTTTATGTAGTCATTATTTAAAGGGAATTAACATTAAATATGGTCATTTTTTTTTATAAATAAGATCTATATAATAATAATAATAATAATCTATTTTTAAGGTCATAGCCAAGCCAGACAACAAATTGGTGTATGAGACCCCCTTGTTTGTGGGACAAGGGATCCCCTCTATGCAACGTTTTGACTGCTAAAGTCTACAGATGTATATATACCCTACCTCCTTCTGGATTTGAACCTATGACATCCTTTTGGTGTTTGACTTGATCATGACCCCTTATATATATATAAACTTTGCATCAACATAAAGTTAAAAAAGTGTTAAAAGACAATATCCTAAATTGTTTTTAAAATGTATGAAATCCCAAATTAATTAAAAATATATAATTAAATGAAATCAAAACTTTCAAAAATAAACAAGTGCTACATGGCAACATAGTCCCTACCAAGTTGGAATGGGAGTAAATGCGTGGGTTGCAAGTCGCAGTACATGTGGTATCCATGCAGAATTTAGTATTCCTGAATTAGTTTTATTTGAAATTTCTAAAAAATTATTAATGTCTGGTACTTCAACGAAGGTTCCTAGTATCTAAGTTTGATAGTACATGAAATATTTAATACATAACGCATGTAACCCAACAATTACGGAGTCGTAGGTTTGTGGAGTCGCGGGGTTCACATTTTTCATTTTTCATGTCCAAAGTGTTCCATGATATACATTTTGCACCCAACACTTCCACCATATATATTTTGCACCCAACAATTTCGTCATATACATGAGACTGAGTAATTTATAGAATATCATAACATTGTACCAAGATTTATAGTAATTTATATAATGCTATAATACTTTTTACTTAATGAATAGTATAAACAATTATTTAAATTTTATTCAATATTATTTTTAAAGTTTTTAAATGTAAATTCAGAATTTTGAAATTTTGATTTTGTTTATGATAATAAAGGTGAAATTTATTTTAATTTTTAATTTTTCATGTCCAGCTTGTTCCGTGATATACTTTTTGCACCCAACACTTCCGCCATATACATTTTGCACCCAACAATTACAGAGTGGCGAGTTCACATGTTTCATTTTTCATGTCCAGCATGTTCCGTGATATACATTTTGCACCCACTTCTGTCATATACATTTTGCACCCAACAATTTCGTCATATACTTATACGTTTTTAAATGTGAATTTGGAATTTTGATTTTGTTTATGATAATAAAGGTGAAATTTATTTTAATTTTTAATATTTCATGTTCCTTGTTCCGTGATATACTTTTTGTATCCAACACTTCTGCCATATACATTTTGCACCCAACAATTACGGAGTGGCGGAGTGGCGGGTTCACATGTTTCATTTTTCATGTCGAGCATGTTCCGTGATATACATTTTGCACCCAACAATTCCGTCATATACTTATACTTTTTTAAATGTAAATTTGGAATTTTGGAATTTTGATTTTGTTTATGATAATAAAGGTGAAATTTATTTTAATTTTTAATTTTTCATGTCCAACTTGTTCCGTGATATATTTTTTGCACCCAACACTTCCATCATATACATTTTGCACCCAACAAGTATAAACAATTATTTAAATTTTATTCAATATTATTTTAAAAGTTTTTAAATGTAAATTTGGAATTTTGGAATTTTGATTTTGTTTATGATAATAAAGGTGAAATTTATTTTAATTTTTCATTTTTCATGTCCGGCTTCACCCAACAATTACAAAGTTGCAGGTTGGTGGAGTTGTTTGTTCACATGTTTCATTTTTCATGTCCAATATGTTCCGTGATATACATTTTGCACCTAACACTTTCTTTATATACTTATACGTTTTTAAATGTAAATTTAGAATTTTGGAATTTTGATTTTGTTTATGATAATAAAGGTGAAATTTATTTTAATTTTTCATTTTTCACTTGTTCAGTAATATGCTTTTTGCACCCAACACTTCAGCCATATACATTTTGCACCAAACAATTACGAAGTCGTGGATTCACGGAGTGGCGGGTTCACATGCTTCATTTTTCATGTGCAGCATGTTCCGTGATATACATTTTGCACCCAACAATTCTGTCATATACTTATACGTTTTTAAATGTAAATTTGAAATTTTGGAATTTTGATTATGTTTGTGATAATAAAGGTGAAATTTATTTTCATTTTTCATTTTTCATTTTTCATGTCCAGCGTATTCCGTGATATATTTTTTGCACCCAACACTTCCGCCATATACATTTTGCACCCAACAAGTATAAACAATTATTTAAATTTTATTCAATATTATTTTTAAGGTTTTTAAATGTAAATTTGGAAATTTGGAATTTTGATTTTGTTTATAATAATAAAGGTGAAATTTATTTTAATTTTTCATTTTTCATGTCCAGCTTGTTGGGTGATATATTTTTTGCACCCAACACTTCCACCATATACATTTTGAACCTAACAATTACGAAATTGTTGGTTGGCGAAGTAGCGGGTTCACATGTTTCATTTTTCATGTCCAGCATGTTCCGTGATATACATTTTGCACCCAACAAGTATAAACAATTATTTAAATTTTATTTAATATTATTTTTAACGTTTTTAAATATAAATTTTGAATTTTTGAATTTTGATTTTGTTTATGATAATAAAGGTGAAATTTATTTTAATTTTTCATTTTTCATTTCCAGCTTGTTCTGTGATATATTTTTTGCATCCAACACTTCCGCCATATACATTTTACACTCAACAATTACAGAGTTGCGGGTTGGCGGAGTGACAGATTCACATGTTTCATTTTTCATGTCCAGCATGTTCCGTGATATACATTTTGCACCCAACACTTCCACCATATACATTTTGCACCCAACAATTCCGTCATATACTTATACGTTTTTAAATATAAATTTAGAATTTTGGAATATTGATTTTGTTTATGATAATAAAGGTGAAATTTATTTTCATTTTTCATGTCCGCTTGTTCCGTGATATACTTTTTGCACCCAACACTTCTCTCATATACATTTTGCACCCAACAATTCCGTCATATACTTATAAGTTTTTAAATGTAAATTTGGAATTTTGGAAACATTTTGCATCCAACACCCAACAAGTATAAACAATTATTTAAATTTTATTCAATATTATTTTTAACATTTTTAAATGTAAATTTGAAATTTTGGAATTTTGATTTTGTTTATGATAATAAAGGTGAAATTTATTTTCATTTTTCATTTTTCATGTCCAACTTGTTCCCTGATATATTTTTTGCACCAACACTTCCGCCATATACATTTTGCACCCAACAAGTATAAACAATTATTTAAATTTTATTCAATATTATTTTTAACGTTTTAAAATATAAATTTGGAATTTTGATTTTGTTTATGATAATAAAGGTGAAATTTATTTTCATTTTTCATTTTTCATGTCCAGTTTGTTCTGTGATATACTTTTTGCACCCAACACTTCCGCCATATACATTTTGCACCCAACAATTACGGAGTCACATGTTTCATTTTTCATGTCCAACATGTTCTGTGATATACATTTTGCACCCAACACTTCCGTCATATACATGAGACTGAGTAATTTATAGAATATCAATGGAAAAATGGAAAATGGAAAATGTGAACCCGCGAACCTTCGTCGATGTACCAGACATTAATATTTTTTGATAAATTTCAAATAAAACTAATTTGGGAATACTAAATTATACATGGATACCACATGTATTACAACTTGCAACCCACCCATTTACTTCCATTCATAAACTATAAATTAAATTTATCATATCTATCGTGTAATATTAATATTAAATATAGTATTCATTATTAATATGTGATAATGTTTTGTTAAATTTTATTCAATTGATTATTCAAATTTATTTTTATTTTTCATGTCCAGACTGTGATATACATGTTAAGTAAACATTTAAGGCTATGAGGCATGTAGGTAAACATTTAAGGCTGTCAAAACCTCCAAGTGTCTCGCGCTTTGTAAACATTTAAGAAATAATGCGTGTGGCAGGATTTACAAGTGTTGGCGCTGTGTAAACATTTAAGAAATAATGCGTGTGGCAGGATTTACTTACGTTAAGTACTTAATAATAATAAAAAATAGACAAACCTTGGATATGCTGACATATCAAACATTGGGATAAATTTAGCTAGCAGAAAATGCTAAAAAAACATTCCAACTAATGCTAGAATTAATTCATCTTCAAGAAATGTATAAAAAAATATATGATTCAAAAAGATAGTATACTATCAAAAAGTTTGGATATGCTC
This sequence comes from Picea engelmannii, assembly GCA_009831015.1. Classification (NCBI taxonomy): domain Eukaryota; kingdom Viridiplantae; phylum Streptophyta; class Pinopsida; order Pinales; family Pinaceae; genus Picea; species Picea engelmannii. The sequence goes on along the minus strand of ML793473.1, from coordinate 50,867 downwards.
GCATATAAAACAATGGAATATTTGTGGTCAACAGACAAATTAATACTAGGTCAACTAATTATCGATTGCTATAGTTCCTCTATACCTACTATAGAGACTAATAATATATAATTTAATTATGTTGATGTTGAAAATCTCAAATTTTAGGTTTAAATTTTTTATAAAAACAATAAAACAAAAACACTATTAAAAAATAGTTTTTTAATGAAAAATGAAAATAAATAAATAAAAAATGTTAATATTTTATAATTAAGAAAATTGTAAAGTTCAAAAGGCTACCTTTAAAGGGAAAATAATTTTAAAGTATCTTAAAAAAATAAAGATAATTTAAATCACCATATATATATATATATAACACTGCGTAGTTTCATATATATATATATATATGAAAAAAGTATGTAAATTTATTAATAAAACAAAATTAAAATATAGTAGATGTTTGAAGTATTCCTAAAAATTGTTATTATAATTTTATATAGTTTTGGAAAGAATTATCAATGTCATTAACCTATTTTGTAATCATATCTTTTGAATTATCATAATTTTATTTTCATGCTAAAAAATAATTTTTATTTATCATTTCGAAAAAATCTTTTAAAAGTGTTTGTTTCAAGTGAAAAAATAGTACATAATTAAAAAAAAAAAAAAACAATAACAACTTTAGAGCCACAGTTTATGAGCATATTTTGAGACAATCTTTCTAGATGTTCAAAGACCACCTAGGTTCCATGATCCAACCTTGTTTTATCTTTAGAAAGTTCATTAGTGGTTCCATTCTGTCCTTATAGATACATGAAAAAGAAATGTGTGAGAAAACTGATAAAAGCGACCGAATGTCATTATATAGAGGTTGTAATGTGAAGTTCCTTAGTACTATTTCCTTCCACATCCATTGAATAATTAGCAGAGAATATCAAAGATTTGAATGTTTGTGACCCTAGCCTCATGAACCCATCTCACAACCAATTTGAGAGTCATTAATTCATAATAACTATTGGTTTCCTAGCCAATGTCTACTTTAAATGAAATGTTGTGCGTTGGAGTTATAAACAATGTTCCACTTGCTCCACCCCTAAGTGGAGTTTCTTGTGAGGCTCCATCAAAGAAATCCCAAGGAATGGACTTATTAATTTCCTTTTCCTTGGATTTGTGCAAGTTATGTTTATCATGAATTTTTGGATATGCATTAAGGATATTTAATGCTTGAACTACACATTCTAAAGTCAAGGTATTTGTGTTTTCAAACAACTTTAGATTTTGGGCCAACTAGACTCCCAATGCAATGTTTAAGGGAAGGGCTCTAACCTATTTTAAGTCCTTGTTGTCACACCAATTCTGAAAGGTCACTTGAATACTTTCTCCTACCTAGACATCTTGGTGCCCTATCATCCTTTCCACTTCCTTCCAAACTTCTAAAGAACATGGACAAGTCATGAATAGAAAAGCATTTGTCTCTTCTGCTTGTTGGCATGGGCTACACCATTTGGGCCCAACACTTTTTTTTTGTAGAATATTCTAGGTAGGAGCCTTATTGTTAAAGATCAAACACAGGAAAAATTTTGATTTCGAAGGGCTCTTGAGTTTCCATATGACTTTCCACCACTAGGCATGAATATCCTCTCTACTCTCCTCAACAAGAGCCTTACATCCTAAATTTGGTACATATTCCCATGATGGGTTTAGAGACCAAACCAATTGTTCTTCCTCCTCTTTGATTACGACGTTGCTATCTTTTAGAGAATCCATGTATGTCTACCATTCTCTTGCATTTTCTTCCCCAATGCATGAGTCCCTCCTGAATAACCAAGCTTGGTGCCATATAGTTTTCCTGGTCTAGTTCATGACCTATTGTAACATATAATATCCTTTGCTGCGTAGCTCATGTATCAATTGGTGTAATAGTTTGTGCCTACCTTTACTGCCAACCCAAGGGTCCAAACCTATTTGCACTTTGCCACCTTTTCCCACTTGCCGTCTCATCCAATTTCCCACCAATTGAAAAGATGAAAGTACAACTTTCCACACATTTGAGCCACTATGTATTCACTTAACCAGATTTATGATCCATTCTGGTACACTCTCTGGAGCAATATATTTAGCTTTTACAATCTTTACCCATAACCCAATTCCTTGAGTCAACCTCCAAATGTTTTTTGCTGCCAGTGCTTTTGAAAAGAAAAAAAGGTTCTTCAAACCCCAACCACCCTTTGCCTCTAGTAGTGTTAGTTTCTTCCACGATGCAAGGACAAAACCTTTTTTCTCTTGTTTTGCAGACCAAAGGAACCTGTAACATAACCTACTAATAATTTCTAGAATTCGTTTTGGTATCCATGCAAGTGACATCTAGTACATTGGAGTTGCTTCTAGAACCGCTTTCATTAGAACCAATTGCCCTCCACTGGATATCCATCTATTACACGAAGAATTAAGCTTTTGTTTCCACTTTGGCCTCAACCATTGCCAATCTTCTTTTTTGTACATATTTGGTTTTAGGTAAAAACTTAAGCATTTCATGCCTTGATGTAAATCTACTTGTTGGTACAAAAACCTCTGTGAAACATAGATCTTCTCCTACTAAAAAAAGCTCCATGTGGAAATTGTTGATTTTTGAAGATTTATTGTCACACCTGTCGCTTCACAAAATAATGGCATGATATCTCTGAACTTTTCAATCACCCTTTTAGTTCCTTCACAGAAAATCAAGATGTCATCCACAAACAATAAATGAGTGACATTGCATGAAGTGCCTATATGAACTCCTTTGAAACTATCATTGTCCATAGCCTCCTTTAGGAGCCTACTCAATCCTTCAACAACTAGTAGAAACATGAGGAGGGATAGGGGCACCCCTGTCTAAGGCCTCTTTCAGGTCTAAAGAAAGGGGATGCCGTCCCATTTATTAAGACAACAAAATATGCAAAAGTAATGCAGTTCATTACCTAGCTTAAAAATTGATGACAAAAACTCACATGATGATAATTAGTTTGAGTTTTAACCAGCTTATCCTGGCATAAGCTTTAGAGAGGTCCACTTTGATCACCATTAACCTTTGATTTCTAATTTTAATTGAAAGTAAATCTTCTTGAACACTCCCTACAACTTAATGAATTTGTCTTCCCTCTCGAAATCTAAATTATTCTTTCGTTATTTACACTAAAAAAATTATTTTTAATCTCCTTACAATTACCTTGGAAATGATTTTGTATATACAATTGCATAGAGAAATTAGCCTAAATTTCCCAAAAAAATATTGGATTGTCTTCCTTAAAAATCAAAATAAGAAAGATTGTGTTGAGGGCTCCTAACATCTTCCCATTTGATCTCATAACCTCTACCACCCTCCTTAATTAAAATCAAAACATCACATATATATACATGAATACAATCCTTTTAAGAACCATACAAATTAGATTTATGTTTTACACTAAATTATATCCAACAAACAATTCCTTTTAATGCTTTCTTTCAAGCTTAGTGGTTGAGTGTACGTAAAGTGTTTGAATTCAATGGTAATCCTTTTTTTATTTATTAATACAAACCCATAACTTTTTCTCTAATTTAGAGAGCCACAACAAAACCATAGATGGTGAAGCTCACACGTACACGAAATCACGATACATCATCATATGCACCGTTGGTTGACTTCAAGCAGAAGGAATTTTAATTATATTAGACGCGCTACTCCTTTTTAAAGCTCATTTAGTGTCGTGGTTTGTGTTCAATTTGGACAGGAGCGGAATATTCCAAAACCCTTCTCCCGGACATCCGGATTTGATGCCACTACCGGCCATCCAGAACACAATTTAACCTTCCACAACCCACTTTATTCCCACCTGATAACTGCTCTCGGCAACACGCTCCTAACGCTCCTTTCGCTGCGGAAAACAGGTTAGTGCATACGTTTTCTCTATAATCTCTAACGGCAGCCATTAGACTATAATTGAATTAGATATCAAAACTGGAATGCTAAATTATTTATGTATTCACAGAAACCAGTGTTTTCAACGATTGATTTTGTTCGTGAGTATGGAAGACTTCAGTTTGGTAGTAATATTCATGACATACAAGTTAAGTCCAGGACATTTTTACAGCACATTGCATTCTGTTAGAACCCTTTTCTTAGTTAAGCAAAAATGAATTCAGGACATGGTCTGTTATTCCCTCCCCAGATTGGTCTTTTGGTTAAGGAAACATGTCACTGATGAAAGGTCTCGGGTTCCCGCTTTAAGTAGATAAAATTAGATAAAAGATAAAATTAATGACTGAAATATCAGGGCATAGAAGACATCTAAAATTTCGCCCCTATGGCCCAATAAATGTAGGAGGCTTGAATGGGAGAACATAAGCTATAAATAGAAGAAGAAAAAATGACACTTTGGTCGTTGGCATAAACTTGGAATTCAACAAAGGTCAGAAGCAGAAAATCTTTTACATAGATTAATTGGATCAACAACTTGTGCAGCTAGACCTGGCTTTGCTTTTGAAATTTCTTCTTCTTAGCAACCGTGGAATTTTGTCCATTGCAACTCTGAAAGGTGCAAGTGAGTGATAAATGTTGTTTGGTGTGCTTGGTTTGGTTTATATTTGCAATCGAGATTCTTGTGGCAAGTCGTATTTCTGTTTATTGTTACTAACTGTTATAGTAAGGCGGATTCTTGCAGTACTCTGATGATGAACTTGATATGAGATGGAGCATCTCCTCTGATGCTGGTTCTGCTTTAGGCCTTCCTTTCTTTGATTTATATTACCTTTCCTATAATGAAAATTGATGGTGAAAGCATATGGAGGACTTCAGAATATGAAGTTGCTCTTGGAATGAAATACCTCAATTTGGTCGATACTTTTGGACTTAATCAATCACTGCTATAAAAAGGGAGTTTACAGAAAAATGACTTACAGATTCTAATTATGGTCAGAATCCAGAGGCATATTTTTCATTAATTAAATAGCATGATAGCTACGATGACTTCCATCATGTGTTTTCTGATAATGCATTATTCTTTTAAGAACACTTTCAGCTTCATCCAAGTCATAAAATCAGTTTTCTGCACGCAATCCCACCAAACGTTGGCTTATAAATATTTCATAGCAAACAACCTCGAGTATGAAAGTCTGTCATGCCCAGTGGCCAAGTTTGTTTTTGTAAAAAATGCTTCCTTTTTACTATTTATAAAATCCCTATGTACAAATATGACTTTTTTTGCAAAAAATTAGACCACAAGGATGGCACCACAGGCATATGAATCAGCAAAAGGCAATTAATGCCATTAAAGTCTGCAAATTGGCTTAAATCAGTTAAGTGAAAAATATTGCACCTGGCTGTCCTTCACAAGATTAACAGCCCAAAAATAATAGGCCATAAAGCTAGCATGATCATGATAAACAACAAGAAAGATTAAGATGGAGTCAGGATAAGTCCTGAGGTGGGCAGATCATCGTTGTCATTCTTTGGTGGGCCTCCCCACCCCTTGTTCTATGGCCGAGGCTCAGGGACATCTGATTCTAAGCCATCATTTCCCTGCTGCTTGTCGCCATCTTGGATTGCCAAAGGGACTGTAGTAACTTTATCATGCAATGCCCGTGCTGGAGGACTACATGGCCAACTATGACAGTGCTCCCTTTGCTCCTTCACTGTTGGGATCAGTTACCACTTTGCCGAGACTGCTGAGATTTGGCAGTTGGAGCAGGAAAGGCATCTAGAGGACACTCTGCTCATAGTGCATGGCACACTCCCTAGTAATTGAGGATTTGATGCTGATGCAGAGGGGCCACATCCATCTCCACCTTTTGGGTCTTCTTGGTAATCTGTGTTGATAGGTTAACACAAGCTGCAGCGCTGTCAGCCCATGAAAAAACCATTTCAACAAGGCTCTAATTAAATATAGTTTCATTTTTTTCAAATTACGTACAAGGTTCTTAATAGATACCCTGCAACATGAACATCCACTGTCTAGGGAAGCTTATCCCCCAAGAGGGCTACTTTACAGGAAATGGGGGAGGGTAACGAATGACTACAAAAAGAAGATGCCCATTGCCATTTTGAGATAGCAAAGGTTCAAAACCAAAAACATTGAAGATACTCAAGCCAACTGCAAAAAAAATTTGGGGTGGGGGATGCCAAGATGAACTAGTCGATAGCTTTCGGTCAGGCCTCCAGGATGAGAGGCGGGCGAAGAAAGATTTCTTAGTCTCAGCCAAGGTTTTCCATAGAGTTTAAAGTCTGTAGAGGCAAGTCATTTGTTTAGATTTAAGCTATGTTACCAGGAAACGGATACGGATATGGATC
>ML793473.1:30978-44139 GCA_009831015.1 Picea engelmannii | reverse complement strand
AATAGATATCTTTACAATGATTTGGAAGTGGGGTAGGATCCGTATTTAAAACAAATACACAGCAAAACCCTAAAAAATATCAAATACCTAAAAATTTAGTATATTTTTTGCTCGGATCCACACGCGTGTGGGGTCGGGAGCTCGGGATCCGTTTCCTTATATCGGGTTCTGTTTCCAATTTTCCGGAAACGTTTATGCCTCGCGGGATCCGTTTCCATTTTCAGCGGAATCGACACGTGGTGGTTCCTCGGCGTTTCTGAGCGGATCCGGATCTGGATCTGAAACGCGGATCCACGGATCCAGCGTTCAGACCGGGCGGACCCGGTAACATAGGATTTAAGCCTCCATGTCCAGACTCCAAAATGGGTTTGTCAGGCAACCGAGATAGCCATCATATGGCTTATACATTTTAAAGGATTTGGAAAATTCCAATCCCAATCTCCCCACTGTTTGGCTGGAGGCTGAATTCCAAACTTGAATAACAAGGAGTCTGGAATAAGATCCCTGACATGATGAAGGACTAATTTATTAGTGTTATTCAACATGAACTTCTCCTTGAGCTTTGACCATGATACCTAGTCCTCTTTGGTGGAGTAAAAAAGGTCAAGGAAAGTGTTGATTCCCTTTCTGTAGAATTTGATGGTTGAGAACAAAGGTGACTTGGCTAAGGACTTCTCATCATGTAGAAGATTGGACGACTACCAAAGGGAATGCTCATTGAACTTCGTGCTGAAGCAAAATCCATGCCCTTTCCAAGATGGAAACGAGTTGATAGCTTCCCAAGACTTTCATATGTGTTGCACCACAAATGTGCCTTTCATTGTGACCTTTGTCAAGTTGAGAGCATTTGAAGGTTCAAACTTGCCCACAACTTCTTCTCATAAGGGGAACCTTGGTGGATACAATTCCTCAAGAACACTTTCTAGGCCTCCGCATCTTTTTGAAGGCATGAATTATCAATGTGGTGCAAAGGACTAGGGTTTGCATAGGGGTTTTAAATCCCATCCCTCCTAGCCTAGTGAAGTACAACAAAGCTTCTAGTTGACTATATGAAAACCATCTTTACCTTCAAAATTAGACTATAGAAAGAATTTGAGTGGTTTCTCAAGCCTTTGATAGGTGTTAGTTGATGATGCCTAGTAAGAAGAATAATACACATGAGTGGCAGCCAAGACTTTGGTGCAAATTTGAAAACATTCCACTAGAGTCATAGGCTTAATAATATGTTTTTTCACTTTTCTTTTTCACACTCTAAATTGCCACGTTCCAAAGCTTTCTAGGAGATTGTAATGATCCAAATGCTTAAAAATATCATAATAGAACAAAATTACACACCATGTTCAAAATGTGAGCGTGGAGCACAACTCCAAGAAAGATAAGTTACACAATAACTCCTTAAAGAATAGGAGAACCTTCTCTACATAACCAAATACATTTGTACATCACAATTCAGATGTCTCCAATAATGAATACATGATCCTTCGAAAAGCTTTGTCCTCAAAGCATTGCAATTAAAGGCTTCACATGTGATGAAACCAAGTAATATGATTTTCTTATGTTCCTGCTTTCTTCATTTCGTTGATGATGATCTATCCATCCAAAATCAATTCTTTTTGATCTTAATCCTTGGTGTCTAGTTGTTGCATAATTTTTTTTCCTTTGATTACATGTATTTTTGTTGTAGTTTCTCCAATTTGTAGTGGTTGTTGGTCTCTGATAATAGCTTGTTGATGAGTGGTTTTGTGATGCCTTGTTCCATGAATATTGACAAGTATTCCATCTTTTTGCTTCATAATGCTGATATCGACCTTCTTGTCTTCCTTGAAATGTTTCTTGGTAATGAGGGTGTCGATATGGTTCCACTTTTGACGGTTTTTCTTCACTTTGCATGCACATTTCATCTAAATTCTTTTCAGAGACAATGGAATCCTCTATCTTCCTTGCTTGCTCTTGGATTGTTCTATCCTTGGAGATAATACCATCATATTTGGCATGTACATCCTCTAGATGGAGTTCAACTTCTTCAAGTATCTTTTGGTGACCTTCTTGAATCTTGTCTTCTTTCACCTTTTGAAGCTGCAATGTCGCCCCATTTATCAAATTCTGATGTCCTTCTTCAATTTTGGATTGCATTTTTTATTTTACCTCATCAGTATTTAGGGATTCCTCAACCTTCTTGCAAATTTTCTCTTCAAGTCTTTTGGCATATTTTTCATCTAAGATCCTTCTTTCTTCCTGATTTTGATAATTCTTCTTTTCTTCTTTCAATCTCTTAACCTCATCAATAGTTTTTTATTGTGGTTTTGTAATCTACATATCTCTTCATCTTTCTTTTTCAAATCTTCCCTTGACTCATCCTTTTCTCACTTTCCCTTGCTACTCTTTTCCTGTTTTAATTTTTGAACCTCCTTAATTAGTGCTTCATTAAGGTCTTGTATCTTAGATATCTCATCACCCTTTTTCTTTATATCTTTTTTTGCTTCTTCTTACTCCTTTTCAATTTTAAGTCCTTGATCCGTTTTTTTGAGAACAATTCTTCAAATACTTCCCATGTGATGTTTTGTCTATTATTAACACTCTTCCACCACAATCAAGCTTCACCGTTAAACTTAATACTCACCCTTAAAGGAGTTATACCATATTCCTTTACCATCCTCAACCATTCCACGAGATTGATTTCATCTTTATCTTCATTTCCAGTAAAGTAAGGTATTTCCATTGATTCTTAATTGAGGTATAACCCAAACCTCAAATAACAACCTCAATATATTAAGGATAATGATATAAAATAGTTATAATCCTTGTTCCAATATAATCTTCTATGTTTCCTCTTTCCAATGGATTTTGAATTAGCTCAATCGGACATCCCAATAAAAAGTTATGATAGTTTTAAGTAAACATACCTTTGAAACCCTGATTTGGGGTTTGTCTTGTTGGCCGAACTTTCTTCTGATGTATTTATGAAATTTCGGCCCCTATGAGTCTGAAATTTCGACATGTAGTAGTCTGAAATGTCTTCTTTGCAATGCCACAAGTCTGATCAAAATTGGGCGTGCCAAATGAAAGTTATGGTAACTTTCCCAAACCATTTTGAATTTTGGCCTATTCTGGAGAGCGAATTTGTAAAGAATGCCAAGCGTCCAATATTTGATATCTGATTCTACAACCTGCACACAAAATACTATGGACTGTACTCTTTCCAATGCAATTGGTCTCACAGAATTTGGATCCTCTATGCAAAAGTTATGACTATTTTACCTGGAACACCTGTTTGAGACTAGTTATAGGACTAGTCGATAACCCTATCTTCCACAGGGTGTATCTCCGAAAGTACAATGACCTAGAAGTTTAAATTCGTACCACAGGTACCTTGATATGTCTTCTAAACCGCCTCCAAGTTTCACTTTCTGAAGTGGTCTCGAAAAAAAGTTACAACAAAAATTCCAAGATGACTTTATTGAGGAAGCAAAACCTTAGGATCGGTTCTCTGATACGAAATGTAATGATCCAAATGCTTAAAAATATCATAACAGAACAAAAGTACATACCACGTATAAAATGTGAGCGTGGAGCACAACTCCAAGATAGATAAGTTACACAATAAATCCTTAAAGAATAGGAGAACCTCCTCCACATAACTAAATACATTCATACATCACAATTCACAAGTCTCCAATAATGAATACATGATCTTTATATATACCTATTCACACTTGCACATGAGGTCCCTTTACTACTATGCTGACCCTGTTACATATATATTTACATATTACATGTACATTTAGACCCATATATGCCCCCCCTTGGGGTCATGTCATATACATTTAGCCCTATGTATGTTCCCCTTGGGTCATAACAGAGATGCTTAAAAGGCAAAGGGTCACCCTAGAAAGTTAAAAATGTTGGCTAGGTTGTGGCCACGACCAATCCTGGCTTGTGAGACAACTTGTGAGTCTTGGCCCATAGTATCATCAACTATCTCTGTATCCTTGAGGATGGTGAGAAATAGGAAAAGTGTCCATTGACATGTTGGGTTGAGTTAAGTTTAGGAAGGCCAATTCCCTTGATAAGTCCTTGGCTAACTCTATGAGCTAATGGGTAGCCAAGAGCCTTCGCAACTATATAATACAATGTTGGCACTAGAGGGTAGTGTTGGTGAATTGAATGAAACAATCCAATCTCCTCAAATATGCACCTGTTGATAGAAATGCAGGTCGAAGCATCATAGAACAAAGTCTTGGCCCCTCTAAAAAGAATCGACCAAACCCAAGCACCTTTGACATAGAAAGGATGAATGGCCATCAACATTGTCATAGGGATTCTCGAAATCAATTCTAACAAAAAAGAATATCAAGGCTAGAGCATTGTGCCCATTCTCTCCCTTCCCATACTCCAGTAATTATTATCAAGGATAAAACACCCTTTGATAAACCCAATTTACTTTGGGCATATAATGTTTGAAAGAATATGTTTGATCCTAAGAGCAAAAGCTTTAGCAAAAATCTTGTATGAAACATTCAGGAGGGTGGTGGGCCTCCAATTCATGATGAGCTCCGGGCCACCAAATTTAGGAGCGGGTTTGATAAATCCTTTGTTCACTGTATACCCAAATGCTTTTTTTATGACAACCTCTCTATAAACTTGAAGCAAGTTTGACTTGATAAAATCCCATGTAACTTTGTTAAATTTGTACAATAATCCACATAAGCTCGAGGATTTATCATCGACCATTCAATGCAACGATTGATCGTACAATCTTGTCTACACATTGATCAATTTCTGTGGGACTACATTAAGATAGGTTTGCATGGTCATTTTATGTTCCTCTACCAAACTTTGAGATTGAAAACCATTTTATAGTTAGAAACAAATTCTTTCTTAATATCCTCTTCCTGTGTAAGCATTCATCCCAAAGTTTTGAGGAAAAATATTTTCTTAAAGGCCTTCTTTGGAGGCCAAGGCCTTGAAGAAGTTCTTTGATGAGGTGTCCCCTGTTTTGAGCCAATGGGGCCTTGCTCTTAGTGGGGCCCCCATAGCACTCTGAATTTCAGCCACCTTTAAATGTTGTATGAGCTTGGCTACCATAGCCTCTAACTCCTTACTAAAGTGACTATTCAACAATATCTATCTCACCAATTCCCGCTCTTCTTTCATAACTTTATTTCTTTTTCTTTTGATGGATGCTACTTACTTCTCATAGCCCCTTAGAGAGGAGGTTGTTTAGGCAACACTATCCTCCCACTAGGTAATCCAACCATCCTCCCCTCTTGGCACCAAAATGAGGTTTTGAACTTTTTTGATCCAATTCAAACAACCTTGGCCATTCAAATGGGAGACTTTAGCCTTTTGCATATGCATTTTGGTAGCCCCCCTCGGGCGGATAGAGAAATGAATTGGTTAATGATCAAAGAGAGTTGCTTCTACTTGAATTCGCCGAGACTCCATATACAAAAAAAATCTGTTTTTCTCCAGAAGCATAGCACATTCTAGATGTCTAAGAACCCTTTTATTGACTTCATTAAAATTAAACTAAGTGATCCAAAGTCTAGACAAGTCCTTTCTCTTGAACTGGTTAGGGCTATAAAGTCCGAGTCATGATTTCAAATAGATCTAGGGTTCTTTTTCTCTAGTTGGGAGCCTTTTTCTTTTGACAAAATAATTACATTTTATATTATAAAAGGGCCCGACTAAAGCTAGTAACCAAAGAGTAAAACAAAAAGAGAAGAACTGTTGAAATTAGTGCAGCTGCAAGAGCCATTCTCCGGGAGGATGGCATAAAACCCTAGCTGAGATCTAGGCCCCCCAGTGCACTCCTGGGGTTCTTGGTTTGGGACCAAGTAGTTTGAGCCATGGCAAAAGACCCTAGTGTATTACTGGGGTTCTTGGTCACGGACCAAGTAGTGAGTCCCTAGATGTATTTTAGGGCCCCTGGATGTGTTCCAGGGAATCCTTGCCCGATGCTTGGATTGATCCTTGGATGTGTTCCTTGGTGGTTGATGATGTAAGTCCCTAGATGTGTTCTAGTGCCCCTGGATGTGTTCCAGGGAATCCCTGCTTAAACGCTTGGATTGATCCTTGGTCTTGTACCTTGGTGGATGAAAGACCCTAGATGTGTTCTAGGGTACCTTGGTCTTGGATCAGGCAGTTCTTGGTTGAGTACCAAGATGTGATGATGTGTGATCTTCTTCCTCTCCCCCGGGATGGTCCATGAGACCTAGGAGCAACTATGAAGATGGACATGACCACATCATTGATGTTTCCTCTTTTGCAGTGATGATAAAAGTTTATAAGCTATCATGAGACTTATGTGGACATGTTTTCCATTGAAGAGGACCTCCTTGACTTTGTCTTGTAGTCTCCACATGCTTGGTTTCGTTCCCCTTCTTGTTTGATGTTGAGTTGGTCTTCTATAAGTAACTTTGGCTTATTTGACTTTGTGATTAATATTTTAAGTAATTAAAATATTAATTTTTTATTAATTTTATTATTTAGGTTTTTAATTAAGCCTAAATTCTAACCCTTCCCATAACTATAAATTAAGACCTACCCCTCTCTCATTCTACACTCACTTGCCCTCTTCTTCTAAGTCTGATCTTTGCTGCGGCTACCTCAGTTTGGTCTTTGTTTTGGTATGGCCTCCTTGGTGGACTCTCTCTTACTGTTCTGAGGTGCAGCCTCCTTGGATTTTATTACCTTGCTGGCTGGGAACTTCATTTCTAGTGTGCTTGCTGGGTTAGGGTGCCACAGACTTTCCCTCCTGCTGAGTTTGAGTGGAGCGGACCTTCCCTCTTGCTGTTCTAAGCTGAGTGAACCTTTCCCCTTGCTGTCTAGGGTGCCGTGGACCTTCCTCTGGGGGCTGCGGCCTTCCCTTGTGTCCTCTCCTTGCTGCCGCTGGCTGGTTTGAGGCTGCCGCTGCCTCCTTGGCACCCCTGGCTCCTCCTCCTTTCTTTGCTGGTGTCTTCTCATGCTTGCTGCCTGCGACTTCTTTCAGTTTCAGTTTTGAGGGTTTGACAAGCCCTATGTTCCTGTAGCACCACAGTTCAGATTTGACAGTTTTGTGTTGAGTTGTTTTTGGGTTTTTGTATCAGCACTACTCTTGCTGATTATCCTTGAGTCCTCCTTGGCAAACAGTCCACTTAAGATCATGATTGAGATCAAACCCTTGGGTTTTAACTTTTGATCCATGATCTTTAAACAGAAATTTCTGAGCATATTAAAGAGGACAGCAACATTGGGTACATCTTTATTTGCTTTACTAAAGGTAAGTACAGAATTTGTTTTAGTTTGAAATCTGCACTTAGTTTATATTCAGAAATTTTCTTTTCTGTTAAGAATCATTTTGGCATGTTCAGATTTATGCTGTCTATATTTTAGCATGTTCAGATTCAATCTACTTCAGTTTCTGTTTTAAAGTGCTGATCTGTATGTACTGTAAAGTTAATCTTTTAAAAAGGATATCTCTGTTTTTATTTTCCCTAAAAATCTAACAAGAACAATGCAAAACAATGTAGACATTTAAGCTACATATACTAAAAAATATTTGTCTTCCATAAATTTCTTTTGCTTGATTTTAACAACCATTAACTTGAGTAAAGTTTTACAAATTGTCCAAGATGGAATATACAAAAGACAATCATCAAAGGAGTCTACATGTATTGCCATGAGTAGCTTGGTTCTTGGTGCACTAGGTACTTTGGGAGCTTTAGCTCTGGGCCACTTCTTCCATTGTTGTGTCCCCTTCAGGATTAGGAGTTGGGTTTCTTGGGTTAGAGGCCTTTCAAGTAGTTTATCACATTGCCTCTGATTGTCTTGCTCCACAGATCAGAGGCAATGTGATAAATTGTCCAACTTAGTTCTAAGCTCTCCATCAAATATCTCCTACAGGGCATTGAAATTGTCTACAAAATTGTTGATAGATTTTGCAAGATATTCTCTATAATCTCACATTATGTCTATGAGCATATTAAGTCCTTAACAGACTATATGTGTGCTTGTTGATATGGAGTGACATTTTGCAACTTCTCAGCTAAGAGGTCAAGTTTCACATTTTCTTGCAAGGTTGCATCAACAAGTAGGCGTGCTTATCTGGATTCTTTGGAGGAAGGATAGAGTCGAACATACCGGTAAGGGGATGCCATGGTAGATTGTATAGAGGAATAGTGAAGAAGGTTGACGAGATCGAGTGAACGAGGAATAATGGTTGGGAGGTTGAGGTAATAAATTCCGAGGATGTGACTTTGGGGCATGACATAATCTAGAGTGACCTTGGGGTTGTAATGACATTGAATGTACTATCCATTGTGAATATGGGGAAGAAGGATGAGATAAGAAATGGTCAATTGGGTCTAATTCGGGCGGTTGTGTGAAGTAGTGTTATCCTCCCCAACTAGGTTCAATTCCCGCTAGTGACATATTGAGCTCTTAATGAGTATATTGTTGTAATGGCCTTGAGCCCTATGTTGATAAAGCCTTGAGCTTCTTCGAAATCCGGTTTACCCTGGGTGCCATCCTTGAAATGAGGTGAAGTGCTCGACCAGTGTCCCCATGATATGTATTTTACGAAAAATGGAAGTGAATAAAATCAAACGCAATAAAGTGAGGAGGATCTCGAAAGTGGGGAGTCTTAAATGCTTTCCTTGGGAGTTCACAAGACTTTGCTTGGGAAGGGAGAGTTGACAAGGGTGGCAATTTAACTTTCATGGAATTAGTAGGAGTTTAATACTTACTAGTTTGGGAGCTTCCTTGATGTGGAGTTTTGAGAAGCTAAGACCCGATTTGATATTTTCATTCTCGTCTACTTGTCGAGCATGCTTTCGTTTAACATGGTAGGGTTGGATTTTGATGAAGTGTACAATTTGGTGCATGATTCTATGGATGATCCGAGTAAGGTTAATCCCATTTGGGTTTGCTCGGTTATCCGGGATTTGTTGATGAGTTTCTAGTCTCCAATTCTAATCGTTGAGTTGATGGAGAACCTGTGAAGAATACGTAGTGATTGGAGGACTGCAAAGGCCTCTGCTTTGTTATTAGATGTGTTTCCTTATCCCCATGCAAAATTGGTGAGTCTTTCTCCTCCAGGTGAGTGAATTACTCTCCTTGTTGCTGCTCAGTCAGGGTTCTTTTATGAGGCTTCATTGAAGAAAAATGTGTGACATTGTTGTTTTGATCTCCAATTGTCGATATTTTGGTCTTCTAATTGTAGTTTCCATTTTACAAATTGTGGCCTAAAGAATGAGAGTTGTTGTTGATGTGGGATAGGTTCCTTTATTTGTATCTCGGCAAGCCAAGTCTTTTAAGCTTTTGAACGAGGAATTGTGTCTTCTTTAAGCTTGGCATTTATGTGAATTGATTATATTGCTAGCATAGTTGTAGATGTGACAATTACTTTTCTTTTGTTTTTTTGTTGTTGTCTTGGAACACCACTTTATTACTAGATACCTAGATTTACCACATCAGGAATGGTGGTTGAATTTCCAAGATTTTTGCTTGTGTATGTTTTTTTTTTGAGCGAATGTGGGTACATGCATTTCCAGCTAAATAGTTGTTTAGAGATAGTCGCAAAGTCTGGGAGGGAAGAGAAAATACCTTTGAATGCTTGCTGCCATACTTAGACACTTTGCATTATAGGAATAAGTGGGTCGAGGATTCCTCGTCTTTGTGGTAGAGAGATCACATTGAAGGCTTGACTATGCCACTTTTTGAAGATTGTTTATTGTGAGAATCCTATTATGTGCAAGGGGCCAAGTGGGAAAAAAACTGAGTAAACTTTCTTTGTTTCAGATAGTTTTCTAGAAAGGGTTTGAAATCCTTGGGTTTAGTGTTTGAGAGGCTAGGGTGACATAACCTCTTTTTACTGCATAGGCGCCATCCTTAAGGCCCCAAGCTCTATTGTCCCTCAATTTCAAGGATATGGGGGCTTTGCCTTTTAGAAGAATGATTAGTTGCATCCAACTATCCTTCAAAAATGTAGGTAGGTTGGGAAAGATTTCCTTGTTGAAGTTTGTAGCTTGGATAGGTATTTCCACATTGGTTTGTGTCTAACATGTGGAAATCGTCATTAATACCTTTGAGAACTTTGGAAATTCACCTTAATAATTTAATTATTAAAGTGAATGCCATTTTATAATTAATAGAGGTTAATTTAATGAAATTCCTAGGTTGTTGGCATTAGTGAATTAAATTAATTAAATGAATCTTAGCCATTGATATCAAGTGAGGTGAGATTTAATCTCAACCATTGATCACTTTGGAGATTAGGATTAGGGCTCAACTCAAGATTATAAAAGGCAACTAAGGTGAGAGGAGGAGACACACAAGCAAGGAGTCAGTGACTCATTGAGAGTGAAGAAGGACTTTCACTCTGCAGGCTAGCACAAGGGAAGGAAGGACAGCTAGCCAGGAGACTTTTGGGGGGTCATACCAGTAGGGTGGGGACTCCTTGATTTTCTGCAGGAGGGTCATACAGGCCACGACAGCCCACCATACAATAGGCCACAGGCCATACAACAGGAAGTGGACCTGTTTCGCAGGATGTATGGGCCATACAACAGGCCGTACAAGCTGTACAGTGGCAGCAACAGGCAGAGGGTTTCTAGGGAATATTTGCGGAGGGTTTCTTAGGGGCAGATTTGCCAAGTTTGCGGGTGATTGTATTTTTCCTTTGAGGGCCATTTTCCCGGTAAGGGAGCCCTTGTATACTTGTATATTATTTTAATGAAAAACAGATTTTGAAGGGCAGAAATTTGCTGTGCATGTGTCATTGTGAAATTGATTTCCATTTTGCTTCCACTATTTAATTCATGTTAATTATTTCAGCAAGTGTAAATTATTCAGTGAGCTGCAATTATTTATTTCAGCAAGGAAATCACTTGGAAATAATTTATCTAGGGCCGGGATTAGAAAATTAACATTCCTTGTTTGAACAATGCCCATTGAGATATCATGGAGTATTCTAAGACCTCGCTCCTCCAACTGTTGGAGAAGGGTAATAAGTCCCTAGTGTTCTCCCATTGGATTATCCCCCAAGTTCCGTCTTGTAGAAGATTACCTATAAGCCATGTTAGCGTGTTGGTGTTTATCTAGAAGGAGGTTTTGAGAAGATTCTAGATGTGGGGTCCTCTTGTTGATCTTGGAGCAAGATCCAAACAATGTTTTCTATCCTTGGGTTGGAGGTATTCAGCTTGAATGCCTTCTTTCCACCATTTGTGCTCCCTTGTAATTTCCCAAGCCATTTTGGCTCCTGATGCCATATTCATTATCTCAGGATCTCCGATACCTAATCTACTTTTGGATAGGATGAAGTGTTTGTTTCTATTTAACCAAGATGAATTTGGATTTCCCATCTGTCTTACATCCTTTCCACAAAAAAATCTAATTGTTTTGCTTGTTTCTTTTAAAAAAGAAGCACAGGCCATGAGTGTTGTGCAGAGGAATATAGGGTATGTTGAGAGAATCGATTTAATTAGGACAAGCTGGCCATGGGGGTTTAGCCTTCTACATCCCTCTTAGAACACTTTTTCACCCTCCAATATGAGTTGATATAACAGAAAAAACAACAATGAAGAATATGCTAATTCAAGGAGAAATGCCCCAAATTGTCACGGGCAAGACTCCTTTCCGTTTGGGCTGGTGCATGCCAATCTCAGGGGGGCGTCCCTAGGTACCGGGCTGCTGATTTGTACCTGATTTTCTGCAAAATAATACATAAAAACAACAGAAAAGTGCTTTGGGCAGCGTGTAAACACACCACCAAAGCGTTAAAAAAAGGTAGATTAAAGTAGCTTGGAGGGATCTTACGGTGTTAGCACAAGAGAGATGAAAGAAACAAGAAAAGAAACCACTTAAAAGATAACGAGATATCACAATAAATGGTAAGAACTACTAATCAATTTGCAAGAGTAAGAACAAAATACCAACAAGAAGGAAAGTTCGTCAAAAACACAACACTTCTTTATTATAGGCTTGCCAAAGGGTTGATTACGCTACAATAGACAAGTCCACAACCGGTACAATGACTATCCTTGCTCAAAGATAAAGTAGCTAGACTAGAGAGAATGAAAGAGAAGAGAAAAAGAATAAGTGTATGTTGCTATTGCCAAAATCCGACCCCAAAACAATGTAGAAACCTCCAATATATATAGTGAAGTGGGCGCACTTTAACACAAGAGACCAAGGAGGGCGCATAGGAGGTGGAGTAAATCAAGGAATGCACATGAGGATGAATAGGAGTGGGGAAATACATGCGCACAAGAGGAGTGAGTGTGAGAAAAACTCAAATCGTGTGATAGTAGGAGTGTAGGCGTGTCAAAAGAGGGAAAATGGGAGTTATGTGCCCTAATTTTTAGGAGAGGAAGCGCATGGGGAATGGAGACTAGGAAGAGTGAAAGGAAATAGGAATTAGAGAGTGAGTAAATAGGAGCTAAGGGAGAGAGATAGGCGCATGCTAGGAGAGAACAAGTAATTAGTGTGAGTGAATGAGAGGGTTCAATGCGCATTAGAGAGGGGAATTCATCCTAATTTTTAGGAGAAACGCATTAATGAGTGAGAGATCTCAAAGAAAGCGCCAAAATGGAGAAGATAAGGGGTGAATGAGGCATATAGCATGCTTCATGTGCTAGGAAAGTGGAGTGGGAGGGGGCGATACCACATGCATGAAAATAGAGTGTATCATGAACCAAGAAGTGCGCCATGTTGTTGATTGCAGCTTCATGAGACATTCTCTAGATCGTTCTCCTCTGGATTGAGTTGAGACATCTGTGAGAGAGCCCATGTGATTGGTGTGTCATACTCCTCTGGACTGAGTTGAGATGACGTGTGGTCTCTTGTTGTGCTCCTCTGGACTGAGTTGAGACGACTTGAGATGGTCTCCTGTCTGACTCCTATGGACTTAGTTGAGTCGACTTGAGATGGTTCTCTAGATGGTACTCCTATGGACTTAGTTGAGTTAATTTGTTGAGAGTGACGTCCCTGTGGCTGAGCACAGGTGGACGTGTCCCTAGTGGCTGAGCACTAGAGGATGTGTGGATCCCTTGCTATACTGTCTAAGAGTAAGATTTGTTGTAACCCTAATTTGTGTTGTAAAGGGTACAAGTCGGGCCCACCATGTAAAAGATAATTAATATTGTGTAATGATTAATTATATTATTCAATTGAAGAGGTCGG
>ML793473.1:11728-30123 GCA_009831015.1 Picea engelmannii | reverse complement strand
TATTAATTAAATGAATATTTAATGGAGAAAAAGGAAAAAGTGAAAGACAAAAAGGACGATGGAGGATTGGAGAGGATTATTGACTAATCATTTTGAAAATTGTTTTGGGAGAAAGCTTGCGAGCTTGAGACGAGGGTTTCGAAACCCTTGGGGAGAAAGTTCAGTTTCGAGGTTGAAACAATACCTTCCTAGCTGAAGACCGGAGAAGCCATCTGGGCTTTTCATTTGCATGTAACTGGCATTGTGATCCAAGGAGTTTTATCTGAGATTGATTTCAGTTTCAGTTGTGGAGAAGAGAAGTGTTTCTTGTGGCACGTGAGGAAGGATTGAGGGTTTTCTTGTGTGGGATGCATTCTCCATTGTGGCTGGGCGATTTTTCCATCAGAGCTGAGTTATTCAAATCGTGGCATCTCTTGCTGGTCGTGGGGATTGATTGATGATGAATGCTGGTCGTGGGAATTGATTGATGATGAATGCTGGTCGTGGCCTCCTGTAGCTGCGTGTTTCTTCCTTGCTGGCCGCGTGTACCTACTCCTGTAGCTGCGTGTTCATTGTTGGGACTGTGTGGAATGACAAAAAGGGTTGCTGCTGTGGGCGACCTCCATTAGAAGGCATTTCGTTGCAGGGAGAGAGGATTATCATCGACCTTGAGGCTGCTTCAACACTCCTTTAAACAGTGGCACAGCAAACATATAAATCGCTTCCCTTTGTCAACTCGTGGGAGCAAATATTGGGCAATTCTTCATGGCTGTATATGACTGTGGTTTATAATCTTCTATGGCAGGCCTCTCCCTCATCTTTGAGAGGTATTCCTACTCCAAATCTCTTGTTATTGGTACAACAATTTAATTAAATAAAGAACAGTCATAGTTTGCTGCGTTTATGCATTTAGATTCGAATGTCATTTCATTGTTATTTTGTGGGTTTGTTCAAATAACCAAACAACACATTTGGTACCTCATTGGGGAGGTATAAGGGGGTGGAAAAACAACATAACTGCCAACAAAACACAGAACTAGACGGCTGTCTATCGAATTTTCACTTTCAGCAGTCAAATATCAGTGCATGCAAGGTGTTTGACGGAAGTCCAACACCAAATTTAAGGGCTTTTCTCCAAATTTTCCCAACCTAGAATATTTCATAAATGATGCCAAGTGGATGCCACATGTCACATTGAACCACCGCCACATGTCGGAATTTGACCCTTCCACTTGTCACCTTTGAAGCCAACCACCCCTGCTATAAATAGAAACTGCTACAAATAGGGTTTGGCTCCTAAAAAATAGGAAACTGTAAAAAATGTCCAAGATGACTAGGAGAACACCACCATGTGTCAATTGTCTAAAAATAGACACTGCTAAAAATAGAATGTCCTCGCATGCCAATGATATCATACTTATTAGTTTCGATTTTCTGTGAGGATTCCAAATCCGCAATCATAATTGATATGCAATCTCTAGTGCTCCACCTGCTAAAAATATAAATCATTGACAAGTCACACTGGAGAGGTTCAAAAGACTTAGAATGTCTCAAGGATCAATACTGCACACTCAGAATCTCAATCTGAGGCATGGAGCTCAACCTGCTAAAAATAGAAAGTACTCGCATGTCACTCGAAAAAGTATCATCCGGTTCAGTATCATGCAAGGACCAACTTTGTATGGTCAAAACTGTGAACTGAGTCTCCAATCACTGTCTCCTAAAAAGTAAGGTCACCTCCTATAAATAGACATCTCTCTCAAATCCATGGGAAACCAAGCTAGCTCTAACTCTGAAACAAAAACAACCATATACCATTCCTGTACCTGTTTCTGATGGGAACCAACCTCTAACTCATACAAGATTTTCAAGGTTGAAAATCTAGGGGTTAATAATCCCTAGGCCGCAATATTTTTCTTTGATTCCCTCCTGTATCGAAGATTTGACTGCTCAAAACAAGTAATCCCCTTTGTTCCATTGTCACTTTTCTTAACTTCATATTTAGGCTTGGATGATTCTTCAGTTATAAATTTTTTCGCTATTAAGGCTATATTCTGTTTTCCTTTGTCTTCAACCTTCGTTTTTTGAAGATCACTGTCTCGAATTTTACAATTCCAAGCGGTATGACCTATTTTTCTAAAATAATAATAGTCAAGATCTTCTTTAACTATTTGTTCCCTTTCTTTTCTGCTCATTCAATTTTTAGCAAGTAATGCATTCTCTGGATGGAGAGCACCTTTTGAATCTCCTTCATTTAGCCCTTCATTTATCCTTTTATCTTCAGCCAAAAGAGATGATATCATGTCATCTAAACACCGTGAAGGAAATTGACTTAATGTAAAAATAACATTGTTGTAAGTTGAAGGTAAACTATTTAACAATTAAGCTTTTCCATCCTCTTCTACTTTTGCACCAACTTCAACTAACTGTTTTATAAGTGACTTCAAATTATTTATATGGCTGGACATGGTAGTTTCACCAACCATTTTGAATCTAAAGAGTTGTAATTTTAAATAAAATTTTGCATTTACCACTTTTGCACCGAACAACTTTTGTATTTCCTCCCAGATTTTCTTTAAAAGATTTGTCTAGATCAACATGATGTAATTCTGAATCTAAAAAAGCAAAGCCAATGATTAACTTGGCATTGTTATCTCTATTTTTCCACTCAATCAATTTATTAGGTGGTGTAGGTCTTGGTTTAATGCCTTTTTAAAAATAATACGTCTTATATTTACAAAAAGCTGCACATAAAGTGGAAGGGTATATACAATGAACCTCATAACCTCTTCTGTAATGCAACTAATGCAGAAATAAAATCAGAATAAGTTGAGTGATCCAAAGATTGAGCATCTTTGATTAGCAAAACATCCTTGGCCAAGAGCTGATGGCATACCTCATCCTTCCAGATAGAAGAAAAAGAAGACAGAGTTGACCTCATGATCAAGAACAACCTTGCACCTAAGTTTCCAAAGAACAAAAAGAGCCAAAATCCGCAAACAATGCCAGATCTTTGCAAATGCAGGATGAACCTGAGAACGACAATCTCCAGACACTATAGAGCGCCAGAGAAGCCTGCCCTGGAGCAACACTGCACATCTAAGTTGCACGAAAAGGGGAAACGTCTGGAAGTTTCTGAAACAGGGACGTCCGGAAACACGACCCTCCAAAAATGGAAATGTCGAGGGAAACACCATGTGTGTATATATATATAATTTTTTTTTTTAAATAACACATTATCTTGCAAGAAAAAACGAATGATACACATAAATGCCATTTTAGAAGGAAAACCATGTTTATATTCACATGAAACGACATGTGGCACAGAGTTAGAGGAGTAATGCCCTGCAGGAGGACTCTTGGATACAACCATGGATTAGGAGCATTGGACTAACATCTTGTTAGAGAGTGCACCATCCTAAAGGAGAGGCATTAAACCCTAGGAGAATCATTCCTCGAGGGCGTTTCATCATGGGGGTTGGATAAACCCTAGTATGACACTTGTACATCCTTGTATTGTAGAGAGCAGTGTTATCAAAACTGAACCGGTCAACCCCAAAAATGTTAACTGGTGGACATTGAGGTACATAGAGGGCTTGGTGCTCTTGATTAAATGCCAGTTCCATACCTTCATACATGATAGAATTCAGTGAAAATGTCGTAATCCTGTCGTAATCCTGCCAATTCTGAAATCCTAAAAACCGAATTTTGAATGGAACCTAAAATTCTACTTTCTCCATATGAAGTCCAATGAGGTTGGAACCACTCTCAAACATCCCGAAACAATTAATGGTAATGTTAACAATTTAAGTAAAAGGAAGAAAATGAAAGATAAAGGAGAATGTCACTTTTACTTACTAGGGTGGGTGAAATGGTGGGCAGATTTAAAATGTTTATTAGTGGTTAATGAGGGGATTTTTTTCAACCTAAGGGACCCACAAACTTCTTGGTCCCTTGCACGGGCTTGCACAGCAAGAAAAACCTGCAGAAATGGATACCATTTGCACCGAAACGGCTGGGAAACTCCATCGGCTGTACTGTACGGCTTTTCCAAATCGGAAAACGCCATACAGTACGGCTGATGGCGTTTCCCAGCTGTTTCATACTCGTTTCGGCGTTTTGGCAGGTTTTGGGCACTGGTTCATGGTCTAGGGGGTCATTTCCTGTAACTTAGCTGCACATTAATCTTGGAGGTACTTCCAGCACTGCTTGGCAAACATGCACTCCCAAAACATATGCTGTCCAGTCTCCGGTTTGTCACAAACTGGACAATGACCATCGGAGAGTCCACTCTTGGCCAACCTGGCCTTGGATGGAAGCCCTTGATAGATAACCAACCAAGCGAAAACTTGCAGCTTACAAGAAAGCTGCACCGACCATACGTTGTAAATCCTTTGAATCCACTTGTCATCCAAATCCATAGAACAGCAGTGAGCATTAAGAGTTGGAAATAAGGGGTGCCTCGGATGAAGCATGGGATACAATTGACAGGGATCTATTCAGTCAGGTGTTTTAGTTGTGATATTACAGTTCTTATTTATGCAATTGTTGATGTTAAGTTGGGATCTTTTGGAGAAATTTGCTTTAGCCTCACTTCTATATAGCAATATTTGTAGGTAGAATTTCATCTCAATCTTGCAATAAGTGGTTCCATCATTTGGTTGCCATGTTTGATATAAAAGCAGGCCATGTATGGGTTGGTTGAGAACCAATCCTGTTGGATACTTTTTTTTGAATAGTAATTGAGCTCCAAGCTATTCAAGCCGTTGTTACCTTTACACAACTATGTAAAAGATACATCAAGTACAATAAAGGGCTTAGCTCCCTTTATCAACCCAGGTCAGGAAAGCCAACATATCCGACTAAACTGCATAATCAGCATCCCTAATATACTTTCTAAGAATATGGCTTTTACTTGAAACTTTTTTACCTTGTCGCTATACAGTGTACACAATCTAGCTTTTTATCATAATAGTGTGATTCCACAACAGTTGAAAAGGTAACTATTGGTCACAGCTCCATTGTGCCGAATGCTAATCAGAGAAAACAACTGTTTACTCTTCTTTAAATTTATTCATGTTAGAAGAAAGATTACAGTGAAAATGAATATTTTTTTTTTGCAAGGAAAATCTTGTGGGGACAGCCAAGTGATGCTTCCCCACATTCATGGATGGCATCCCTAGTAAACCCGTTGGCATAGACTGGTGCACCTCACCCAGGGGGATTTGAGGCACCTGCTGGCATGGAACCAGCCAAATGCCCAACAACATTAGCCACAACCAGTTGTACTAACTCCTTGGGCTTAGTGAAAATGAACGATTGCATAATGCATTTCCAACTATTTAATATGCAAAAGTTCTAGATATAGAGGAGGTCTAGCCTGTTAATTGCTTGTAAGTTGCGGTGTTTGTCTGGATAAACTGTATTAGATTGACAGGGGATATATTGTTATTTCATGTCAAATTTAACTCCAGTCTCCTTTTTATTAATTATGTTACACCTAGTTTATTCATTTCTTTTTCAGAGGAAACGATTAAAATTCATAAAAAATTTAAATGGTTTGCTATGCCTTCCTACTTTCATTTCAGTAACTTTTTATTCCATAGTGCGAGATGGATGGTTTTTTCTCTCCCACTCGTGAATGAAACTTATACATCAATTTTGTGATGCATTTTTTGGATGAATTTCTATTCCTTAACATTATTTAGGCTTTGATGGGTGATCCTTTTGTTGGAATAGCTCATCGCATTCACTGATATAAATATGTTAGGGTACTGCTTTGATTGCAATTATGGTTGTTTTTGAAGTTATTTAACATCAGTGAAATGGCCATTGATACAGATATCTTTTCTGTTTACAGTTTTGAGAGCCAGATTCTTGTTCTCTCTTCATAGCATTGATGCTGATTTACAAGGGCATGGATATTCTGTCTCCTTATTTGCAGTTGGGAGCTGACTTTGTTGTCGTATATATAAGTCTGGAAATTGATTCAATCTATTTGTAAAAGATTAATTATATTCTCAAGAGTCCACAAGTATTGGTTCTCTACAAATGGAAAGGGTTAGAACAATCTTGGCGCCTAAATATCCTTATCCACATGAACATTCGCAGCATGCCATTTTTGCAGTTGTTGCTGGATGTCTTTTCTTCATATCAACAGACAACATGCACTCTCTTATCCATAAAATGGACAATAATATAAAGTGGTGGTCGATGTATGCATGCTTATTCGGATTTTTCTACTTTTTTTCCTCTCCTTTCGTTGGGAAAACCATTCAACCAAGCTATTCCAACTTCAGTCGATGGTATTGTATTTGTTTTTATTTGTCCACAGATCACTTTTATTTAATATTTTCTTCTACTATCTGTTTATTAATGTGAGAACTCCTCTAGTAGCAATCTGAGGTTTCTTTCATGTTTGTTTTAAGATCAATCTTAAGAAAAGGGGTTAACCTTCCTGCAGGTATGTGATATGGCTTTTAATTTCTGCAGTGTATCATCTTCCGAATCTCCAGACGATGGGAATCGATATAAAGATGAATTTATCTTTATTTTTAACATTATTCTTGTCATCAGTGCTGGCTCTTGTGGTTTTCCATATTACATTTCTTTGTCTGTGGTACATGGGCATTGTTGCTCGTGTAGCAGGCAAACGACCAGAAATTCTTACCATTTTACAAAACAGTGTTGTAAGAACTTTTCAAATTATTGAAACATCTCATGTTTAATACGGTAAAAACAACAGCTTTGAGCTTGAAAATTGACTATTTTGTTGTTAATGCTCCAGGTTTTAAGTATAGCATGCTGTGTTTTCTACAGCCATTGTGGCAATCGAGCTTCCTTGAGAAGTAAGTGGTTTGGAAGGAGACATTCTGGTCGTTTAGTTGTAGATTCATTGAATAAACCAGACAATGCTACCTGGTACTCAAGGTTGACTAATATGCATGAGCTGAAAGAGCAAGTTTGCTCTACTTGGTTTGCTCCTGTTGGGTCTGCAAACGATTATCCTGTATTTTCCAAGTGGGTTATTTATGGTGAGGTATGTTTTTGTCACTTCCAAGTTCTCTTTGTTTTTTGTTTCTAGAATCTGCACCCTTGTATAAAACTTTGTATAGTGGTCAACCTGAATTTTTACTTTAAACTTTAGCTAAATCCTAAGTTCTCAAAATGATAGGATGCAATTACTTTTATTTTAAGTTGAACTTCCTCACATGTTCAGTTGGGTTCCTAAATGAACTTTTTTCATGTCTTGTTACAGTTAGTTTGCCATGAAGCATGTGTCGGGCCTTCTGACACTATATCACCGATTTATTCTCTTTGGGCAACATTTATAGGACTATACATTGCAAATTATGTTGTGGAACGATCAACTGGGTATGTCTTAAGATGATCATAGCATTGTGTTGTAGATTTTTAAATACATATGTACATACAACATACATTACGTGTGTCTGTGTCCTAAATGCATACATTGGTTAATATGAGTGCATCCGTGTAGGCACATATGTTTACATGTGCATGCATGCTCAAGTGTCCATATAGGTTTGGTGCATTATCCTTTTTTATGTGAGATATACCCATCATCCTTTATCTATCTATCTAAACATGTGCAAGTAAACAACATCCCTCATGTCTTTACTCTTTCATTCTGTGCTTACATTACAGGCTAAAAGAGCATCTCTAGCTAACTTGGAATTTGACAATGTACAGTTGGGCTTTGACACACCCTCAATCTTTGTCAAATTTGGAGTACCAGAAGACACAAATGTCACCGGAGTTTCTAGACATGGTTCCTTGGTACTCAGGGTATGCATGTTACTACATGGTTTTCAAGATAATGATGCTTGAAAGAAGTATTGTGGATTCATGATGACGAGAATCTATGGTGCAGGACATCAGTTGATTTGGTCAAGACAGTTTTCGACCTTTTGGTATCTGTAACCCTATTTGTTGGTCGCTTTGATATGCGGATGATGCAGGTAAGTCTGGGGAAATGCTTAGATCTCACCATCTGAGATCAAATTAGATTGTTTTATGTTATTCTAAATTCTATCCCACCATCTTTGAAATCTTTGTTAACCCTGCAATTGATCTGAATTTTATGGTCCAGGCAGCAATGAGTAGGGCTCAAGAAAGTTCGGCAAATGAGGGTTTTCTTTATGATCACCTCAGCACTAGAGGAGAACTGTGGTTTGACTTCATGGCAGATACTGGGGATGGTGGAAACTCCTCCTATAGTGTAGCTCGACTGCTTGCCCAACCTTCTCTAAGTGTAAGCATTGAGGACCACTCCGATGATCTGCCTCGTGGCGACTTGCTTCTCGTGGGAGGAGATCTTGCGTGAGTTGATGTTGAACTTTACTGGTTTCCTTGTTCTTATCTTCAGTGTCAAACTAGTTCTAGCATTTCAGTAGAAGATCCAAATGTTTTTTCCTTGGGAAAATGCTGCATATATTACAGCAAGATACATGTTTGGTCAAGATTGTTACATCCAAGGGCTAGAGTGGTCAGACAAAAGCCCCCTTCCTACATAGGAAAAAGGCAATGCTAGCGCCAACTTAAGAATGTACATCTTTTCTAAAAATGGCAATCCTGGCTAAGAGCTGAATAGCCAAGCCTGATCTAAATACAGCAACTTCTTCCAAATTGAACGAAGCGTTACAGCTCATGAAAAGTTGCCCAATAGCATTGTTTCCACAAGAAGGAAATGCCTCTCCGGCAGATTACATCCCACATAGCCCTGCTTCCATCTGGTATAACATGGCATGTATCTAGTAAGCATTAATTATATTTTTCTGAAAATGAAAGAAAGCAGTTGCAGCTGCCTTTTGGAGAATTGGTCAAACTTAGTTGTGTTCCATGGAGGAGGCAAGAGATATAGTCAGTGTCGTGGGTGTCTACATAGTAATAGATTAATATGGTACACGTGGCACATAAATCCCATGACTAATAGTAGAAATACAATGATTTTATTTTTTTTGCCCGGAAGTACCTCATATAAATAAAGACACGAGTCAGTAATTTATGGTTCCTAGGATTTACTTGAACTCAAATGTTGAAAAGTAGTTTTACTGCACGTCAAATAGGGATGGTCTTTTCCTATGGTTATACATATATAAGGGTATCTGTTTCATATAGAACGACACAATTGCTCCAAGTGGAGCTTTTGCGTCACTGCACATGTATCAGTTCTAGAGAAAATCTTGTATAAGTACCTTTATGTAGGCCATTGTGAAAGACAGGGTATGTTAGAATTTCTTTTTTATTTTATTTCTATCAGCTAAAGATAGAAGCCGAAACTTCTGCTATTGAAAATCTATTTTTGCTCAAAGAAAGCATCTTTCTTCTTAGATTGAGATTTTGATGCAAAATGGGGTTGCTTAAAATTAAAAGCTATTGTATCTTGGTCATTTCTAGGGATGGAGAAATAACATGATAGCATCTTGTGAACTTGACAAAGAAATACAATATTTCTTTTTTGAAAATGCTTCATATATTATATCAGAGAAAAAATAAGTAAAACAGAGTTCAAGATAGTTACATCATACAAACAGCAGGGGAATCAGGAAAGACCCAGTCCATGAAAGCTAGACTGGTCATTATATGAGCCCGAGGCTCCATGGGGAAGGACTCAACATCATGGCAGAAAGCATGTTGTTGAACTTGCTGGAGTAGAGCCAACTCATGCTTAAAACTCTGCAAAGCCCCAAGAGAAAGAGGTTGGGGAACCTCATTGAAAGTAACTCAAAAACCCAATTGCAACCAAATGAACTGAAAGACAAAGTAGTTTGCAGCTGTCCTTGACCATCCAAATGTACCCCAAGAGGGGCTCCTTCCAGCAGAGTGGAGTTATAAGCAAAGACCGAAATTCAGCCTGAAACCATGACCAAAAAACTCAGACAGACTGACATTTCCAAAAAATATGTTGCACGGCTCCTTATAGCACACTACATAGGCTTAAATAGTAAGGCCAACTTTATGTAACCTAATCTTGACAGCTAGCTGCTAATCCCTGATGATTCATGAAGCAATAACAAACTCCAAGATTCATGTTTAAAGGAGCCATGATCCCTTCAAATGGATTGACACTGCCGCAGCCATCTCCCCATTGGATCTCCAAAGCCCCACTGTTTAATTAGGTGGAGCCCTACCCCAGAGGAGTGTTGCACCAATGCATACATGTCCTTCATCTCATAGGTATAAATAGGCTTCTCACTTTGCCATCTCCAATCCCTCTAGATAGGACCTTTCCCCTGCATTTACGACTTATATAAACAACTCTCTGGAATCACACGACAGAGACTTGTCAGAACAACCTTGTCCACACTAGAAAGCTTTTGAGCACGGTTAAGAGCCCATTTCAAACACACATGCATTTCAATTCCACATTACCAAAGTAATATCATATATGAGAAAGTTATGGTCGCGACTCACCCACATAAAGAGATTTTCCCACTTGCCAATAAAACACCGGCGGCCAAGTATCTACTTTGTTCTTTGCCACACAGGGTTGAGATGAGATAGACGGTGCACAAATACTATATTTTCTGCCACGATGAGTAACTCAGCAGTCTGCCAATGCTACTTTCAAGGCATCTCCGCCTCCGTGCACACAGCTCAGCACATCACACAATGGACGTGCAAATCAGCATGCTACCAAATGCATGAGCAGAACACACATTCAATCTCTGCAGTCAACCGATCCTCTACATTCCCAGATCTGCAGATTTAAACTTATGCAACCACAACAGCACAATTGGCAGAAACAATCATTGCTACACACAACAACAAAATCAGCATAAACAGTCCTCGAACTTTACCAAAGAAATAACACTGCTCCAAACACGTTGTTCCCTGCGACACAGTCATTCTGCTCTTATAATTTCTTTCTTGTTTTTCTTCAAAGGATTGGCTTTGATACCATGATGAGAAATCTAGACATCCACAGACTTTTCTTCGTGGTCTCTTCTTCAATCCTTTAAGGATCTTCGACTCTCAAACTAACTACACTAGTATAACAAATTTTACTACAAAAGGATGGAAGAAGAAATACAATAAACAATCTTACTTGAACACAACCATACCAGACACCAAATTGAATTGCTTATTCCATTGATCTCAAACTGAATTTATACATAGAAGTCTTTGACTAAAGATAGACAACACTATCCCATCGAGACTTCAAGATAAAAACTCAACTCTACATTCTAATCTAGGAGAAAATCTTGTTGGAAACGATCTCTCATAGCCAACTAATATTCAACAAACTCCACAATAATAGAATATGCATATCTACGTAGATAATTAGAAACCCTCATTGAAGACTGTTACCCCCACATGCCTAGGGGTAACTAGAGGAGATCATGTCTCATGGCCCGCAATGAAGACAGTGATCCCGACAATGATGATGATCGGCTTGTCCACCTATGGCAGCCCAACAGCCCCCCTCAGAGGCTTCTTTCACTCTTGATCAGCAAAAGCTCATCACATCCAATCAACATAGTCTTTGGGAGATGGTAAACCAATGTCGTCATGAGGTATGTTAGTCCTTTTATAGAGTATTGTGCTTAATACACTAGGCATGTGAATGAGGATCATTGGTTGAAGTTTGACAATGAATCATAAGCTCAAGTTATGTTTGTTTCCTTGTTCACCTTGGTGGCTAGCATTTGTACTCTAGTCCCGTGTTGTCACTCCCAAGGAAAAGGGACATTACTGGGGGGCCCTCACAAGGGTAACGTTCTGTTACCCTGCCATATTTAACACTTAAGCCTGTCATGGTGTACTAAACTTCGGTAATGGGTGATGGTTCATTCTCTCATGAGAAGAGGGGCTAAAGGCCTAGAGGTTGATTTTAGTTGCTAGTAAAAAATAATGAAGAAAGAATGATGCTAAAGAAAGAAAGAAATAATAACAAGGACTTTTAAAAGCCTGTCCATACTTGAGCTCTACACTTTCCACGTTCACCCCAGTCTCGAAGCAATGAATGCTGAAGCTTGAAACCTTATAAAGGGGACTTGCAAATAAATAGAAGGACAATATAAAAGGTAGATTAAGGGGTTGGAAAAATGTAGCGCTTAGAAAGTGTCATGGATGATTTTAGGGGCTAAATTTCGCTAATGGGCTAATTTTCCATGGTTTTTCCAAAAACGAGATTCGCTATTTTAAAAATGATTCGCCTAAATTCTATAGGATAAAATTATTTTATCTTAAAAATCGCCAAAATTTTATAAAAATTATATTAAATCCTTAGAAATTTGAATATTTTTACAAAAATATCGCTAAATATTTATAGTTGGCATATGAAGGATTAGTAAGATTCGCTAAGGTTTCTACATTTTAAAATAAAATTTCATCCTTAAAATCATCCCTGGAAAGTGTTAACTCAAGAGTAAGTGCACCCTCCACAAAGGCGCTCATAGAAATGGACCAAATGACTCCATAAGCCATGAAGTAAGCCTAGCATGTTTCGCTATCACACTTACTCTTGAAGGGTTCTTTTCTTTCCTGCTTCCCTTGGGACATATCCCTTTACCTGGGTCTTTTCTTTCCTGTTTTGGTTGGCACACCTAATAGGATCTGATGATGGTCCTCACATATTCAAACTTGCCAACTTACATAAAGTCTTGACCTAATGTGAAGTTTGAAGGGGATACTTGATGTGAATTGTTTATGTGGCTTCTATGTTAAGTAACAACTTACTTTGTATGATCTAAGGGCTCTTATACCTTGTGAACATTGGTTTTACTTGATTCCATACTTTGATTTGATTTGGATGCACCTGACATGGTTATTTGAAGGATGTCTCCTGCTTTCACCTAGGACGTTGTGCATCTGTTTACAGGATATGGCACCTGTGATGCAAAGTGTTGAGTCACTGGATGGCTTGACACACTCAGATACAGGCTCTCACATCTTCTGGACCTTGGATGACAGACAAATGGGCTTGCATTTGCTAGATATGGTCATGGTGGCACACAAATGGGCAAGAAGCCCACACCTTGGGCACTATACCCTAGAGATTATTATGCATTGGATGGAGGATGTTGCATTGGTAGATCGTTCGATGACATGCAAAGATGAGATACACCCCCCTCCACCTTGGACGCCATCCTCTACACCTTGGACATTGGGCCTTTTTGATGATGATGTCATGCTAGGGTTTGATGGAAATGGTGGGGTTTGCTTGCCACATGGACACCACATGATGATTTGACGTGACATGGCATTCTTCCACCTTGCTTGCACCTTGGATGATGACACATGGCCTTTGGAGGCCCTTCTTCACCCTTGGGAGGCTTGACGTCACCACACGTGTGACCCTATGATGTATTATTTTCACGATTTATCATTGTAGAGGCTATTTTGAGGGGTCAGCCCCACTTGTAGAGGCTTCCGTTTCCTCCTTTGTTCTCTCTCTCTCTTAGTTGGGAAACCACCTACATCTTTCGTAAGATCACCAAGACATACTCATTCTTGCTCTCAAATTGGGTGTAGGGCCATCCCCTAGGCTAGATCGAGCAATCAGATGTCCATCACTAGGTTTCTCTCATTGGCCTTGGATGTTAGGAGAGCTCCAACAAATAGCACCTGACTTCCGCCAACATTATCCATCCTGGTCCACTTAGTCCGGTCCATTCTCTAGTGGACATTCTCAGGGTTTGTATTAGTACCTACACGGTGGTTGACATTGATGGTGCTGGCTCCTCCTCTACTTCTGGTGCAGAGTAGTAATTCTCTTTTTGCATAGAACAATGCCTCTTTCTATTTCTTTTCTAGGGTTTACATCTTGTGTTTATCCCTTTGTACTCTTTATCTTTGTTTGTATTTCTTTCTGTGCATATGAGTTGCTTTTGGCACTTCCACATTGCCATTATGACTTGTACTTTCTAATCCCGTAGACCATTTTGGGTCATTTGTGGACATAAATATAATCTTTCTCTTCACACACATGCGAATCCGTATCTTGGGAAATGAAGAAGTTGAGAATTTTGGCTTGTATTTTTCATTCTCTCTAAAGTAAAATTTTGATGCTGCTGGTGTACCATAAGTTGCTGGAGCTGACTGATTAACAACCTGCTATTTCATAGGTTCTTGATATTTTTATTTTCAGTCAGTTTTATTTTTGCTGCATGCGCACACTAATGGCTCTGATATATTTAATTTTGCTGAACAGATACCCCAATCCATCGCCATTTACGTATGAACGTCGCCTTTTCTATCCCTTTGAATATGCTTTACAACCTCCAGCTTGTTACAAACCTGAACATATAGCAGTGAATAAGCCTGAACTTCCTGGTGGGGTGGAGTCATTGCAGAAATATGATGGACCTCAGTGCTTTGCAATTCCTGGCAACCATGGTAGATTGATTATTTCTGACATTGAAGTTCTTTTTGTTTTTTGGTTGTTCTGGAAAATGAGTCTTTTAAATCTTGTCTTAAGATCTGGATTTTCAAAATAATCATGCTTAGCTGTTAAACTTTCATGATTTCTTATTTGCATTTGGCTATATGATTGTCATCATTAAGTCGGTGATTATATTTTTATTTTATTTTGTAAAATAAGTTCAAGATTTTGAAGGCCTTGTATTTTCCTTAAATTAATAGCATGCTTTCTACAGATTGGATTGATGGACTGCACACTTTCATGAGATATATCTGTCACAAAAGCTGGCTGGGTGGATGGCTTCTGCCACAGCAGAGGAGTTACTTTGCACTTCAACTTCCTCAAGGGTGGTGGGTCTTTGGCCTTGATCAAGCTTTACATGGGGACATTGATGTTTATCAATTCAATTTTTTCTCGGAATTAGTCAAAAATAAGGTGTGGTGTTATTGCTTTTCCAGTAAGATGCATGCACGTTGGTTGTTTGAAGAACCTTAGTGTTGTGTTTGTCTACTTGCTCCATTTTAAAGATTCTTTCTTTTGAAATATTTGAGTAGTGACTAAGTACAAGTTGTCCATATGAGAATCCCGTCTTTTGGAATTTGGGTGGACTCCCAGGCCCATTAAATTTTGATTGTAGTTTGTCAAATGCCACCAGGCATCTGGATTCTTGATGTAATATATAGTGAGGGCCAAAAGGCAGTATTAACATTGTACAGAGTTGTGAATTCATAAAAGCAAGTGTCTTCCATGGGACTTTAAATCTTACCAAGATAATTGAATTATTCAGGTTTCACTGCTTGGTCAAATCTTTGAGGAAAGTCAAATGGATTTTAAGCATATAATCTTTGTTTCTAATCACACTTAGGAGCAGCATGGAAAGTTGTATATACCAGTGTTGCAAATATCACAAAAATATTGCCGACTTCGTGATATATCGTGAATTTTATAGGCTGGTGATAATATTGCCATAAAAAATTGCATTTTTTTCAAATTTTGAATATATCAAGATATTTTGAAAATATTGCAATATATCAACAACATATCAAGAGAAATTGGAAAATATCAGCCGAGTCGATTTTTTTTTGTTTTTTTTAGATTTTTTCCTCACTTTGAAGAGAGAAACCAAGGGATTGAAAACAAAGGGGTCACTCACTGTTACATTTACCCATAAAAGGGCTAGAGGGGAGGGGGTTGCTTTAGATGTTCAAAAAATTGAATAAAAATGAATATTTTTTTATTTTTTAAAGTTTTGTTGATATTTTCCTTGATGTTGGTGATAAGTTTCTTTCTAGACCCTTGGTGATATATTCGTCGACACAATATTAAAATATTTGCAACATTGGTAAATACATGCTTAATTTGTTTCATAGAATGGCTGAATGGTAGCCGTAAAAAAATTAAAATTTCAAAGTGTCCATCCCTAAATGAAACTAAGATTTCAAAAACTTTTCAATATTCACTTAACGTTTATTTTCTGTAGTGTGACGTGTGGCAGCTGGGTGGCATAATTAATGAGGGGATGCACTTTCCAAAGTGAAAAGTGTTAAATGAGTTAATTAATTAACTGGAGGGCGTGTTGGTGAGATAGCAAGTCTTATGGACGTGATTGAGCTAAGTAAGACTTAGTCACCATTAATTTCCCTTCACCCCCCATAAATACCACTTTCTGTGCATTAAATGTCCATTAAAAGTTATATTATTCATTAATGCGCATTGAATCCCTATTAAATATGGTGCATGCATTCCTATTTTGGCTAGGCACATCTCCTTTGTCCATTTCCCTTCTTTCTAATCCTATACGTATTACTTTCCCCATTCTCCTTTATTTTTCACGTATACATATGTTCTCCCTTATCCATTCATGCACTCTCCTTTATTACGTGCATGTGTTATCCCTTTTCTCCATTTTAATCATCTTCTTTTATGTATGTGTCTTATCCTAACCCCACTTCCCTTTATACGTACCCACTCTTTCCCACGTATGCATGTCACCTTTATGAATTAAAGTGTGCCATGTAAACATGCATACCTCCTTTTAATACACACCCATCCTTTTTAAAAAAATTGCATGTCTTAAATATATTGTATGCTTATTCCTCCTTTGAGCCATGTGCCACACTCCCTCACGTCATCATCTCCTCCACTCGTGTGTGTGTCCCTTACTCCACTCGTACTCTTCCCTTATACACATGCATACATTATCTTTCTATCCACCTCATCCCTCACACTCCCTCACGTGCATGCTTCTCTTTACGTCTCCCTTACTCCTCTTTCCTTCCACGTGAGCCACCTACACCATGCACATGCTTTCCCTTTCATGCATGCGCATCCACCTACACCATGCGCATGCTATCCCTCTCATGCATGCGCATCTTCCCTCATATTACTCCCTCCCATGCATCCTTCCTTCACTTAACTATCCCTTTTTCACTCCATGCGTCCCTCCATATCTCTTAATCTCTTAAACCCCAGCGCATGAGTTATTGAGTGCGCCTCCTTTACTCCACTCTCTCCCACGCACCATTGGTCCTCACTCCATATTTCCCCTTTTTCAGTGCTTAAGACATTAAGTGCTCCTCCCCTTTTTCACTTAACTCCTACGGATGGCACTCAAACACTCACATTCATCCACACATGCACATATTCCTCATCTTAATGCGCTTCCTTCACTTGAGCTTTACTTCCACGTATGATCCCTCCACTCCCTCATGTGAATTACTCACTCTTTGTGCACACATGCGCATGCCACTTCACTTACATTTGATTCCCTCATGAGATTTAATTGGCTTGGACTATTCTTACATGCCCTCATTATTGGTCTTGGAAAAGTGCACCCCTACTAATATATATTGGAGTGAGCTACATGGATTTTGGGTTGGATATTTGCAACAATGACATACTCTCATTCTGTTCTCTTCTCTCATTCTCTAGTCTAGCTACTTAATCTTTGAGCAAGGATAATCATTGTACCGGTTGTGGACTTGTCTATTGTGGCGCAATCAACACTTTGGCAAGCCTATAATAAAGAAGTGTTGTGTTTTTGACGAACTTTCCTTCTTGTTGGTATCTTGTTCTTACTCTTGAAAATTGATTAGTAGTTCTTACCATTTATTGTGATATTTCTCTGTCTTTTAAGTGGTTTCTTTTCTTGTTTCTTTCTTCTCTCTTGTGCTAATACTGTAGGATCCCTCCAAGCAACTTTAAAACTACTTTTCCTAACCCTTTGGTGGTGTGTTTACACGCTGTCCAAAGTCATTTTGTTACTGTTTTTTGTGTGTTTATTGCAGAAAACCAGCATACAAATCAGCAGCCCGGTACCTAGGGACTCCCCCCTAAGGTTGGCACACACCAGCCCAAACAGAGAGGGGTCTTGCCTGTGACAATTTGGGCATTTATCCTTGAATTAACACCTTCTTCATTGCTGTTTTTTTCTGTTATATCAGCTCATATTGGAGGGTGAAAAAGGTGTGCTAACATGATCCAAGATTTAAATTTTGGTCAAAGTTATGGTTTTGTGATTTTCAAGATTTGGTCATTTTTTGGATACCCTTTATGGTGAACATCACGAGGGTTGAATTTCAAGTCATTTCTAAAATCTTGAAAATTAGGTTAAAATTAGGGTTTTGAGATAAAAGGGAGAGCTTCATCCAAGTAAGGGATAGTTGCCTAGAGCAATGAACTTGTTGCTCAATGCTACATTTCCCAAAGAAAAGGTCCCCCTTTCAGGAGTGTTATTGCTCAAGTTGCACCTAAGTGATAAAGCCCCAAAGCACAAGTGCAACCCTAGGGGAACTGAGAGTGGTTGTCCATTGTCACTGCAACAACACCCTCTCTCACTTTAGGATGGCTCTCCTCTGGCACAAGGGGGGTATCCCTAGAGTAGGGTCACTAAAGCTATGCAATGGAGGTTCAAGGTGATATGAAGAGTTAGCTTTAGCAAAACAAAAATTGTCGTATAGGAAAATAAAGTGGATGGAGTACCAAGACTAGTGCTTATCCAACTTGGGCAAATGGAGTCAATAAAGGAAAC
>ML793472.1:215754-231807 GCA_009831015.1 Picea engelmannii | reverse complement strand
CAGGGCCTACATGTACTTCCTTCTTCAATTCACTTTGTCATCTTCAAAAATTCATTTATCCTCAACCATGAGGATCCATGTGACATGCCACATACCACTGGAAACAACATGATGTATACTATCCATTCATGGGTGTTGTATATACATGTGCATTGTCCTTCATGTCCAAATACCTTTATCAATCTTGCAGTCCAAAACCCATGACTAGGGTTGACATCAATGACAGCAACCAATCTTCCAACAATTAAGCATGGGTTCTCTTACTCCACAAAGCGTCTTCCCGTGCGGGCTTTCACTATAAGGGGACCACTTTGGAGTTCATCCATATTTACTTCTTATCAAAAATGACAAAACAATAATGAATCATATTTACATCAAACAATATTGGGTCCATTACCCAAACCTTTGTGCTATAGGTCTTTCCTCAAGGGTTGACATCAATGACAACCAACCTTAATCAACAGCATCAACCATGCACCAACCTGTACCAAAAAATCTGTAATCAACCTGTACCATAAAAAAGTGAAACCAACCATGTACCAAGTATGTACCAATCATGTTTCAAGTACTCATCAACTATGGCTCATCAATATGTACCAATATCATCAACTATACACCTCATGTATGTGCCAACTCATCAACTACTTGTCTCAACCATGTACCCAACTTGTACCTCAACCAAAATCCCTCATCAATTTCATCATCCAAATATGATTTGTAACTCTGTAATAGACCTAGTGTATATTATCACATACCTGCAAACCTTCCTTAACTTTAACAACAAGAGACTAGCATTTTCATCAAACGTTTCTTTAGTCTCACAAGACTAGTTTTGGATTAGTCAACAACCCTAACTTGAAATAATAATAAATTTGTACCTGTAATGAATAAATATCTGAAACTGATACACAATGTTCTTCAATGTGTTTTATGCAATTCCTCCAGGTGTCACTACTTGGAACATCTCAGAAAAGGAGTTATGGAAAAAATGGCACACCTTGCTGAATTTTGGCTTATTCTAGAGAGCGACCTTGTAGAGCGTGCCCTGCATGGAATATATGTTGAATTGATCTAAAACAGCTACACAACATAATAAATACTATACTATAACCAAAAAAATTGGTCTTATGGAATTTGGATCTGTTATGAAGAAGTTATGACGTTTTTACCCGAAACACATGTTTTTGACTAGTTTCCAGACTAGCCACAAACCCTATTTTCCACAGAGTGTAACTCCAAAAATACAAAGACCCACAAGCTGAATTATTTACCACAGATACTTGGATATATTTCCTCAATGGTGTATCAATTTCACAATCTGAATCATTCTATAAAAAAAATTATTGTGAAAATGGTGAGATGACCTAAAAAAAAAACATACCTTAGAAAGCATCATCAAAAGAATTTATCCTTCCTTGAATTCTGGCCTTATTTTCTTCACTTTCCTCATAAATTAATCTTAGATATCCTTTTTTTTACCTCAGACACCTATAGGTATTCAATATTATCAAGTGTGTCTTAAATGAGAGAGTGTTTCCTCTTATTTATACTCTCCAAGTAGCTTCCTTAAAAACATCTTCTAGGTCATTTTGCCCACTTTCCTTATTTTAGGTTAACCCACTTCTAATTTCTCCATTAAACTTATTATTGAATTAATTTATTTTGTATTCACTTTAAATTATAGTACACTCATCACTTCACTTTATTATTTACCTTTTAAAATCTCTTAAACCACTTTGACTACTTTGACCTTTTGGGGTTTCTAGATGACATATGAGGTTCCTCCAACATCGTAAGGCCATAACTCTCAAACCGTGAGGCGTTATGTGAAATTCTGTTGGAGTTAATTCACACACACCTAGGATTTATTTTTCCTAAGGTTATTCCTTTTTTATTAGTCATAATTAGTCATTATCCAGTCTCTTATATTTTAGGGGAGAATATTCCACCTGGAAAATATTCTCTTTCAGTTGACACTTCAGTTTTACTATTTGAGTTAATATTTTTCATTGGTTTTGTCACCATGCAACATTGGGATCACAACCAACTCACTACTCTTTGTTCAGTCAGTTAACTGAAGACTATTTGACTAGTTAACTCAGCTAGGTGGCAGTTCACTCTCGTAACTGCGTGAGAGACTAGACTAGGTGGAAGTTTACTCTTGTAACTATTGGTGTGTGTCCAGATCAATATAGACCACCATTATGGATCATTAGTTACTCATTTATCCTATATCTATTGTAAATTATTCACTCTTTGAGTGTGGAAACGGTTAATGAGAATTCTTCCATTATTTCTCTCCTTATTCTTCTTTTTCCAATTATCTCTGCAAATGTGTGTATTATTGTTTAGCTAGATCTATTCTGTGCAGGTTCAACACATTTACATGGTATCAGAGCTGACGGACTACTAAGCAAAAGCTACACCAAATTTTTTTGCAGGTACAAAAGATTGAAGACAACAAAAAGATGGATTATTTGCCAGAAATACTTCTCACGCCTCATAACTATTTGGAATGGAAGCCAAAAATTCTACTTATGCTCAGATGCAAAGGCTTGTACCAAATAACTATGGCAATGGAAGTAGAGCCTAATTCTATCGATGAGAAAAATGACTTTCTCAATAGACAAGATATGGCCATAGGATGTATCCTCTATTTTATTTCTCCCAAAATTCTCCATCAAGTATATGATGACTCACAAGAATTCACTCCAAATTATTTATGGAGCAGATTGGAGGTTTTATTTG
This sequence comes from Picea engelmannii, assembly GCA_009831015.1. Lineage (NCBI taxonomy): Eukaryota > Viridiplantae > Streptophyta > Pinopsida > Pinales > Pinaceae > Picea > Picea engelmannii. The sequence goes on along the minus strand of ML793472.1, from coordinate 229,059 downwards.
GGAATATGCATGGAAAATGTTGACAAGAGAGAGAATGTAGAAAAGCCACTGGAAGATAAATCATCTCAGTTTGAAGAGTCTTCTACACAAGTATCTACAAAAAATTGTATTCCATTAATTGAAGATGATGTCTACTCCATTTCATATTTGTTTTCTTAAATTCATGTGGAATATATATGGCATGCATCTCAGGAGTCACATGAAGATACTTTTCCATGCACAATGCATGCATCTCAGGAGACAAAAAGGGAGCCGCACACATCAGACTCAATTATGCTATTTTATGAGAACTATTTGTATAAATAAATTGGATATTTGAATTCCTCTTAGGAAAATATCCAATTTCAAAAAAACAATCGTCCGAAACAGAGTCCGGAAAGTGAAGTTATGATCGTTTCAAAATCAACAAAATTTCAGCATTTTTCCGGAAACAGTCATACGGTTTTCAAAATTTCATCCAAAATTTATTTGGATAGTATTCATTACAAGAAGATAAAGTGGATATGTGTGGAAATATCAATGATGCATATACTTCATCAGATCCATGCAGACATCTACATCTTCAACAAAATCTTCAAAGAGCACAAACTTGCACAGTTGTGAGGTCTTCTTGGAGTGAAGGACATGGTTGCTTAGCAGCTGCCTTTTGTTCCTTATCATTTTTTATTTTATGCATTGTAATTTGAAGGGGGGTTTTGTTACCATGAGGTTTTCCCTCTTTCCTCGTTTAGTTCAATGTATCTTTTGTATTTGGGTACCTAACATGGCTTCGTTGATGGGACCCATTCTTTATTTTCACCATAGTGATGTTTAGGGGGGGGGTTGGAGTTACTTCACACACACCTAGGATTCATTTTTCATAAGGTTATTCCTTGTTTATTATTCATAATTAGTCATTATCCAGTCTCTTATATTTTAGGGGAGAATATTCCACCTAGAGAATATTCTCTTTCAGTTGACACTTCAATTTGACTAGTTGAGTTGAGTTAAGATGTTGCATTGGTTTTGTCACCATGAAAAATTGGGATCATCACCAACTCACTACTCCGTGTTTAGTCAGTTAACTGAAGACTAGTTGACTAGTTAACTCAGCTAGGTGGCAGTTCACTCTCGTAACTGCGTGAGAGACTAGACTAGGTGGAAGTTTACTCTTGTAACTGTCGGTGTGTGTCCAGATCAATCTAGACCGCCACTATGGCTCATTAGTTACTCATGTATCCTATATCTATTGTAAATTATTCACTCTTTGAGTGTGGAAACAGTTAATGAGAATTCTTCCATTCTTTCTCTCCTTCTTCTTCTTTTTCCAATTCTCTCTGCAAATGTGTGTATTATTGTTTAGCTAGATCTATTCTATGCAGGTTCAACACATTTACATGTTCCACATACCACCAAAAATGGAATGACATGTACTATCCATATAGAATAGTATTACCTGAAAATATATCAAAACTCATACATTTATCCATCATACAAGAACTATCCATATAGAATAGTATTACCTGAAAATATATCAAAACTCATACATTTATCCATCATACAAGAACTATCCATATAGGATAGTTTCACTAACAAATTCACTAGCGCTCATCTCATTATTCCACAAATAAGCATGGGTTCTCTAAACATGCTTCTAGGATAACTCAATCTGCAAAGCGTCTTTCCATGAGGGCTTTCACCATAAGGGGGCCACTTTGGAGTTCATCCATTTCTACTTATTATCAACCATGACAAGACAATAACGAGACATCTTTACATCAAACAATCTTGTGTCCATTACCCAACCTTTCTGCTACGAGGATTTCTTCAAGGGTTGACATCAATGACAACCAACCTTAATCAACATAAGTAACATTTGATGGACTCCAGTACAAGTAACTCATAGAAGGTATGCCCTACATCACAATCCGTTGTAGGGAATAGGTTACTCAAATTTCCCTGCAAATGTATATCACATAATGATGTTATTGTCCTCAACCCTCATGGAAATTTAATTGAATGTTAAAACACCTATAAAAATATAGAGGTATAATTTGTCATAAGATTATATGAAATACATGATGAGTAAAAAAATGAAAACTGAACTCGTGTCCTGTTGGGCCCTTTGTTTTTGGATTGGAAGTTGCACAAGAAGGACTACAATCCCAGTTTTGGTTTAGCACGAGTTGCGCAATCTACAAAAGAAGTTGGACAACAGATTAAGGAAAAGTAACAGAAATCAATTGTGAAAAGGACAATGCAATTCTAGCAGGGAAAAAGTAGTTGTAAAAGAACAAGAAATCATCCAAGCCCAAATCCAGAAGACCTTACTCAGCTTATATATATGGGATGAATACGATTGTAAAAGGGTTCTCCCCTTGTCGTTTTGTTTGGTTTGTTGTTCTTCTTGTTGTTGTCTATTGTTTATAAGTTGGGTTTCAATTCTGTAAATGTAATCTATATACATTTTTGGGTAAATAGAGCTCTGTGACATGGGTCCAGGGCCAGAAGTCTGTAACAGAGCATTACTTTGTATCTGTGAGGTTGTATCTGATAAGATCTGATGATAATATATAGAGAAGGATCTAAAATTTTGAAATATGATGCGTCATTCTGGGTTTATGCTTGTGCGTTGTATCTTTACAATACTTATTTATTCTTCATAAGTTCCATATGATTTTTCTGTGTATGAATTATTTTCGCAACCTGTTAGCACTCTGTAATTTGTCCAAGGCTGTGAAGGCAGTCACAGAGGCAACATCAAAACCACTTCGAGTCAGGGATCTATCCCTCTGAGACTCAGAGAGGGATCTCTCTGTCAAGTTTAGATTTGTTTGAAATAGGATATTAGTCTAGCTATGCAGAATAGGATATGCTCTTGGAGTTTTCTGGTTGAGACAGCAAAAGAAGACCATTGGGCTATGGGGTCTATGACAAGTTTGAAATTAAACACAGGTCTATAAGGTATTTCCACAGGGCAAGGTAATGCAAACGTTGGATCCTTTAGAAATAAAATTATGTAGAGAAGGAACAGATGAGATAATCAACTACAACAAAAAAGCATTCAAGAATTTCTTCATTGTAGTATCAAAGGGAAAAAAATTAGATTTTTAAAAGCTCGACACAGAGTATAGTGGATAAATTATGCACTAAATATCCCTTTAAAAATCAGAAAGGGAGTAACATAATGATAACTAAGAAGGATCACATTCAATGAAGAGAGAAAACTTCACCAACATTAACACGCAGGAATCCCATGCAAAAATCCATTTATTTCTGGTTGATCTGACAAAATATTACAAAGAATAACCTTCTGGGTGCAAGAATCAACAACCTTTTACATTAAAATCATCTGAATAAATAGGATATATCCCCCAACAAGTTTTTTAAGTCATATTTAACCACCTCGGCTAAAAATAGCCACAAATCCCCAAAATTCTGGAACTGTCCGCCATGAAAGACCGGCCAAAGTTCTACGAACAAGAGGTCCACTCAGATATTTGTTTCTCTTTAACTCTGACACTTGGGAAAAAAATGAAGGAGTTTATTGTATAAGGGCATGTTTTGGACAAAAACCTCCTTCGGTTTCACCAAATTCACCTCCATCTCACCGAAACACCTCCCACAAAATCAGGATTGCAACAGGAAAATGAAAAACTGAAACCTTGGGCCTTGAAGATGGCTTTGATTCTCCCTGCTCATGGCATTTGTGAAAAAATGAGAGACAGTTTTTTCTTCATCCCCTTATGGAGAAAAACCTCTCTTGGTTTTTCAAAACTCGATTTAGTCTGCTCAAAATTCGCTTTGCAAGTTAACTGGTCAAAACACGGCGAAAGCGGTTTTTTTGGGGGAAGGGTGGTATTCTGGACCCCCCTGAGGTGGTAAGAGGTTTTGGGGGGGGGTACATTGGTTTGTGGATCCGACACCTATCCAAGGGTGTTTTAAGCAAACTACTCCATTTCAGACCCCCCTCTCGTTAAACTTCGGATGGCGAGAGGGGGTCTGGAATTTTTAATATCCGTTGATTTGTTTTATTTGGGAATGTGATGTTTACGAGTGGGTAGGACTTAGGATAGGTTTGGTTTTTATGTTTTTTACTTCTTGTTTCTTTTTAATATTTTTTATTTTGTTTACATGTTTGTTATTTTGTTTTGTTTTATTATAATTTGTTTTAATTTTTTAAGTTTTGTTTATTTTTATTTTGTTTTATATGTTTTTATTTATATTTTTAATTGTTTTTCTTTTTGTATTATTCAATGGGTTTTTATATTAATTTATTTTATTTTAATGTTTAACATTAAACTAGATTAACCAAACTAACTTAATTATTAATTAACTAAATTACTTATTAATTAATTAATGGATTATTTAACTAGTCTAGCCTATCTTAATTAAACTAATTATACTAAATTTTATTACTAACATTATTAACCTATTGAGTTTTTTTTTAACCTAAGTTTGGTTTATGCATGGATGGGTGGTCAAGTGGGATGTAGTCAACTGGACAAAAGGACAAGGGAGTGAGGGCGCAGCGTGGATGAAGGATGTAGCACGGTGATGGAGGATCGGGCGAAATGGATGGAGGGGAAAAAAGGATCAACCGAGCCATACTTCGTCATCACGAGAGAAACGTCAAATCAACAGTTGAAGAATCGAGTTACCTATAATTATAGGACCCTAACATAGGCTCCACCTGGGGATGGCAGCTTCTTTCAGGAGGTGTCAAGAACCACAGACCTATGAACATGCAGACCAGTGCTTTATCCATTGGGTTGATCCCAAAATCTTATTATGCAACATGTACCTGTTTTGATCTTGCAATTGAAACCAAATTAAAATGAACACTGCTGAAAAAGAGATGCTCGGAATGTTGAGCTTATTTTCCTACCTACCCTATGCTACTGATAATTTTGTCGTTCTAAATGATACAATAATGCCAATGCAGCCAGTCAAGCAACTACTCTAACAACTCTGCTCTTTCAATGTTTTCAAACAATATCATAAATAGAACTTGCATAGGTATCATGAAATGTTTCCCATCTTGATCTTCATCACAAGGGGCTTGATAAACACGACACACAACAGAAATACTGGGAATGCATTGTGGCTCTGTGATGAACAATTTCTCCATACAAATAGCCACCGGATCAAGATAGACTTGACCTATTACTGGATATTCAAATTTAACCAACTCAACTTCATGATTTGATGTTGTAGTTGTGTTATTTGCATCCTCATGCACTTCTTGACATGGCTGCAACTTTTCTTATGGGTTCTAAAATGATGCTTCTGTTGAACACACCCTTGTAGCTAATTGTTTGATCATATCCATATCATAATTTTTTTTGAAATCATTGGGGGTAACTGAAAACTGACTTTGAAAACACACATTATCCATAATATCAGCTATAGGGTCATAAAATGTTTTAGATAATGGTTTCATTGGCTCTATCGGTGCTTCATGGATTACACTGTGACTTTCAACTAGGAGCTGACCAAGATGTCCCCTCAAAATTTGAAATGAATTAAAGCACAGAGGAAATGAATCAAGATGGATCATCTTATCACCTGTTTCGGGCTTCATGACTTCATCTGAGGTTTGACATTCAAAAAGGCTCAAGGGTTGCACCTATGGATCAGCTTCCATGTAATCTTTGTCCTCTTCAACTGATGCATTAGAACATTCCTCTTTCTTAATGTTTACAATCTGTTGGCAATGTTTTCTCAGGAGTGAGGCAAAACATAGGCGCGGGCAGTTTGCATTTTCTTGAAAAGTTTCTGCATCTTCCTCTTTCCAATCATATGTTGTTGACTGCTTTGAACAGTCCACATCTATTTCAGCCTCATGATCATCATCATACTGATCACACTTGGGTAAATTATCCATGGATGAAATTCCATTGAACATGCATATCATGTCAGGAGAATTTTCCACCACCCTCTGATTTTGAACTTCATATTCGACTGTATGGTGAATGGAATACATGAAAGAATCATTATCCAAACCATGGTACCAAGGGTGAGCTACAAAATGTTTTGGAACAGTGACCTTTTCTTTATCTGAAGTCAATGGAACATGATATCTTTGAACATCAATTTTTTCTCTTATGTTGATCTTCTGCATCATCTCTTTTACAGTATTGGCTAGAACATTTATTTTCACTTCTAAACATGTCATCCATTCATTTTTTGTTCTATCTTTTTCTTATGCCTTTAACTTTGCTTTTATGTTCAGAAAGTTAGCTTCCACATCAACTGCAATTTTCTGCATTTCTTCGACAGTTGCAGTGTTCCTCTCTCTTAATTGGAATTCCATCTCAGGATCGAAGGCATCTAGGAAATGCAAGTGGGTTGATCCTAGGGGTGGCCTTATATCAACAGGCATTGCATGATATACCTTATTTAAAATTGCTGAAAATTGATGTACTGTTTCCCCTGGCTGTCTTTTCAAATGGTCATACTCTTCTAGGATGAGAAAAACATTTCTCATGACCACCCATCGATCTAGGAAAGCTTGCAAAAACTTATGGAAATTGTTAATGCTTGCAGCTGGGAGATTTTTAAACTAGTTCTTAACTTTACCTTGCAAAGACAGGGAAAACATCCTTATATATACATAGTCAGCTTCAACCTCATAAAGGTACTGGATGTGTTTTTCAGCAGTAATATTGGCATTCTCTCTATCAAACCTAGGCAGATTATTGGTGTAATTTGCAGAGAGATCATGGAGAATAGGAGGCAAATATAAGGGTTTGTATCTGTCTGGGATTTTGGCAGGTACAGGAGGTGAAGCAAGAGGCTTACAACCATCCAGAGCTTTAGAAAGAGTAGGAGATAAAGCAGGAGGCTTATGTCTCACTAGGACTTCTATAGGTGCATATGGGATGTGCACAGGTGTATGAGTATGTACATAATCTACAATTGGGGATCTGATCTCTTGAGGCTCATTAGTTTGCAGATGATCAATGTAATCTTCAGCAATATACTTTTGATCAGTCTTAGAATAATACAAAACATAATTGCAGATAAAACCAAAGATGTCTTGAATGCAATTTGAGCTTGGGTACCTGATCTTTCTAGGCTGCTTGGCCATGCTTTAGGTTCTTCCTCTAGTGGATTATTTGAGTTTTCACTGTCTGGAGATGATTGGAGTCACCAGATGAATGATCTCATCCTCCTTGTGTATGTTCACTGTCCACCATCAGTGATCAGATCTGGAGCTTTGAAGTGTACTACAGGGGAGAGTCCCCTGTATGGTCGCCATTATGTTAGTACTTTGTAATTTGTCCAAGGCTGTGAAGGCAGTCATAGACGCAACATCAAAACCGCTTCGAGTCAGGACTCTAGCCCTACAAGACTCAAAGAGGGATCTCTCTATCAAGTCTAGATTCGTTTGAAATAGGATATTAGGCTAGCTATGCAGAATAGGATATGTTCTTGGAGTTTTCTGGTTGAGACAGCAAAAGAAGACCATTGGGCTATGGGGTATGTGACAAGTTTGAAATTAAACACAAGTCTATAAGGTATTTCCACAGGGAAAGGTAATGCATACGTTGGATCCTTTATAAATAAAATGATGTAGAGAAGGAACAGACGAGATAATCAACTACAACAAAAAAGCATTCAAGAATTTCTTCATTGTAGTATCAGAGGGAAAACATTTAGATTTTTAAAAGCTAGACACAGAGTATAGTGGATAAATTTTGTGCTAAATCTCCCTTTATAAATTAGAAAGGGAGTAACATAATGATAACTGAGAAGTATCACATTCAACGAAGAGAGAAAACTTCACCAACGTTAACACGCAGGAATCCTATGCAAAAGTCCATTTATTTCTGGTTGATCTGACAAAATATTACAGAGAATAGCCTTCTGGGTGCAAGAATCAACAACCTTTTACATTAAAATCATATGAATAAATAGGATATATCCCCCAACAAGTTTTGTAAGTCGTTTTTAACCGTATCAGCCAAAAATAGCCAAAAATCCCCAAAAATCCAGAACCGTCCGCCATGAAAGACGGGTCGAATTTCTACAAAAAAGAGGTCCACTCATACATTTGTTTCTCTTTAATTATGACACCTGGACAAAACCTGAAGGAGTTTATTGTAGAATGGAATGTGCTGGAAAAGGGCATGTGATGGAAAAAACCCTCCTTCGGTTTCACCAAATTTGCCTCCATATCACTGAAACACCTCCCGCAAAATCAGGACAGCAACAGGAAAATGAAAAACTGAAAAAATAGACCTTGAAGATGGATTCGATTCTCCCTGATCATGGAACCTGTACAAAAAATGAGAGAGGTTTTTTTTCTTCATCCTGTTACGGAGAAAAACCTCTCTCGTTTTTTAAAAAATCGATTTAGTCTGCCTAGAATTCGCTTTGCAAGTTAACTAGTCAAAATGCTGCAAAAGCGGTTTTTTTGGGGGAAGCGTGGTATTCCGGACCCCCCTGAGGTGGTAAGTGGTTTTAGGGGGAGGGTCTGCTGGTTTTTGGAGATGACACCTGTCCAAGGGTATTTTAAGCAAACTACTCCATTCCAGACCCCCCCTCTCGTTAAACTTCGGATGGCGAGGGGGGGTGCGGAATTTTTAATATCCGTTGATTTGTTTTATTTGGGAATGTGAAGTTTACGAGTGGGTAAGACTTAGGGTAGGTTTAGTTTTTATGTTTTTTACTTTTTGTTTCTTTTTAAGATTTTTTTATTTTGTTTACGTGTTTGTTGTTTTGTTTTGTTTTATTATAATTTGTTTTAATTTTTTAAGTTTTGTTTATTTTTATTTTGTTTTATATGTTTTTAATTATATTTTTAATTGTTTTTCTTTTTGTATTGTTCAATGGGTTTTTATATTAATTTATTTTATTTTAATGTTTAACACTAAATTAGATTAACCAAACTAACTTAATGATTAATTAACTAAATTACTTATTAATTAATTAATGGATTATTCAACTACTCTAGCCTATCTTAATTAAACTAATTATACTTAATTTTATTACTAACATTATTAACCTATTGAGTTTCTTTTTAACCTAAGTTTGGTTTATGCATGGATGGGTGGTCGAGCGGGATGTAGTCAACTGGACAAAAGGACAAGGGAGTGAGGCTGCAGCGTGGATGAAGGATGTAGCATGGTGATGGAGGATCGGGTGAAATGGATGGAGGGGAAAAAGGGATCAACTAAGCCATACTTCGTCATCACGAGAGAAACGCCAAATCAGCAGTTGAAGAATCGAGTTACCTATAATTATAGGACCCTAACACAACCTAAGTAGCTTCAGTTCCTACGTGTATGAGCTTAGATCTTCTTTGTAGTTAGCTTGTCTTGCACAATATCATGGTGAATATTGAAGGTTCTATGAACCCACCTAAGTACTCTCCTTTCCCTTCCCTATCCTTCTGTCTTGGTTGCGCTTTGGGTGAGACTCCTTCTCTTTGGAGGAGATGAAAAGGCCAATGCTCTAGACTACATGGTACCTTTTGTTGGTAACCTGAGAAGGACCCTGGTCTGATCAATTCTGAACCAACTAAATGGTTTCGTTATCGGTACCTACGTTAAAATGAAACCTGTAGGGAGAATGCTTTTGTGGATTCACAGATCTAATATTCACCAATGGTGGGAAAGAAATTGTGACGCCTTCATATGGAAAGAAGCAGAGTTGAGGGGGAAATCTGTGAAAGATACATGAGAGATAGTCTTTTACTCAGAAATATCAAGCTACCAGTACGAGATATTTTGGGTTAAGCTCCCAGAAGAACTTTTCCTCTGGATAGATTGGCTCCAAGAATCTCCAGAATTCCAAGAATGAGTCAAGAGGACATGTACTTGGGATACAGTAAAGATTGCATGACTTCATCGGCTAGATCATCTAGGCATGCGAGTGATTGACTTATGGGTCAATAACACATTAGAAGGATACATTATTGAGTTTGCAGCTGAGAATCACCAATCTTTTTCACGAGAAGAAGCAGATTTCAAGAAAGATGCAAGAGGAAGAAGGTTGAGAGAAATTCCCCTATGGATTAAGGTTTTCTTGATGGAAGAGGGGATGTTGACTATGTGCCCGACTCATATGGAAGCATAAATATCCTCGCTTGGCGTAGGGCAAGTTTGGGGTGGATTCATGGCCTAAGAGAGGGGAGAGGGTTCTTTGAAAACCAGGGGAAACAATAAGAAATGGACTCAAGAGACGAGTGAGCCTTGAAAAGAGCTTCCATAGTTGAGAAGTGGTGGCGCAGCAAGATAAATAAAGTAGAAAAACAATCTGAGAAGTCGCGGAAAGAATTCAGACCAGGAGAAGTAGAGTAAAGACAGATGGAAGAGTTGTGGAAGATGAGTAGAAGAGAAATATTGGCCAGACAAAGACTAAGTGAGACATAAGCGTAGAGAGAAAGAAGTCCCCAGGAGGGTGGAAAATAAGGAGAAGGTGTAGAAGCAAGGGAGAAGGAATCCGAAATGGATCTTGAAGAGGAGAGAGAATATTCAGCCTCGATGCCAGGAAAGATTGGGAATCTGGCTAAAGAGACCACTCCAAAGGAAGAGAACGAGACCTCCCAGATCAAAGAAACCTTCCCCGAAGACAGTGGCACCAGCCCCGAATCACCCATACCCCAAGTGTCTTCTATACAAGTGGTAAATAAAATACTACCCTGTTGTGTTAATTTTGTTTTAGTACAACTAGTTAGTCAGTCACAACAAGGAAGTGCGAGTACAGGGAGGATATTGGGATCCCCTGGTAGGTCGCAAGTAGGACCCTTAGATTTTATTTTGATAGGAACAGCAAGATCAGCAATGGTTGGTCACGCGGGAGGTTCGATTGCTCAATACCCAGAATTATGGGGTAAGGGAGACAAAGATGTTGAGCAGCATTGGTTCTTGTGTGAAGCCATCTGGAGGTCCAGAGGGACCCCGGATGCAAATAAGTTGGTTGAGTTCCATACTACCTTTAGAGGTTGTGCTCTCAAATGGTACATGAAGGTTATTGAGCCAGGAGTGTCATTAATTCAAGCTCAAGTGTTCACACTTGACCAGGTACAGACAAGGTTCATAGCGGAGTTTAAGCTACCTCAGTCAGAACAATAATCTTTGTCTGAGTGGCGTGAGATTCAGCAAAGGGAAGGTGAATCATCCTGGGAATATAGACAGAATTTTAAAGATGCTATAGAGAGGTTAGCGCATCCAATTCATGAGGAACATCAACAGGAATGGTATATTCAGGGATTGCTACCTCTGAAACAGATTATGTTAATGCAACAACGAATAGCCACTTTGACAGATGCCTTGGAACAATAAATGAAGATTGAAGCCATGGCAGGATATCCTGGGAGCCTGAAGGTGACCAGCCCCCAGCAAATGCAAATTTAGTGCAACTATAAGGGAAAATATCAGCGCTTATAGAAAAGATTCAAGAATTGACGATACCTAGAACAAGACGACTGCAGGTCTGGTGTATCGGATGTTACACTGAAGGACATCTGGAAAATGAATGGGAACTCCTCAGAATATGATGGGATCCTCACCAAGACCCACGGGAGGAGTTTCACAAGTACCTTCAAATTTACCATTCCATAACCCCACCCCATATCATGTTTTTCCAGGGAGCCAAGTAGCACCAACAGTCGAGTAATGTAAGATTTTTTGAATCCATGGGCATGGGCTGAGACATTTTCCCATTATTCAAAAGTATTCAACAATACCAAATACTGTACACTGTGAGTTTTGTGCATCTACCACACATAATACTAATCATTGTAGAGCATTGGATGCACTTGTGGAAAGGTTGGATTGAATGACATTCAGGTTGAATGAAACCCCTCAGGGATCAGGAAGAGGCCGAGGAGGTGGATCCGGAGGAGGAAGAACCGAGGGAAGAGGATAAAGAAGATGCTACAACTGTGATGAAAAGGCCATATGGCTAGAGACTGTCCTCATATGAGGTAGCCATGGTGCTTGTTATCGCACAATTTGTAGCTAGGATAAAAGGCTATAAGATAGAAGGTCAAACTGGTGTAACAGGAACCAATCCCACCCAATGTCACCACAATGGGATGGTTATTTCTATTTAGGGAGGTTAGGCCCAGGGGAGACGTCCCTGGTGACCTGGGGTTTTGAAGAGGCAAAAGGATAATAAGACAAAGATAAGGTTTTCCCCCTTCACAATTCACCACCCAAATAGATATTCCGGCCAAAGGCCAATTTAAGAAGTAAAACCCCCAAAGAAGTGTACCTACCTGGAACAAAGCAACAACAAACTGATATGTGCAAGCTATTTTAATTGGTTAGTACTTCATAACACTATCTGATAAATAAATTATCAATAAATTTTGGCGAAGTCAATGTTTATCAATAGCAATGAAAAGTTATAACACTTCACCAATAAATATTGGAACAATGTGGCATTCAATGTAACCAATCAACACCATATTCAATTAATTCCTAAACCACCATTCAATTTCTCTTAAGACAAAACGTTGTTGCACTAAAGATGTAATAACCAAGGATGACGGCAACACTTAGGCTCAGTAAGTTAGTTAAGGTTAGGGTTAGTGTACTTAGGGTTTGATATTCAAGTTTTGAGAGTGTTATGATCAAATTTACTTCAACACTGGAGGACTTTAGATCGGTGCCTTTAGGGTTTAATGGAGTCAAAAGTGAAGGACGCAAGGGTTGAAGGAGGAAGGCTAAGGACTATAGGGAAGAGTTATGAAGTGCTGCTATGGAAGGGCCTTAGAATCGAAACCCTAGGGGAGAGAGTCTCACTCTGATGTTGCTATAGCAAGGCCTCGTGCTCTCTCCTCCTTCCTTAGGTCAACTTGGAAAAATGGTTAGCTCAAAGGAAGCACAAAATCAAGACAAGAAGGCTTAATGAGGGAGAGTGTTTCTACAACAAGGCTCTTTCATCAAACCCTAAAATAAAAATGGCCCTAAGTATAGATAACCTAGGCCTGGTCATCGGGAAAGAGATGATGAAAAACTTGTCAGGTACATGAATGGTCTGCGATATGACATTCAATATGAGATGGGAATGATGACCATTCGAAATGTGGAAGATGATTATCAGATAGCTCTGAAAGCTGAAGAGAAGTTGAGCCTAAAGAAAGGTCAAAGAGGCCGAGGAAGAAGTCAAGCCAGAGGAAAACAAATTGTTATAACCCTAAAATGCACCATACAGATTTACCTGGCATCAAGCCAACTCATGCCTCTTCCTAGCCAAAGCCATGCTGAACAAATCCTCAAAAAACCATTTAAAACAAGCAACCCGCGCCCTAACTTCTCACTGGACGCAGGCAACCGCTTGTTGACCTCCTACTGCACGTGGGTATCC
>ML793472.1:178875-211129 GCA_009831015.1 Picea engelmannii | reverse complement strand
AGCAGCAGCGAGGAAATAGAAGGCTCAACGGAGGATCTACTTCAATCATCGTTAAAAAAGGTGAGTCGATTCTTCCCATGTTTGCTTGAAAAGGGGTTGAGATGTTGGGTAGAAGGTTAAAAGTTAAAATCTTAAGGGTCATGATCTGCGTATAAGTTTAGAGCCCTAGCTTATTAGTCCGTAGGGTAGAATACCCCACAACAACAATTGCCCAAGACAAAACTCAGAAACCTAAAGAAGAGGGGAAGAAACCTCAACCTGAGAGAGGAGGAAGCTCATAAGGAAGGCAGTATGCTGATAGAAATACTTTTCCTCGAGCTAGAGGAAGAGGAAGAGGTAGAGTAGGTGAAGTGAAATGCTTCGTCTGTGGAAAAATTGGACATAAATCGTATGAGTGTCTAGATAAGAAGAAATATGGTGGTGAAACTCACATTGTCGAAGCTCAAGGATGGAATGTTGAGGCAGAAGACGCTAAGGGCAGAAGATCTTTGATGATGAGGAAAGTTCTCTTGAAGCTGGAGAAGGAGGCAGAGAACCCAGCACAAAGAAACAGTCTATTTCGGATTGCTTGCAAAACTAAGGATAGGGTATGCAAGTTCATAGTGGACAGCGGTAGCATAGACAATCTCGTATCTACAGAGATGGTAGAAAAGTTGGAGATGGAGACTGTTGTACATCCAAGCCCATACAGATTTTTGTGGCTACAAAAAGGACATCAGGTAAATGTCACTAAACAATGTTTAGTTGAATTTAAAATAGGATCATATAAAGATGAAATATTATGTGATGTCATTCCCATGGATGTTTATCATCTATTGATGGGTAGATCGTGGCAATATGACAGAAACATAGTTCATGATGGGAGAAAGAACACGTACACCCTGGAGAAAAATGGTAGGACACACATGTTGTTGTCGATTAAGGATAAAGAAGTGAAAACAGAGATGAGAAACATTGTACTTCTCATGAGTGGGAAGGAACTTCTTAATGAGGTTAAGAAGAAGGAAGACACACAATTTATTGTGGTCAGGAAGCTCAAAATTGTTTTGACCAGTACGAGAATAGATGATTTACCAGAAGAAATCCAGGAGTTGTTGGGAGAGTTTGCTGATATAGTGGTGGATGAACTACCTTGTTCGTTTCCACCTATCAGGAGTATAAGCCATCATATCAATCTTATACCTGGAGCCAGTTTTCCAAACAAAGCCGCGTATAGGTTGACGTTGCAGGAAAATAAAGAAGTTAAGAGGCAGGTTCAGAACTTAATGGACAAAGGATTGATTCGGGAGAGCTTGAGTCCATGTGTTGTTCCGACAGTGCTCAGCCCAAATAAAGACAGAGGCTAGAGAATGTGTACAGTCTCAAGGGAAATCAATAATATTACCATTAGATACAGATTTCCATTGCCAAGGATGGACGACTTGATGGATTGCTTGAGTGGAGCAAAGTTTTTTTCAAAGATTGATTTGAAAAGAGGGTATCATCAAATTCGAATGAGAGAAGGTGATGAATGGAAGACATCATTCAAGACGAATGAGGGGCTGTATGAATGGCTTGTCATGCCATTTGGCTTAATGAATGCACCCAGTACTTTCATGAGGTTGATGAACAAAGTCCTGAAGGATTTCATAGGGAAATTCGTCATTGTATATCTTGACGATATATTAATTTTAAGCAAGACAAAAGCAGAACACTTAAAGCATCTAGTTGAAGTAATGAGGAGATTACGATAGGAGAAATTGCTAATTAATATGAAGAAATCGTCATTTATGAGGATAGAACTCATTTATTTGGGTTTTTTTATCTCTACAAATGAACTGAAAATGGATCTGGAAAAGATAAAGGTAATTAAGGATTGGCTATCACCAAAGAGTGTTTGAAGTAAGAAGCTTCCATGGTTTGGCTAGATTCTACAAGAAATTCATCCGAAAATTCAATGGAATTAGCGCACCGTGATGGATACGGTGAAGAAACGACACAAATATTTTCACTGGATAGAGGAAGTAGAGAAGAGTTTCAATCTGCTGAAGAAGAAGATCACTGAGCAACCAATTTTGGTTTTGCTAGATTTTAGCAAGACATTCCAGGTCAGGTGTCATGCGAGTGGATTTGCAATTGGAGCGGTCTTGAGCCAAGACGACAGGCCGATAACATATTTCAGTGAAAAAATGAATGAAGCGAATATTAAGTACTCCACATATGACAAATAATTCTATGCATTCATACAAGCACTGAAGAAATGGAGACACAATTTGGTTCCCAAGGAGTTTGTTTTGTACAGCGATAATCACACTTTACAATTTGTGACTCAACCGGAGAAGTTGAACCAAAAACATGCTAAATGGGTTGAATTCATGCAGAATTTTACTTTTGTGATTAAGCATATTTTTGGAACTACTAACAAAGTTGTTGATTCTTTGAGCAGGAAATGTTTGCTTATGCAGGAATTCAGAGTCAAGACTTTGGGTTTTGATAACCTCAAAGAAATGTATAGGGATGATCCAGACTTCAAGGAGGCATATGAGGCATATAAGAATCCATCTCTTAGGGATAGAAGAAAATGGATTGAATACATGATCCAGGATGGATTATTGTTCAGGGGAAATCAGCTATGTATTCCAAAATGCTCCATGAGGGAGAATTTGCTGAAGGAAAAACACAGTGGAGGATTGGCCAAACATTTCGATCATGACAAGATGTTCTCAAAGTTGAATGGCTCATATTTTTGGCTAGGGATGAAAATAGATGTCAAGAAATTTGTGGACAGGTGCAAAATTTGTCAGCACACAAAAGGAAAAAGGCAGAACACAGGGTTATACCAACCATTACCCATACCTGAAAGGTCGTGGGACGCAGTGAGCATGGATTTTGTATTGGGACTACCAAGGACACAGAGAGGATATGATTCAATCTTTGTGGTAGTCGACATATTTTCAAAAATGGAACATTTCATACCATGCCAGAAAACCAATGACGCAACTCATATTGCGAACCTTTTTTTCAAGGAAGTCATCAGACTTCACGGTTTTCCAAAGAGTATCGTGTCTGATCGAGATACCAAGTTCGTAGGGAATTTCTGGAGGACCTTATGGAAGAAGTTGGGGACAAGTTTGTCTTTTAGCTCAACATATCATCCTCAGACGGATGGACAGACAGAAGTCGTGAACAGGAGCTTGGGAGATTTTTTAAGAAGCTTAGTGACTGAACACCACAGTCAATGGGATCACATTCTGCCACAGGTAGAATTTGCTTACAATGATTCACTCAATAGAAGCACAGGGCAAAGTCCATTCTAGATTGTATATGGAATGCAGCCAAGGGGAGTTTCTGAATTGAAAGATTTGGAACAAAATGAATTCAGGAGTGCTAGTGCAGAGGAATTTGCAGAAGGAATGAAGGAGCTTCACAGCCAAGTTAAGGAGCGATTGCAGATTTCAAGTCAAGAATACAAGTGGAGAGCAAATAAACACATGAAAGAACTTCAATTTGAAGTTGGTGATCTAATTCTTGCACATCTGAGGAAGGAGAGGTTCCCAAGGGGAATATATAATAAGCTGAAGATGAAAAATATTGGACCGTGCAAGGTCATAAGGAAATTTGGGGCAAATGCATATGAGATTGAATTACCCGATGGGGTCGGAATCTCACCGATATTAAATGTTGTGGATTTGTACCCTTACAGAGCTAAAGAAGCAGGAGCAGAGGAGGAACAAAAAGAGTTTCAATGGAAAAAACAAATGCCTGTAGCTAAAAAGCCACAGATGGAAGGCATAATTGACAAAAGGATTAACAAAAAGACCAGGAGGAAAGAGTATTTTGAATACTTGGTCAAGTGGAAAGGACATCCAATTGAAGATGCCAGTTGGGAAGATGAAGCAGCAATTCATAGGCATGGAAAGACCATGCAAGAGCTCATGAACAGGATTTCATGAAAATTTTCAAGCAAGGGAGTATGATGCAGGAGCATCATACGCAGCCAGCCAAGCAAGCACAAAGGCGGAAGACAGCTGGAAAAGCACCAACGCACATTTTGAAATGTTTTGAAAAATTAATGAGCGGATATTAATGTAATAGTTAAGGGAAGCATACTTATATTTATATCTAGATGTTATAAACAAATCTTGAGCGTTTCTCTCATCTGTCAAATGTAGAGGAATTTATGCATAATGAATGCAAGTAGGTAGATTTAATTTAATAGATTAGATAGTTTAGAAGCGTAGGAGGGAAAACGGATATAGACACCCTCACCCTTGTATCATCGTAACTTTATGATCATTCAGAATTCATAAGTTGTAGAACTGAAGCAGATATTTGTAGAGAAGAACCCATGTACAGGAATGTTTGAGTTAATATATGAAGCTTTGACTCAATTTTCAGGGTCTTATGATGCATATTGTTTACATTTGTTAAATGGTATGTTTACAGTTGTTTTATTTTCTCTGTTATGCATTTGTTTCAATGTTGTGTCGGGTGTATGATTTAATGTTGAGTGTATGAAGTCTAAGAGAGGAGAAGAATGAGTTTCAATTGTTTCTCTTCCTGAGAATTCCTGCAAAGAGTGCAGTGAATGTCCTCAAGGTGTGCGTTGACGAGGATCTGAGTTTTAACTCAGAAAGCTCACGAGAGATATCATTGTTCTCATAACCAGCAGAAGTTCTCATAACCAGCAGAAGTGCAGGTGAGGCATAGAGTCATGCAAGGTGTGCATAGGTTGGTTGAAGCCTTAGAACTTATCAACTAAGGTGAAGGTTGAAGGACTATTGTTGCAAAGAGTGCACAGGTTCGAAGACTCAAATAACCAGAGGTTATTTGAAAGTTGTCTCAAGGAGTGTGAGCAGGATTCCTTTTGGGGGATTGAGTTTGCAAGTGAGAGCTCAAGAGGGATAGAACCTTTGAAGTGTTCAAAGGGAGGCGGAGATCAAAATCATCTCATAGAAGTCAAGTTCAGGTGGAAGGATGCCAAGTCATTTTGGCCAAGAGATCCTTGAAGAAGAGTGAACGAACGGTGAAATTTCTTCATGGAAGAAGTGTCAAAATCCCGTGGACCGTTGGATCTCGCAGATCTGTGAGAAGATTAAGGCTAATTGTCTTTTAGCATTCAGGAGCTCAGGAGGAGTAGCGACTGTTAGATGAGAAGCAATAGGAGTCGTTGATTCCCCTTTGAAGTGGAATTTCGGCATTTCGGGGTTCGGCATTTCAGCAATTTCGATGACAAGGAGTCAGGGCACTTTCCGTTGAAAACCCCGAAGTCACAAAATGCGATGTGTCTTTGGAGTAGGGATGTGGTCATGGAGGAAGAAGTCACATGGACCGAGATTTGGTTAGGGGCTAATTGTCGTTGAGCCCATTTCAGAATTTCAGGGTTCAGGAAGTAGAGGAGGTTGTGATTTTGGAATCGAGAGTCTCAAACTCCCGGTTCGCAAAATCCCAGAAGATCCAGAGCTGTCAGATCAAGGAAGATCTCAGTCGTAGATCACGTGGGAGGTGAGGCTTTGAGAATTCATGAATGAGAGTTTCGAAAGGTAAGGAAACTCTCTGCTGCATATTTTCGCAAGTCGCGAAATCCCGAAGAGCGAAAGGAAAAATTCCCGAAAGGATGAGGGACAATAGCCGTTGGGCCCCAATCCGGTTTCAGGGTTTCGGGACTCAAGAGGTAGAGTTTCATGGTCAACACAACTCTCGAAATCACGAAGAGAGAAATGTCGAAAGGTGGGTCCCAAGTATCAGTCAGAGGATACGTGCGACGGAAGTCAAAGGAGTGGTCAAGGTTCGGCAAAAATTCTGAAAGGTCGTCGATCTCACCAAAGGAGAAATTTCAGAATTTGGGGAATCATAAGGGAAGAGGAACGATTTTTGGTTGTTGGCTCAAGTCTCGAAAAGCCAAAATTAGTGGGCAATAGGTGGCATGTGCTCGTCGCGTTGGAGCAATCAACCTTCGTTGACATTTCTTGTTTCGATGATTGTAAGAGTTGTGACATTGCGTCGAGAACCTCCAACTCTCGAAGCCTGAAATATTTTGTGGCTTAAACAAAGGGTTTAATTAATTCTTTGCGTGGTTTGGAAAAGATCCTGCGCTGATCTCGACCCAAGGGCATGGAGTCTGCATCACCATTTTCCCCCTTGGATTTGCGAAAGGCTTGATTTTGGATGAAAGGAGGTTTCCCTCAATTCTAGTAGCGAGATCTTGGGCTTCTTGAATTGATTGGGGGTTTTTGTCTCTAAGAAGATACCCTAATTTTCCATTCAAAGATATGGTATAGATGTGGACAAGGTAATCATCTTTCGGATGATGGCTTGCGGGGATCTTCTACAGCAAGGTCTCAAACCTAGTATGGAACTCCCGAATGGACTCATTTTCATGCTTACACAGGATATTCAATTGGGTAAGGAGCATGTTAGGGTCCTCTTTGATACTCCACTTCTTGAGGAAAACTTTTTCAAGTTTGTCCATGGTTTTAATGCTACCATCGGGAAGGCTCAGATACCAACTTCTTGAGGCATCATAGAGGGTAGAGGAGAACAACTTCATGAATAATTCTTCAACATCATCACTAATGGGATGAAGCTGAAAAAATGCCCAAAATTTGTTCATGTGCTCTTCAGCACTAATTGCATCAGTACCGGTGAATTTAGGCAACCATTTCTCGTACTTGGATAGCATTTGCCTAGGGTAGCCTGATATGGCTAACATGTCTAGTGGTTTGAAGAAAGTATATGACCATTGTCTTTGATTGTTAGTTGGGTTCACTATAGTGGTGGTCCCTGAACTAGACATGGTTTTCAAAGGAAGAATCTTTCCGAAAAGTGATTTTACAATAGGAGAGTTCTTGGGAGGCTTCCTTATAAAAGATACAGTAGGATTATTGAACCTCTTTTTGGTTTGTGGAGTCACCAGATAGTTTACTTGAAACCACCAAAGAAAAGGGAAAACACCCTATTGGAGTCGCTAGGTAAGCTTGTAACATAAGGTTTCTGAGGAAAGGCTTACCGAAAACTGTTGTCTGAGGAAGATTTGACTCGGTGTTCCTCGGCAACGGCGCCAAAATGTTATCGCACAGTTTTTAGCTAGGATAAAAGGTTATAATATTGAAGGCCAAACTGGCATAACAGGAACCAATCCCACCCAATGTCACCACAATGGGATGGTTCTTTCTCTTTAGGGAGGTTAGGCCCAGGGGAGATATCCCCGGTGACCTAGGGTTTTGAAGAGGCAAAAGTCTAATAAGACAAAGATAAGGTTTTCCCCCTTCAAAATTCACCACCCAAATAGATAGTCCGGCCAAAGGCCAATTTAAGAAGTAAAACCCCCAAAGAAGTGTACCTACCTGGAACAAAGCAACAACAAACTGATATGTGCAAACTATTTCAATGGGTTAGTACTTCATAAGACTATCTGATAAATACATATAAGAAATTAGCAATAAATGTTGACGAAGTCAATGTTTATCAATAGCAATGAAAAGTTATAACACTTAACCAATAAATATTGGAACAATGTGGCATTCAATGTAACCAATCAACACCTTATTCAATTAATGCCTAAACCACCATTCAATTGCTCTTAAGACAAAACGTTGCTGCACTAAAGATGTAATAACTAAGGATGACAGAAGCACTTAGGGTTAGTAAGTTAGTTAAGGTTAGGGTTAGTGTAGTTAGGGTTTGACATTCAAGTTTTGAAAGTGTTATGATCAAATTTACTTCAACAATGGAGGACTTTAGATTAGTGCCTTTAGGGTTTAATGGAGTCAAAAGTGAAGGATGCAAGGGTTGAAGGAGGAAGGCTAAGGACTAGAGGGAAGAGTTCTGAAGTGTTGTTATGGCAGGGCCTCAAAATCAAAACCCTAGGGGACAGAGGCTCACTCTAGTGTTTCTATAGCAAGGCCTCGTGCTCTCTCCTCCTTCCATAGGTCAACTTAGCAAAACGGCTAGCTCAAAGGAAGCACAAAATCAAGACAATAAGGCTTAATGAGGGAGAGTGTTTCTACAGCAAGGCTCTTTCATCAAACCCTAAAATAAAAACAGCCCTAAGTGTAGATAACCTAGGCATGGGACGTCTTCTTTCTCTTGAATTCTAAATGGTACAGCTATCAATGGGGAGAGGAAGAAAAAAGAGTGTAGCTACGGCTATGCTCTCTTTTTCTTCTTCAATGGTTGAAAGTTTCTCTATCAGAGGACATGAGACAATGACCTACTTTTTTGCTTGTCACCTAGGGTTTTGATTCAGCAAAAAATAAACATATGCAAGAAAATAAGACTACAACCATTCATTTAAGAAGTTTGGTAGAAAAATACTTACAATTCATCAAGAAATAACCATGCAACCCTAGTTGTAACACCTTCCTTCAAGAGAAACACCATAAAATGCCAAAAAGTCTTCCTTCAACAAGTGTGCCTTGCTAAATCAGCCAAATACCCAATATAGGGTGCAAATTCCAGACCTCCTTTTGGAGTGAATGAGTAGTGATGAAAAAATGAAAGTTAAAATCCCTCATTTATACAAAACCTTGACCTAATTTTACATTTTAGGTCAGGTAAAAGGCCGACAAGGCCATAATATCAAATCATATTGTTTTCACATTAAATTTTCAAACTAAAACCCTAATCAAGAAAAAGGTAAGACATCACCCCTTTCTAGGGTGACGTTAGCCCCTATTAGGGCATGT
This sequence comes from Picea engelmannii, assembly GCA_009831015.1. Classification (NCBI taxonomy): domain Eukaryota; kingdom Viridiplantae; phylum Streptophyta; class Pinopsida; order Pinales; family Pinaceae; genus Picea; species Picea engelmannii. The sequence continues at coordinate 202,463 of ML793472.1, read as the reverse complement.
GCAGCCTCCTGAAGCAAGACGTTAGCCCCTTTTAGGATTATTCATGTTGCCACATGTGCCAACTTCCCTGTCCATCTGCCAACATGCTCATGATGACATCATAAGCCTCCTGGTGATGTCCTATGCCATCTAGAGCCAACATTCCACTGAAAATGGTTCAATCCCCCTAGGTCTAGTTGTGTCGAGGTGCCTCTGGTGGAACGTCCTCTGCTTCTCTGGTGCAAAGTCTCTAATCAACCTATGTCTTGTCTCTACCCCCTGATGGGGTCTCATCATCCATCTGGTGGGATCTTCAACCCCATGGAGGTCTGAACTGATCATCTCCCCATGTGTACCAGTCCAAATGGTACTTGTCCGTTGGGTATCATCTTGCACATCAAAGGATACACCCTCCATGGGCTCATCAGTCACACGGATCATAGAAATGTCAATCACATCTCATCATCAATATTATTAAACATATGCACAAAATCCCTAATACATTAGTTAATAGCTCAAAGACGTTACATAAGCCTGCAATACAAGTCTGGATAAAAGGACAAGGCATCCTATTGGGATAGTATCCATAGGAAAATGAAAGTTCCCAAAAAGACCTCATCCAAGACATGTAATTGGGTGAGGTGGTCAGGGGATGTCCAAGCATGTGTGTGTAGTGAAGGTTGAGGATGCAAAAGTGTTACATGTGGGTTCCTTTGTAGAAGGCGAGATGTACCTGTCATGGATGCATTCTTCCAATCCCATTCTTTCCTTTATTCTTTTTATTCTTTTATTCCTTTTTTGCTTTTTTTTTTCAAGAGCTAATCAAGGGACACTACCTTGGCATGGTGACCAGAGTTGACAGCATTACCCACAAGTACTTTCATAGAGATGAGAAGGTTGGCTCGTGATGAGACCCCCTTTCCCTTGGCCATGCAACCAAGGGTCACTACCTTGGCGTGGTAACCAACTGGTGGCAATGTCATACTGCTAGGTACTCATGGACCTAATAGACTGGCTCATGATGAGACCCCCTATCCTCTTACTAGGTCTTGTTTTATTATTTTTCTGGTTCCCTCCTGTTTCTTGCTGAGAAGCCTTTTATTTCTTTCTTGAGGATCCCTAGGCGAAGCATCTTGAGGTTTTATTCTTAGGCTTTTATCTTTTACCATCTTTATTTTACCTTCTGGGGCTTTAGCCCCTTGTTCCCATGAGGTAAGGTGCAGTCCTGAAAATAGATCAACCCAATGCCCAGACAAGGGGAATGGGATAAGTGAGTGGGAAGTAATATGAATAAGTGGTGCTATTATGGGAGAGGACGATGGCTTTTCATAAATCCCCCCAATGGAAAACCAAAACCTATAGATACAGGCTTGCTAGGGCACCTTGTCAATCCCCCCAAACATGGTCAAGTAGGAAAATGTAAGATCCAAGCAGTCGTTAGAAATAAAAGGAATCAGATGCATACATTTAAAGGTTTTAACGATCAAATGCGACACATACCATGATACCTAGACTAATTACCTCATGAAGAAAGAACCTCTTTTGATACAGGACCAAACCGATGGTGATGGATGTTTTTGATGCTGACAAGATAAAGACGATGGAAGAAGAAGAGGTGGGCCCTCTAGGGCCATACTCGGGTCAATCCTTCTCCCGGTACCCACTGTCTAGGACCTATGGGCCTTGAGACATGATCTCTTAATTATCCCTGAAAATTGGGGATAACAGTGCTCTCACTGCAGAACCAATGGGCACACAATTGAAGATTGTCTAGAAGTAATTGAAAAATGGGAAGATAGAGTATGCCAACGAGGAACTAAAATCATCAGTTTAGAAATCAAGAGAGTTATTAGAGGACAATTTCCCAACCTTAATATCGTCACTCGAGGAGGCACAAAGACTGGAGCTGATGTTGATAATTTACCTTAGATACAGAAAGCGGCACCTAAAGAAGACAGGGATGATCCTCTAAAATAGAATTTGTTCTTTTAAAATGCCATAGAAGTATTTCATAATATCCCTAGGACTGAGATGCAAGAGAATCCCCCTCAACCTCTTGTTTATCCTAATATTGTGCAAGTCCCTACTTCACCCCCTACACCTAGAAACCCCTTAGTCACTCTGAGACAACCTCAACAACCACAGAATGTAGTTGACCTTTGGTTTCAGTTATTTTATGATATTCTTGGGAATGACCAGTTAATAAAAAAGTTGCGCAATGCACTATACCTAGTTTTAGAAGACGAAGAACCCACAAAAGAAAGAATAAGGACTAATGTTCCTGAGAAGAATGCTCAGAGAGTGCAGAGAAGGAAAGTACGAACCGGGAAAGAGTTTAGACTAGTAGCCCAGCTAGATGAGTTTGAGATTAAAGATGTTATGTTGGATCTAGGATCTGATGTTAACATACTTCTTAGGAAGACTTGGAAATCCTTAGGAAAACCCCAGTTGACATATTCCCCAATCCAGCTAAGAATGGCCAACCAATATTGTATTTTCCCAATAGGATGACTGGAGAATGTAGAAATAGATGTTGCGGGAATGAAGATTGTAGTTGATTTTGAGGTGATTGAGATCATGGGGGATAAAGACCCTTATCTTGCACTACTTGGTATTGATTGTGCCTATGATAACTATGCAGTGATTGACCTTAAGAAATACACTATGACATTTGAGGCAGACAGAATAAAAGTAGTTCAACCCTTGGATCTGTATGTAGGCCCCATATATAAGGAGCCAACTAATAACAATAAAGAGGGAGAAGACTTGGATCAATTGTACACTATAACAGCAGGAACAAGAGAAGATTACATAAATCCTACTTTTGATGGATCAGTAATTTGGAGGAGTATACAATCAGCGAACGAAGATTCAGAACTGGCATTTGATAGTTGGAAGCAAGACTCATACGAAATATTCTCAAGAAGATGTGCAATTGTCAGGGAAACTAGATGGGTTGGAACTGAGGTCAGAGAACACCCAGTATATGATGGTACCTTAGGACATGATATTTGTTTTCTCAGCATGGAAGAAAAGGTAGTGGAGGATCAAAGGATCTCAGTACTATATTTAGCCCTCCATGACACCCTTGCTAGATGGTGGGCCAATCAAAAATTGGGACAGTGCGGAGAAAGCTTTCAAATATAGATTTCAATATAAGGAGTAACTGGAATCAGAGATGCAGACAAATTTCCAAGTTGTGCAACTTTTCAACAGAGACTGTGATCCTAAAACACATATTGAACAATGTGTGACACAGTGGAAAGTTGCAGAAATACCATCTCGCTTCTAGGTTCAGGTATTTCCCCACACACTAGGTCCAATCCCAAAAACTTGGTTCATGCATGAAGAAACCAGAAGACAGACCAATAACTGGCAAGCGTTGGCAGATCACTTTTGCAAGGACTTCTCATTTACAAGTAAGTACTCTGAGCTTGAATTAGTCCTGCAAAGAATTAAAGAATTCCTTTTTACAGACAATAGTAAACAGAAATCAGACCTAGTGATATGTGCAAAACATAGACGAGAACTTCAGACTAATATTCACCTAAACTTGGACAAGAGACCTATATAATGATATAAGATTGAGAAGGATTTGGAAAGCCCAAATGATTTATAAGAATTGATGAACTTAGCCATTAAAGAGACAGAAGGGAACAGAGAAATTCATAAAATCATACCTAGTCAAACCGATGGTTCTTATAATCACCCATTGAAGTTGTGCAAAGTCAATATAGGGACCACAGAGAAACCTAAGATAGCTATGGTGGTAGATTACTGGGATGAGCAAACGATTCAAGAAATACAAATTTTGTTGCAGGAATATGAGGATTTGTTCCCAAAGAAATTTTCAAATTTAAAAGTGATCAAAGGAGTTATGGGAGAAATGAAAATTGAATTAAAACCAGGATCAAAGCCTATGAGGCATAGACCATACCGCCTTAACCCCAAAATGAAAGAGAAGGTTAAGAGGGAAATAGACAAGATGTTGGAAGATGGAATTATTTTTGCAGTGGAAGAAGCAAAATGGGTCAGCCCAATTGTTATCTAGAGAAAGAAAGGTACATAGGATATTAAGGTCTGTGTAGACTACAGAATCCTTAACTCTACTTGTGTGCATGACCCTTTTCCAACACCTTTTACTGATGAGGTGCTATAACAGGTTACGAGGAAAGAGTCTTACTCATTTACAAATGGATTTTCGGGGTATCACCAAGTAAGGATTACTGAAGAGGACAAAAGAGAAGACCACAATTATAACAGAATGGGGGTCATTTGCATACAATGTGATTCCATTCGTCCTAAAGAATGCCCCTGCATTTTTCTCCAAGATTGTGATAACAACTTTCTAAGAATTTATTCACAAGTTTATAGAAGTTTATATGGATGATTGGATAGTATACCGTCTATTCAAGGAACATGTAGCGCTACTACATTTGATGTTTGACAGATGTAGAGAATTGTTTGACAGATGTAGAGAATTGAAAATATCGTTGAACCTCATAAATTCTATCTTATGCATGCCACATGGAAATTTGTTGTGCCACATAGTATGCCGAGAGGGAGTACTGGTAGACCCAACCAAAGTTGTAGTTATTGTGAACATTTCGTCACCTATGAATACTAAGAAGTTGCGCTCCACGCTGGGGAACACGGGGTACTATCGCAAGTTCATCAGAAGGTATGAAAATATCACTCCACTACTGGAAAATATACTAAAGAAGGCCGAAGTGTTCAAATGGACCCCAAAATGTGATAAAGCGTTCGAGACCCTAAAGGAGAATCTCATAACAACACCTATTCTGAAATTTTCAAATTGGGAAAATGAATTTCACTTCCACGTAGATGCTTCAGGCATTTCCTTGGGAGCTATCTTAGCACAACCAGGAGATGGATCCATGGATCATCCTATCTATTTTGCGAGCAGGAAGTTGTCACAAGTTGAGCGTAACTATACAACGATAGAAAGCGAGGGTTTATCTATGATTTATGCTTTGCAGAAGTTTATACATTATTTGTTAGGTTCTCATTTTAAGTTCTTTACTCATCATTATGCATTAAAATATCTAGTTAACAAACCTATCTTGGAAGGGAGAATTTGTAGATGGTTTCTATTGTTTCAGGAATTTTCTTTCGAAGTGATCATTAAGCCTAGAATATATAACGTAGGGCCTGATCACCTATCTATATTAGAGTCAGGGGAAAGTGGTGGAGCAATCGATGATTAGCTCCCAGATGCAGACCTGTTCCAGGTTGAGGCCATACCAGAGTACCTAGAAGACATAGCATTCTTTTTAAGTATAGGAGCCTACCTAGAAACATATTCCACAACCCAGAAATTCCATATAGTGGTTAGAGTAGCAGACTATCAATTGATTGCAGGGAAATTGTATAAATTGGGACTCGAAGGTATTCTCAGGAGATGTGTCTTGGATCATGAAAGACAATATATACTATGGGAGTGCCACAATGGAGTTGTGGGAGGTCATGTGGGAGGAAATTCCACTGCACAGAAAGTCCTCCAAGATGGACTATGGTGGGCCACACTCTTCAAGGATGAAAATATATATTCTAGATCATGCGATGTTTTTCAAAGAGTGGGTAAGCCATCACAACGAGATGAATTACCACTTCAACTTGTTAAAGCTTTACAAGCATTTGAGAAGTGTGTGGTTGACTTCATTGGGTCGATCAACCCCACAACTAAGCATTCAAAGGATAGGTACATTATTACCGCAACTGACTACCTTACACGTTGGGCTGAGGTAGCAGCTATTCAAGATTGTTTGAACGATATTGTTGCTAGGTTCATTTTTGAAAATATTATCACTCGATTTGGATGTCCTAGGAGTCTAACTAGAGATCAGAGAGCTCATTTTATCAGTCATACCATATCAAAGCTTACATCATAGTTCTTGATCCAACATCATAAAAGTATCCGCTACCACCCACAAGCCAATGGAACAATAGAGGTGTTTAACAATATTTTGGAGAGAGGGTTAACAAAGGTTTGTTGCACAAACAGGGAAGATTGGGATGACATAGTTCCAACAGTATTATGGGCTTATAGGACAACCACAAAAAAACTCCACAAGTACACACCATTTCAGCTAGTTTATGGGAAAGAGGATGTGGTGCCTGCAGAATTCATTACTCCAAGTTTGTACATTGCACAAATCACACACATGTCAGAGGAAGAATTAGTTGCGCAGTGAATCATAGAGTTACAAGAACTTGAAGAGACACGGTTTTTAGCAGACTTCCATCAGTCAGTTGAGAAATCAAGGTAGAAATCTTGGCATGACAAACACATTAAGAATAAAGTATTTGTGCAAGGAGACAAGGTCCTACTCTATGACAATCGGTGCCAGAATCATCCAGGAAAGTTCTGCATGCATTGGTTGGGACCATTTATAGTTGCATAGATCCGAACTTCTGGAGCAATCAGAATTGCGCAATTGGATGGTATGTTGCGTCCAAGATGGGTGAATGGCGCTCGCCTGAAACCCTATATGTCTCAAAACTAAGCTAAAGGACTGTTGATATAGTCTGAAGGAGCATGTATAGTAATTAGATTTGAGTTTTCTACAATTTCTGTAAATTCAGTTAATAAAATCGATATGTGTAGTATTGCGCCGCGACATGTAGTTCATTTTCTTTTTCTGTTTAAGTGTTTTTTAATGCAAAAATACTTACTCAACAGCGTAGGATTAGAAGTGTCAAGAACCCATTAATGACAATCATTAATATGAAGAGAACCCCTTTTTGGTCGGAGGGAGAATGAATCTGAGCGCAATCTGAGTCCATGTGCCACACGAACCCAGTCCAATCACATCCTTTATTACTATTATGGTACCCCATTTGAATTCGGCTAAGCCATAAAGCCGTGATACGCAAAGATGCCATCGATATTCGTGTCGTGATTCTCATCCGTCAAACGGTAAGGTATAAAATCGGCCATGTCCCTGTCCAACTTGCACAGTAAATGCCAGAATCACCCAATAGGATTTACCCTATTAACCAGTCCCGTAGGACAATTCAGATCCAGGTTGTGTCCATAGGGTAATGATGAAAAATAGTTATTACTGAACTTGTTAGCTAAGCCTGAGTATAAGGCTCTAAGAACTCATTGTAGAAAGAATTTTTTTCCAGAAAGAACTTAGATATTTTTTGAATTCTACAGAGTGAGCAATCCTATGTAATCCCTTGACTCGTGGTGTGATCCAAAATCCTTGTTTCTCCTATGGAATTTGTTGTTTGTTCAGATTCACAATTCCGAGAGATACAGGAAGTCAAAGTGTCGTGTCCAAAGATGTAGTACCAGATGAGCCCTATGACCCCCGAGTTGAGGTCGTGGGTGATCTCAAGGGGAAGGTGGAGAAGGTCAAGCTCCTCAATCTCATCTTAACAGATCAAGTCTTGTTCCCCCAGATGAACATAGACATTTTCTAAAGTATCACTCCAAACGAGTTGGGAGGCATGTAGTTTGTGCCAAATCTCGAATTTATCAACTTGTTCAACTCAACCATCATGAACCTCAATGGCCTACCAGTGTTTTGTACCACTGGCGAAGTTGCGAGGTGCACCAAGTTCCTGATTAGTAGGGTACATGACAGAAGTTTTTGGTTGGATAGGAGATATCCAATCCACGCAGAAGACATCCACCAACTTACTATCCCTCGAGGGTGAGGACATGTCTAAAGGATTCCAGGGTCCCAGCAAGCATGACAAGAAGAAATGGGAGCCCAACATATATGAAAGGTTCCACACAAAGAGGGGGGGGAATACAACCAAGATTGACCCCATACTACCTAAGACAGTCAGGACTGGCTACTACATCATAGCCAGCAAATTCATGAGGTATTACTACAAGGGAAAATGAACACTGGATGCATTGTCAGTGGTGGATTTTTTCACCAATGGCATTTTCTTCAACTAGTGTAGCTGCCTGTTGGAGGAACTACTTGTGGCTTGCGAGGAAGCCCAGGAGAAAGGCGGTACCTTCACATATTGCTACATGTTTCTTTTGTTTTCAATACTTAAATGGACGCCACCCGCTGGAAGACCATTGGTGTTAGTAGGCAAGGGGCACCTAGAAAAAATGTTTGAGCCCTGGAAATCAAGGGTGGGCTCAGAGAACACAGCCTTCAACAACACGACATTCTCCAAGTGGTAAAACAAGCTTATTGACGCAAAACAGAGGTTTCACATTCCACAGAAGCTCCTCAAATGAAATACGAGGAACATAGCCTTCAACATGAACTGACACCATACATTTGTGTGGCTGAGGTATGCCAACATGGAGGAATTTCACTCATGGATGTTTCCATTCTACTTGGACAAAGAGGCCTTCGACAAGGAGGCGATGTCGTGGTCAGGAGTTAAATGAAACTAGCGCAAGTCAGGGATGCACTATGTTTTTCCAACTGAGCTGTTGAAGAAGAAAGGTTAGGAAGTCGAGGTAGGACCAATTTTCGACCCAACGACACAGAAGAAAGAAGCTCCACCATAGACAAACTCTGAAGAGGAGGAAGAGACGCAACCAATAGAGCGGAAGAAAAGAACATTGTCGATGTTCATGCAACTCCCAGATCAAGCGATGTTGACAGGTAAGGATTTCAATGAAATCCTTAGTGTTGCATACATTACAAAGCCTGTAGCCAAGAAAACCAAGACGATAATCTCACCGAGAAAATTTATGAACCCCCAACCCATATCATTCACCGTCCCCCGCACTCGCTTAGCAGTCAAGCATCCCCCATCATACATATTCAAGATGACCCTGAGCCTAACACCCATCCATCCACCATCATCACTGAGCACCCTCCATCACCACCACAACCCCAGTCTCCACCCCCAGAAATCGACAGTTCACCCCAAACCACTGATCCAGAGCCCATGCAGCTCAATCCCCTAGACCTACCCGAGCAGAGGCCCGAACTCCCAGAAACAAGCCCAGAGTTACCCAAACAGAGACCAGAACTTCCTGGTCAAAAAACAGAAGTACCTGAGCAGAGACTGCAACTGACTAGGCTGAATCTTGAATCCCAGGACCAGCAGATTGTACCTTTTGTGCAACATAAGAACACTCCATCCTCAATGAAGATGAAAACAGTAGAAAAGCCGCAAGTCCAAAGTCCCCAAAAAATTTCCTCAATGGGCAAGGTTGAGGTTTCCATGGGAAGCGCAACTCTGGAAGTGGAGGTTCATAAAGAGGAGGAGCTACCTGAGGTTCAGAAGGAACCAGAGAGAAATTTAGGGAAAATCACCACATCAACGCAGGAACAGATGGAGCTAGTTCTCCAAAAACCTCAGCAGTGCGAAGAGTTTATGAAAATCTACCTAGCCAGAATAGACATTCTGATGCTCCTGCCATCAGCGTTGAGGTTGAGGCTTGTTCCAGGACCATCCACAAGAGAGGAGGAGGTAGAGACTCCCTCGGAACATTCAATGGCCAGTGGAATTCCACTTCAGGTCGGAGCACCCAAGGAAGCCACCCCTTCATCTGCTGACCTTGCACAGTGCCCAACAACACACCCAGTTGGAATTATCAGAGCCTCAACTAATCAACTAGAGCAGAGGCTCCAGCATGCTGAAAGTTCAGTAGAGTTCACAAGGGAGAAAGCGCTCCTTGTGAAAGCATGCAGAAAACAAGAAGCACATGCAATGATCTAGGTGGAGCACAAACTGGAAAGAGTTCAAAAAATGATTGTTGGAGCCTGGTCAGAAATAAGGAAGGTCGTACCCCAAATGCCAGAAGATAGTGATGCAAGAGATAAAGAGAATCATATCGAAATACTTCAATAAGCATGGTCACAATTTTCCATTCACGCAAAGCATCTAGAAGTGTAGTTGTGGCAGACCCAACAAGAAGCAGAGTAGCAACCTCAAAATCTGCAGGAACAGATGGAGAAAATAGTGTTAGAAAGAAACAATGCCCAAGCAGCACCACACAAGCGCACAACTAAGTGCACAAATATTTTCAGAGAAGTCGACGATTGGATGGGCATCATCGCTAGGCACAACCAGACTCTAGAATACATGCATGCTAGAATCCAATTTTGGAATGAGGAAGTTGCAGCTACTATGTATCCACTGGAGAAACAACAAAAGTTTGATCAGATTCAACAAGCAGACAATGAGTTGAACTCCCTGTTTGAGGCTCAATATGTAGCTAAGTAGAAGTTGCGCGACTTCCAACCTTTTATTCAGACAGTTTACATGCAAATGCATTAGGTCAATGCAACAATAGACTTTGAATGGAACTCTTTGGTCGCATATAAGCCCAAGGAATGTATCACGGATTCGAACCAACAGTTCATTGTCGAGGCCTCACTCCTTGCCAGGAAATGGCAGGATAAATTTGGGAGCTTTCAGAAAGTTAAGAAGTGGGCCTTGGAGTTGGTCCCAGAGTTGGTCCCTTCATTTGAAGAGGCAAAAAAAGAGAAAGCGCAATCAAAAGAGGACAGCAAAGAGGAAAAGGAGGACAAGGGAAAGCAACAGTTGGTCCTAGAAGATGCGGAGAATCCAAGTACTTGACTCGAGGGTGAGTCAAGGATTTTGGTTGGATCCTATTGAGCCCTTAGTTTTTTTATTGGAAGCTATGCAATAAGGACTACAATCCCATTTTTGGTTTAGCACGAGTTACACAAGCTAGAAAATAAGCTAGAAAACAGAGCAAGGAAAAGTAACAGAAATCAGTTGTGAAAAGGGCAGTGCAATGCCAGTAGGTCAAAAGAAGTTGTAATAGAACAGGAAAGAATATGATCCCAAATCCATAAGAGCTTACTAAACTTATATATATGGGATGAATACGATTGTAAAAGGGTTCTCCCCTTGTTGTTGTGTTCAGGTTGTTTTTCTTCTTATTTTTGTTTATTGTTGGTAAGTTGGGTTTCAGTTCTGTAAATGTAATATGTATACAGTTTTGGGTAAATAGAGCTCTATGACATGGGTCCAGGTCCATAATTTTGTAATAGAGAATTAATTTGTATCTCTAAGGTTGTATCTGATAATATCTTATGATAATATATAGAGAAGGATCCAAAATTTTGAAATATGATGAGTCATTTTGGGTTTATGCTTGTGTGTTGTATCTTTATAGTACTTCTTTATGCTTCATAAGTTCCATATGATGGTTTTGTGTATGAATGTTTTTCGCAACCTAAGTAGCTTCAATTCCTACGTGTATGAGCTTAGATTTGTTTTGTAGTTAGCTTGTCTTGCGCAAGCTCATGGTGAATCTTGAAGGTTCTTTGAACCCACCTAAGTACTCTCCTTGCCCTTCCCTATCCTTCTGTCTTGGTTGCGCTTCGAAGGAGATGAAAAGGCCAGCGCTCTAGACTACACGGTAACTTTTGTTGGTAACCTGAAAAGGAACCTGGTCTGATCAATTTTGCAACAACACATCCAATGGAATCAAGCACTGAGATCCAACTCAATTTTCATCTACAAAAACTAATCAAACAAATAACAGATGCTTGATTTGATGATAATTTGAAATACTACCAACCTATATCCATATTAACCTCAAATATATCAAGCGTCGAGAGGGATCAAATATCTCGAGGTGAAAACATTTCCTCAATTTTTTCACTCTAAAAGAGGTTCACAGCTCAAAACATTTAATCCCTCTCAACGCTTAATAAATCTGGGGTTAAGATGGATCTAGGATGGTTTCCCAAAAACTCAATCATTCAAGATGGAAGTCTCCAAAAAGTTGTTGGATCAATTCATGGTACTTTTTAAAATATAATTATGATGATGACTAACGTCCAATGAGACCAATTGGGCGATTTGAACTTAAGAAGGTAAGAGATTAATTTGATTTTTTTTTAATTGTATTTTTGTAGTCAAAAAACATTGAGAGAAGCATTCCAAGTCACGATAGTTTTGATGAATTAGGAGGTTAGTAAGGTCTATATTGTGGAAAATATTTCTAAATTGGGATCTAGTTTGGGAATAGGAAAGGAAATCCATGAGGAAGTGTTTTTCATCTTCAACCCTCTTAATGTCACAAAGATGGAAAATTATTTCATCCCGTGGTGTTTTTGGAATTGTCCAACGCCCAGTTTCACTATGTAGCTCATGAGAGTTTGTTCTTATTTTACCAATGTTGATTTTCTTCTTTTCACTTCTCAAAACACTGAGTTTCTTTTGATCTTCTAAATTAGGGTTTACCACCTCCTTATAGTATCTTAGTTTCCTTTTATCCTCTAATTATTTATCACACCACATATTCTCCTTAAATTTTGAAGTGACAATATTTGTAATATTATTGGTACTCTTAATGATGACTTTTTCTTGTATTCCCCAATGATATAGCCAAGATTTGACATATTTATTCCATCCTTGTTGAGTCACTAGTGTTTTTTGCTAGAGTTTGAAGCAATTTTGGGGAGACTCTTGTAGACTCTTGTTGTCCATGTTGTTTATCTTTGTTGGCCCTTGACCAGGTTTTGAGGAAATGTTGGTCATGTTTGACCATTTTTAGGACTTCAACAAGTTGGTCGAAGACGGAGTGCCCAGGCGAAGCGGAGATCACGGGATCTCACCCATTTTGTGGGATTTTTTGGATTTTAGGGTTTATGTAATGGGTATGGGATGTCGGCCTATGGGTTTAATCATGCTTAGGCCCCTTTTTGTAATGCATAAATAAGTATCTAAGTGATGTAAGTAGAAGTGGTAAGTTACTAGTCATTGTCCGGCTTAGTGCATGGCTAGTTGGCTTTGTGCACGAATGAGTTAAGTCTTGTAGAGCTAAGTGCTTAGTGGCAGACAGACTGTGTAAGGCTTTGTTCTTTGATCCAATTCGAGGAAGGAGGATCTTGCGAGGTTCTCGTAGATCTCTTGTCCTTTGCAGAGTTGGATCTATGGCTTGGTGCATGTAAGAAGATTGGAAGAGACTAATAAGGAAGAAGAAGAGTTGGTGGACATAGCCCCACACTGGGGTGAACTATGTATATCCTGTGTTGATGTGCTTCGTGTAATGTTTTTTATGTTATTTATGTCTATATTTTCTTAGTGCATTATTCTTGATGTATGATAGACAGATCCATGGATGATTAATGTTTATGATGTGAATGAATGTTAGATCTGCTCTAATACTATGTGTTAAATGATTAGATGTACTTAATATTGATTACTACTGCGTTGATCTGTAGTTAGGGTTAATCTATGATGTGAATAAGAATCATAACTTAATGCATTGTATTGGCTAAAGTGCTCTGTTAAGTGTTGTAATCACATATCTGTGTCCCAGCTAGCTTGTAGACACCTGAGTCCTACAACCCCCCTAACCTCTACCTCGGATGAGACTTCATCTGCTTCACAAGTGTTTCTGAAAGGGTCGGTAGTTAGGTTTTTGTTGGTGCCTTGTTGAAGCGTTGAACCATGGGTCTACCCTTGTACCAAAAAATGGTTCCGTTGCCGGGACCTGAAACTGTGATTGCTAGGAACAGAAGAAAAAAAAAACCTTTGTGCGTAGATCTGTTGCTATAGTGCGCAGTATTCTACTTGACTTTTGAAGCTCTGTGCTAAAAAGAGAAGTTTGATCTGAAGAAAAGAGGTAATATCTTAAATTTTTGTTCTCTGGTAAAGGTAAGATAAGTGGAATTTTTTTCTACGGAAATATGAATCTAGGTATGTTTGACATATTTTGTCCTAGTCTGAAAACTAGGGCACAACTAGAAGAAAGAATATTTGATCTGAATAAATTTGATAGAGATGGTGAAAGATGTGTTATTCCTATGCATATAAAGAATTTTTGGACTAACAAGTGGATGCACGACCCTAGAAAGAATGTTTGCAGATTGCAGGTCCATCACTATGATCCTAGTGCACAGTACAGAAAATGTTGGGGATCATTTAAAGGAATGCCTTGGTGTAGATCCTACTTGTATTTGTTGTAAAGCTATTGGTCATGAGGTTTTGGATTTCCCTAGAATGATTGCTAAATTTGAAAATATGAACATGAGAAAAGAAAACCATGAATAAGATCAAGAAACTAAGGATATGTTAGAAAACCAGAAAGAATCAGAATCTATGTTATTACAGCTAAAAGAAACATTGAATGATCATAAAGACATCAGTCTACCATAGATCTTAAAAGAAAATAAGTGCATAGAAACAGGAATAGGAGACTTTGACATAGACTTTGTATTACATGAGGAAACATGTGTCAATATTATGTCAGAAAGCACTTGCAAAATTTTGGCAAAACCTGCTATGATTACTTCATTGGGAACGATAGGATTTTTTAAAGGAAAGATGATAACCATATGTGGAAAAGTTACTAATGTACCTATGATTTTTCATGGAACATCAACTGAAGAAGAATTTGAATTCATTAAGTTTGTTGAGAACAGTGCCCCTTTTTCACTTTTGTTAGGAAAGACCTAGATTGAGAAAGATCAGATCCGAAGGAAAGCAGAGGAAGAAGCTACAGAACAAAAAAAGAAAGAATTAAGGGACTTCATAGCTAAGAAAATAGTGTGATTAATAGAAGAACAAGGGAATAAGTCGAAGCAACTGAGGGCCCAAGACTTAGTTGTCAAAGTTGAAAGAATGCAGGAAGGCTTGAAAAAACTATCCATTCAAGAGAGAAGAGCACCTACCCCAGAAGTAGTAAGAGAAGAAGTATTACACTCAAACCCTTTGAAAGACCCTCAGCAGTGCGCATTTACTACGCTAAGAGAAAATAAGAATGAGAATGGAAAGAGGAATCCAGAGACTCAAATCACGGGAAAAAAAAGCCAGAAAGCTCAGTAAGAAGAAAGAAAAACTTCAAAAACTGCAGGAAGTTCCGGGGAAGATTTCGTAGAAGGAAGGCTTGCAGAACTTGAACATCATCGGAATAGCAAAATAGCGCATAATGGAACTTCTCCATGATGAAGCTATATGACCGTTGGAGGCGTCTCGACTGTTAGAATGATGCTCCGGAACGGCTAGAACCACAATTATTTCCGAAAAGACCTCCATTGGACCGTTGAGACGGCACCATAATGGATGGAATCGTATTAATTGAGGAATTCCTACCCATTGGAGGAATTTGTTACGACATTGCTTATTTAACCCATCAGACTCTGCATTGGGACCACTTTTTGCCACTTGTGATTACCCGAGCTAACTAAGAATCCATTGTATCGCGTTTTACTTTCTAGACCTCACCATCCATCTAATTGCCTTGTCTGATCACCTGCCTGAGTTTTTTTATTACGAGTGTGCATGTCGAGCGACCTTAGTGCAGTAGAGAAATCTGTAGAAGATATATTGATCGACCTTATGACTGAGCAATTCATGTATGCAGTTATATAGGCATCGTCGATGGGCGGATTGCAAGCATCCCCCTCGACTAGATGTTGATCTGTGCCATCCCAAAACATGACAGAGAAAATAAGCAATCACCGCGATGATCTGGTGAACGCAAAGAAGATCGTTTCAGTCTTGCTTGACTACATCCCGCCCTTGGCTGGCGTAGTTAGTCGTGACAGCGTCCCGTGTGATTTCTAATACACGATGATTACTGCGTACCTCCCAAAGGGGATACGCACAGTCGGACCGCAGTTGGGCATGATCCTAGCTCTCAAGATAAGCGATTTCAACCTCGACGATAGGAAGAATTATGCGATGTTCACACCACATTACTACCTAACGAAGATGACTGGGAAGAAGACCAAGATAGTTCCCTAGCCATGGATCAAGGAGATTGCGAGATCGACGATCTTGAACGTCATGAAGATCCCCCACTTCGATAGACATCAGGAGGTTAATGCATTCGTTAAACTCCTCCTATCGTGCTACCATGGAGGTTACCTTTGGTTGGATAGGCACATCACTCTAGATCTAGTGTTGATCCACTTGATCACCGGATTGAGCATGCAGGGACCATACCCTCACCAGTTCTACCCAGGAAAGACATCAAATCACTCCTTGGCCCAGCGCATCAAGGAGGCATATGGCGATGTGGAGAAAGGAAAGCGAGGCTACAAGGTAGCCTCCATCTAGGATGGCACAGTGCGCCTATCTTGTCTACTGATAGTGGGCAAGCTCGTCAAAAAGAACCGTCCTATGCAAGTAACAGGATTCGTAGTCGACCTTGCAGGGAAGTGCGTCAAAGGAATGTAGATCAGCTGGGCTAGCTACCTCGTCAACGAGTTTGAGAATGATTGTCGCAAAGTGCAGGACCAAGGCTACGAGTTTCACTTCAGCTGGTTGTTGATTTTAATCGCATTTTTTTCTGGGGAGATGTCGGAGGGAGCGACATTCCCGTAAGTTGAGCCATCAGAGCCACTGGTCACAAGGTTCACCACCTTGTGGTATATGAGCGGCATGGTGAAGCAGTGGCAATAAAATGTGGTGTTCCACGCTTACTACCTACAGCTCAAGCGTTCCATTAAATCATTCCCCCGAATGACCCTGAACACCTTGCATACATACAGGCCGCTAGCGAATTTTTTCGCAAACAGACACTTCATTTACATCAATGTGCGAAGGGACGAAAGCAAGGAGGAGCTGCAGTCCTACTGTAAATTGACCGATGAAGACATGGAGGATATAACCAAGGAATGGCCAACCGAATTCCTTGTACCATTCGAGAAGAAATATCTCTCCATCCCCAACATCATCGGAAGCCCTTTAGTCACCCGGACCGAGTATGATGGGCCAAGCAGTGCAAAGAGAAAGAATAAAAAGGAGGAAGTGCAGGATGTATCCAGTGAGGAAAACAACAGCGCATTGGAGGAAACTATGTCTGACTCACCTGTAGGAGGAGGAGGTGACAAAGTAAACCAAGAGGAGGAAGGGGAAGAAGACAAGCAAGATAAGGGGGAAGTAACACATCCAAAGGATCCCCTTATAGAGGTTGAAACATCCAATAAAAGGAAGGGTTCTCCACAAAAACCCTCAGCATAGAAGAAATCCTGAGTCACTAAGACTTAGTCGCAGAATGTGCTCACAGTGGATGATATCCAGCTCATCATCATAGTTGTAGAAGATGCCTCAGAGGATATCCTGCAGATACATGAAGCGAAGCAAGAAGCACTGTATGACAGGATTGAAAAAGAATTGAAAGACATCCAACAAGCTATCCAGTCGAGTTGCGTAGTGTCTATTGCGCCATCCTCAGTAGAAAGTGTAGAATTGGTGGATGATCCTACCCAACTACGCAAATTAACAGATGCAACAGAGACTCGACTTCGTCGAGTCCAGGAAGAGAAGGAGCAGGCCACAGAGGCCTTGAAGAAAGAAACAGAGGAGGCCTTAGAGAAACTTTGGGTTGCGTAGCAAGAGAAAGATGACCTTCCGGTGAAGTTCAAAGAAGACAAAGAGAAGATCTAGAAAGAGAATGACCAGCTTCTTGCAGAGTAGACTGCGATCGGAGAGGAAGTAACTAGAGCACTTTGCTCTATGTCTTGGCACAAATGGAAGAAGAGACAATCGAGAACCAAGTGGGGAAGCTCATTGAGGCCATTCAACAACTTCAAGCAAGAGTAGTAGAGTTAGAAATTCAAGCAGTGTCGAGCACTCTACAAGAAGTGCGAGATCAAAGGGAAGAAAATGCCAGGAGCGCAGTAGAAAGAATCAAGGCGTTGGCCTCCGAATGAAATAAACTAAGTGACCGAAGTGTGCAAGCCTGTGAGCACCTTGCAGAAGACCCAGAGCTGAGGAGATTGGAGGCACATCTCCAGGAGGTAAACTAACAGGCATCGACTATGCAAGCGCAACTGAAGATGCTTACAGTCGTGGAGAAGATGAAAGGTCACATGAGAAGCGTGCAGTTCAACAACAGGTCACTGCCATCCAGAGCAGAGTTATGGAGGTGACACAGAGACTCCAACCGGTGCAGAACAAAGCCTACACACTTTTCGAAGAGATCGAGGGACAAGGATCACAGTTGGAACAGGTGGTCGTGACAGTGGAACAACGCTTGGAAGGGCCTATCGCCGAGCAAGTAATTCAAGAGTTTGCTGAGCAGGAGGCTCTGACGAAGCAACAAGTCGAGGTAGCTTGAGCTAATATCGAGGTCTTCGAAGCACGGTTGCCCAGATCGGAGTGACTCGGGACGAGTCACAAGTGAGTGTTGGGGGTCTGTTGGCCCTTGACTAGGTTTTGAGGAAACGTTGGTCATGTTTGACCATTTTTAGGACTTCGACAGGCTAGTCGAAGATGGAGCGCCCAGGCGAAGCGAAGATCACGGGATCTCGCCCATTTTTCTTGCTTTTTGGGATTTTAGGGTTTATGTAACAGGTATGGGATGTCGACCCATGGGTTTACCCATGATTAGACCTCTTTTTGTAATGTATAAATAAGTAGATAAGCAATTTAAGTAGAAGTGGTAAGTTACTAGCCATTGTTCGGCTTAGTGCATCGCTAGTTGGATTTGTGCACGAATGAGTTAAGGCTTGCAGAGATAAGTGCTTCATCTAGACAGACTATGTAAGGCCTTGTGCTTTGATCCAATTCGAGGAAGGAGGATCCGACGAGGTGCACACAGATCTCCTATCCTTTGTGAAGTTGGATATGTGGCTTGGTGCATGTAAGAAGATTGGAAGAGACTAATAAAGAATAAGAAGATTTGGTGGACTCAGCCCCACACTGGGGTGAACCACGTATATCCTGTGTTGATGTATGTTGCTTATGTTATTTATGTCTCTATTTTCTTAGTGCATTATTCTTGATGTATGATAGACAGATCCATGGATGCTTAATGTTTATGATGTGAATGAATGTTAGATATGCTCTGATATTATGTGTTAAATGATTAGATGTACTTAATCTTGATTACTACTGCATTGATCTGTAGTTAGGTTTAATCTGTTATGTGAATAAGAATCATAACTTAATGCATTATATTGGCTAAAGTGCTATGTTAAGTGTTGTAATCACATATATGTGTCCCATTTAGGTTGTAGACACCTGAGTCCTGCAACCCCCCCTGCCTCTACCTTGGGTGAGACTTCATCTGCTTCACAGGTGTTGTCGAAAGGGTCGGTAGTTAGGGTTTTGTTGGTGCACTGTTGAAGCGTTGAACCCTGGGTCTGCCCCTCTTCCAACAATCTTGTTCTTGTAAGTTAGATATTTTATCATAAAAATGCTCTCGATGGGGGAAAGGCTTTTTTCTATGAAGATAGGATAGGGTGTATTGCCCTTAATTTTGAGATTATGAGTTATACAATTATTTTTGATATATTCTACCTTTCTCCACGATTCTCTAAAGATACTGCAACCACAAACTTCACATCCATATAAGATAATTAGAGTGATGAGAGTGTCAAAGAGGTATTTTTTCTTATCGCAAAGCCAAAGGTCCGCTGATTTATAATATATTTCAAGCCCAAAATAAGATTTCCACCCTCCATTTATCCTTTTCTCAACGCAATAGTTCCCATTGATCTTGTGGTGAATATCGATTCCAAGATATTTGTATGAAGGCACTTCCTCCAAGCTATTGTTGTCATATACAAAAGTGTCATAGGTGATCTTTTTGGATTTAATTGTCATAATCTTTTTTTTTTCATTGTTCACAGTGACACCCATACTAGAGAAGAAGTCCATGAGGATTATAAGTTGCTTACCTAAGTCATAGTGGATATTCGCCATAAAAACAATATCATCAACATAAAGAAGAAGGATGATGATTGTATTAGCGAGAGTCGAGCCAACACAACCTACATACTCCAAACAATCTTATAACTTATCAATGTAGATGCCAAAAAGGGCAGGGGATAGGGGGAAACCTTACTCGACACCTATATTACAGTTAGTTTCTTCCAACTAGTCCTTAGCGTTCCTAAACTTAGTGTTTCTTAGATTTTCCTTTTGAGAGCCACTTAACCCCAAACTTAAAGCTTTTTAAGGTAGAAATTTCAATCCTTCAAGCTAATCCTATTATTTTATTTAGTTTTACTAGTTAAAATTTGTCTCCATAATTTCTTAAGATCTATCTTAAATAGGTGTAAAAGCTTCTCTTGTTTTCTATTTATATAGTCTTCTTTTTTTTTAATTAAGGTTTTGTATCTATTTATCTTATTAGATTTCAATGACCCATTGGAAGCATCCCTAATGGTTTTTGTAATAATTTTACAATCATTATTAATACCAAGGGTTAGTTGTACAGTTTTTCTTTTTACATAGCACCTCGATAGAAAATTTGTTAATGAAAGTGGAGAGGATTGTTGTAAAATTTTGATAATCAGCCTCAATATTATCACTCTAAATACTGTTATAATGATAACATTTCTGATTTAAAATATAATAAGTAATAATAATTTTCTTTCAAATAATATTTTAATAATAACACTATTGTAAGTGATAATAATAACACATTTTTTTAATACAGTTACTTCTCTTATCAACAACACATTAAACTAAATACTATATTTTATCATATCAAACATCAATCAATCTTAACACAACATATCATCATCATGTTAATAAAAATGTTAGAACTAACTAAATTACATTTACAAACCTCTACACTCTTTTGCAATCTATCAACTTCTTATGTTCATAATGATGAATGGAATGTCCACTGAAAATGTTGTAAGTTTCAAAACTCCACACAGTTTTTGATCTAGAAGTTTCTCTAACACAAATTTAATATAAAAGTTAATATACTTTTGATTAAACATTTTTTTAATATTTTTAAAATTCTGTTTTTTAAACAACGATACCTAGTTTCCTCATCGACCTGTCGTTTACCTTTCACATCTGCTATTGTATTCCATGCGTATCAGTGGTGTTTATTCCATGCTTGACAGAAGCGAAGCTAATTGCAAGCTCCAACATCTAATTCTTTTCTGAAGTTTTAGTTCTAACCTAACTCCTGGATATTTCCTAATAGATTGTAATAATACTCTATATTCGAATTATATTTTTAAGTATAAATTTAGATTATATACAGACATAGCAACCTATAGAGATAAAAGCATGAATATTAATTCATTGTAAGAAAGAATCTGTGTCTAACAAATAAAGAAAATGTATACTTCAATCACTAATATAATCATAAATTAACCATTTTTTTCGCAAATTACACAGCCTGGAACAAACCTTAGTTTATTATGATAATTATAATCACAATTTATCCCAACCCATATACTTGGTTCATCCATATACTTTCCCCAGAGAATTAAATTTAGAAGCCATGTTTCACAGTTCAATTTTCAAAGGAATATTGTAAAGTAGTTGCCCCAGTAGCCTGATAAAGAATGGTTACGGCTAATTAGTGTTGATTGGATTTGCTATTTATACCCGTGTCTGGCAGTTTGGTGAGATCCAAATATATGAATAACAACAGTAACACGGAGTACATTCCCGATGCCTCTGAACGTTTGGGTAAATATAAATATACATTTATTTATCTGCTTATCAGGTTGGAGTAATATAGATATGATCTGCTTCTCTTTTCCTGTTGCTGAAATATATGTACGTGTAATTTCCTGTAGACTCCTTTGCTGAAAAGTCTGAGAAGAGATGGAGATGTTAGAGCATTCTCAAGTGCGATGGAGCAGTGGAATCTTCCCCTGGAATTAAGAAAACAAAGGTCTGACTCTGTATAAAGAAGCTGTCAGAGAAAGAAAAGTTTATGGGTATGAATTAGTTAGTTTATTTGTGAATATATAATGTTTGTAGCTGGTCAGTGCAGGCAGAAATATGGGAGATATTTGAGAAGAGAGTATACCCCACTGTACATGGCCTGTGGGGTGATTTTCATGTCTACATCGCTGGGCCTTCTCACAGCAGGGCAGCAGCTCGTCCACGCTCCCAACGTGTTGGTGAACAAGAAAAAGAGGAAAGAAATTCCCGAAGTGGAAGATCCCGACTACGTTCTTGGCAACTCCCGGGAATTCATCAACAACAGCCTCTTCAGAAGACTGGGAAAAGTTTCCAGGCGCTATCACGATATCACGCGAGCCAAGTCCATCTCTAGTTATAATACAGATACCCATAAGTAGCCATATCCAGTTCTTTGGTTTCTAGATCAGAAAAATATATTTGTATGTATTGAATGTACTGTTCTTCAGTTAGAAAATAATCCTGTACAGTAATCAGTCGGCTGGAGTTGGGTTTGATATGATCAGTGTTTGGTCTGCGTTTATTTTCAATGGTGTTGATGCAACAGTTAGGTTACTGTCTATCAGTCCGGGTTTACCTGAAACAAACAAATAATGTAAATCATCTTCCAGTTGTATATGAATAAACCAAAATTCTTGAATTCTCAAAACCCTAATTTTCCACCGACCTGGTGCGTATTCGTAACTTGTTTGGGGAGTAATGCCGACATCGAATAAAGGAAAGTGACAATGATTGAAACTTCCAGTGATCGTGAACGTGCGTAGTAAAGATAAGATATATCTGTTTAGTTGGAGGTTAAAAAAAGGTTTTTTTTTGGATATTTATTTTAAATTTAATTAAAAATTGTTGGATTTTTAGATTTAAGTGATTATTTTTGTAAAATTTTGAAGGTGTATTGTAATTTGGTGGTTTCCTTTGCAAATTGGAATCTAGTTGAAGATTGTTCTATGGATGTTTATTATGGTTCGGCCTTGGTGTTTGAACTCGTGAATCTAGATATTGAGGACCACAGACACTTGGGTCGGTGTGCAAGATGTGAGATATTAGGACTACGACAAGTCCTCAGTGCCACAAGAGTTTGATTTCAACGAGTCATTCTACAATTGTTAACTATACCAACTAATTCCATGACCATGAGGTTGTTGAATTATTCACTAATCCTAAGAGGGGGGGTGAATTAGTATTAAGCACTTTTTACCACTTTTAATCACAATATGTAAGCATTTTATATATCACCAATTTATCACTTATGATTGCATTCAAGATACCATAAACATATAACCACAAATTCACAGTACACAAGAATTTTACGTGGAAACTCAAATGGGAGAAAACCACAGAATGCTTTCTTATATATCAGAATATTGCATTCATAGGAAGCACCAACTTCCAAAATTCTCTAGCACCAACTAGAAGGAAGCACCAACCCCCTATTTACAGGCTCCAACTTGAAGGAAGCTACAACTTCTTGAATTCTCCAGCTCTTACCCCCTAGTTTACATATTCCAACCTGAAGGAAGCTGCAACTTCCTTATTTTTCCCCTTCCTTCCTCCCTTGAATATAAATAATATCATCAACATGTTATTGTTGATGTCACTAAAACTGATATATCATCATCATCGAAGCTGATACAATCACATAAAACTCATACCAAGATCTCCAAGAATATCCTCCAAATCATGTGCTCAAAATCACCACGATATGCATCAAACCATGATCCAAAACATCCAAGATGTGCCTCAAAGAATATACCACGCCTCAAAGCATATACCAAAAAAGTGCCTCAAACATGTGCCAAAATATCCAAGATATACCTCAACCATGTGTCGATACCTCCGAGATATGCCTCAAGCATATGTCAAAATCATCAAGATATGGTCCTCAAAACATATATAAGAACATGCATTTCAACATGTGAATAACCTGGTGCATAAGATATCATATATTCGGACCTTCCTCAACTTCAGCATCAAGAATAATACATTCCTCAAACTTTTGCACAAATGTGTGATTCATCCACTGTCAACCTACG
>ML793472.1:125423-141891 GCA_009831015.1 Picea engelmannii | reverse complement strand
AGTTGTTCGTCCTCTGTTGGAATACCTGTGTTGTCGAACATGAACAGGGTTAAATATTAGTTGTTCAATGACGAGCTAATTAACCATCGGAATTTCCCTTTGTAAACTAGTGAGAGAGTGATTTCATTATGACATGTAGTTCCAATGTTGCAATCAGGGTGTCACTGGAGTGACACTTGTCATATCCTGGTTCGCGGGTGATTAGAGTGTGGGTCTTATCGAGTTCAAGCCTTTGTATCATCGCCTTGGTTTGACAATCGTTAGATATACTAGCCAAGAGATCTCAGTTGTATATCTTCGTAAAAGCTCAAGAGGGAGTGTAGTGTCCTGGGATACCAGAGCATCTGACCCCGTATGATTTCTAATTCCAAACTCCTTTGAAATTCCTGACATGGCGATGTCCAGGGACCAAGGTTCTATCCCATGGTTCCATGCCTTTAGTTATAAGCGTAAACACGAGAGAGAGGGTGACGTCATGAGTGATGTGTCATGCCATCCTAGCAGACAGGAGGTCAAGAGATTGACACTTGTTAGCATTTGATTCATTGGCAAGTCAAGTGTGGACCCCGAGTAGGCTCAAGCCTTCGGAAGAGCACCTTAAAACATGAGCCATCAGATCTGGAGAGACAGCAGATCTAAGTAGTAGATCACGTGGTGAAGGTCGGGGATCGTAACACCGTGATTAATGGTCCTTAATCATCTCGTAATTTGTGGATAGCAATTGAAGGAATTTTTAGTGTGAAGGAGGCCGAAAAAGAGCCACAGTTTCATGCATGTGATTACCTGGTGGTGACATGTGTCCTCCTTAAATCCTATGCTATGGACAGATCCCACCATTGATATTGATCACGAATTAAATTTGGACCATTGATTCTCATTTAACTAAGTCCAACTCATGTCATGGACCACCACAAAACTTGGAGTGTGTTGGAACCTTACGCTCCATGCATCGTCTCGTGAGAGGATTATCACGCCAGCATGATGTATCTCGGCATCAAACCCTCGGGGCATAAAAAATTCCCCAATATGCAAGTCTCGTCGAAGGTCGAGGTCCACCGAGATGAGAACCGTCAATCGGTGGATCGAGGAATCAACCTCCATCGTCTGATCCCTTAAGCCGCTACCACACTTGAGATGTGAGAGGAGCCCTTACAGTCGTCAAATCTGGGCACAAGAGATCTCAGTCGTAGATATCGTAGACTAGTGACTCTAAGAATCAACACGGTAATTTGTCCATCAATCATGGGATTACTCTAATTAACCATCTGGTAATCCCCAAATGTTGGGCTTCAGAGATTTTAGTGGTTTTAGTTCATTGATAAAGCCTCGATGTCCGCTACTCGGTGGTGACGTGTCACGTCATCAATGGCACCACGTGTAGTGACGTGAGTTGTGCCACGTGTCACGCAAATTCGACATATTTGGATGAAGGTCCAGGTGGAAAATGAGTGCCATGTGTCAAGTGGTACGATTGCCACATGTCATGATAGGTGGCATGACTAGATAGGGCCACATGCCCAAGACGCCAACTTATCTCGGATCTCAGACCATCGAAAGATTTTGGGAAATAGGCCTTACGAAAAAGGTCAATGGTCGATGCCCGAAAGATCCAAGATGACGTTGGATGACGTCATTCAACAAATAAGGAGAGGATAAGTGTTAGCATCATGTGGGGTGAACTTCGAGTACAATGATGACGTGTATACCATGTCATTCCACATGGGAGACCCACGTGTAACGTGTCAAGTAGAAATCGGCATAATAGGAAGGTGGTCCGTAGGGAAACAAGTTCCACGTGTCACGAGGTGATGGTGGTCACGTGGCGTACCATTATCAAGACAAGTGACATGATAGGATAGGGTCGTGTGTCTTCAGTGCCAGCTCATCTCGGATCGGGCATTTTTGGTTGTGCGAATAGTGGAAAGAGTCGATGTCTCAAGATCCCGAGAGTCGACATCCTGAGATGACGTCAGGTGACATCACCAACCCTATGTGCGATGGGCAGGTGTCAAGGCCTGATCAATTCGAGTCTCGGGAAATTATGTAGCAAGTGTTATGCGCTTGGAGGGTCGAGGTCCCGGTGGAATAGGTGGCAAGTGCCACACCTACAACCACATTTGCGTTAAGGGTGACGTATTATGACACATCAGTGCCACATTAGATGGGTATGATGATGTGGATGCCACGTGGTAGTAAAAAGGCCTTAGGCCAATAAAGGCCCCAAATCTTTAAAAGGATATAACTTTTGATCTAGAGCTTTGTTTTGAGTAAACTTACAGTCACTGAAAATCTCTTGACGAGAAGAAGACAATGGTGTCCTCAAAAGAGTTTTGGATATGGTTGAAGGAAATAGAAAATGTAATACCCCATCCCTTAAAGGGGTACTTAGGGGGTTGGGTGTCTTACAGGTGGTATCAGAGCAGGCTACAACACTAGGACTGGATGGGCCAGAAGTCAGTCTCGAAGATGATATATTAAGGCTAGAGATGAGTCTGTTTAAAAGAGTTATATGTGTTTAAAAGATTTTTTAATAACCGCACGAGTTCCTTGAGGAGGAGGACAACATAATTGAAAATGTACCTGAGAAATTGTTCCTTTATCAAACTGATAGCTACTCTTACAGGAGTAGGAATTACTGGTAGACATTATGGTGAGACCTAAATGTAAAAAGGGGAAGTGAATGAATTAGTGATTGTGATGTTGTTTACCCACGTGGGTTGACAGAGCTTCATGTAGTAGGATGGTTGTTTATATAAAAGATAAGACCCTTATGAATAATCCCCTTGTGGTTAAGGAAATTTGGTATGGACTGATAGGATCCTTAGTGGTTATAATTATTGCTTTAATAAAATATTAAACCCTGTGTATATAACTCCTCATGACCAGAGGACTAATGAAAAATTGTAAGGTTAGTTTACTTGACCTATAATGGTTGAAACTTGCAACGGGGATAATCTATTTAAGCAAGATAAAGAGGAGTCATTTGGGGTTGTTGTTAATCCTCATAAAGAGGAAAAGTGAGATGGATATATGAGTCGGATTATGAGTGTACAAAATGTGTATTGGCAAGAGTACTTTTCTATGCATGAAATGCAAGATGAGGACATGGTGTAATGCATATGATAATGGTTACATGTATGTAACATGCAAACAAACTCAATATAACCTATGGTGTGTTATAAGGCATGGTCTACTCATGGACCTTTTTAGATGAGGATGACCCGATGATAGCAGGAAATTAAAAACATGAATGAAATATTGGTAATGTTAATGCCTAGTGCCTTATGAGGATAGGGTCGTAATGATAAATGAAAGACTGACATAAAACCTAACACGGGTAGTGTTGGAGCATTACTAGATGACCAATGGGTCAGGTTGACATCCAAAGGTGGATGACATCCATATGGATATGGCTCAGTATGCACAAGTAGCAGTGAAAGGGAATCTAGGAAGGGATCTCCTCGATAAAGGTCTATTGACCAAGAATGGTCTGAAGCGTGAAGGGAAGTTGGATTTGGGAATTTTACTGCCCTGTGTAATGTTGTAAATTACCTAGTTGTATTTTTGAATTTTAAATACTTTTATAGAAGTTGACAAGAGCAAATTATTGTTGGTTGTTGCCATGAGAAAGGGAAACATAAGTATGATTAAGTCTGTGAGATTGTAAATCATCATCAGAAAATACTGATAAGAGATAAGATTTAATGAGTGTATGTGAATAATACAGAAATGTGCAAGTGATGCACATGTACAATATATATAAGGACATTATATGACTGTCTGATCAAGTAGGTTATGAGGTAAGATGTATACTTTCCAGATCTGAGTAATGCAATGGATGCATGGTTGGCCCTATGTAGGAGGGTCTGAACTGTCATGTTTAAATAATAGTTTGAGGAGGATGTATTCCATTTTCCTCAAGAAGAGCTAGTGTAACTCGCTGAAAGAATAAATAACCAAGAATGCTCTGTTATTATGATAGAATGCAACATGATTTTTCCTTGACGATGGCATGGGAACGATTGTGAACAATCATGAGTTAAATAATTTTAAAAAGTAAATATATTTATAAAATTAGGAAGTGTTCCTATAGTAGACACATAGCTTACTTATGCATGTGGTTGAGTGCATAAAAGCACATTATAAATGCAGACTGATGGATGTGCTTACATAAATGTAAACTTGAAATGCATAATGAGAATGCATGCTTATATTCCTTATGGAAGATTGAGTAATTCTATGAAATAATAAAGTTGAAGTTGACTCTAGAATGAGATTATTCCAGAAGGTATTGGACATGCAACAAGAGGGTTTCATGTTGAAGAAGTTCCCCGTGGAGAAACTGTGCGAAGACTCCTTCAAGAGCACAGAGCCATATCATTAATGACTGTTGTGAATTATGCAGTGGGCTGCAAAGATTATTTATATAAGAATCATGGATTACATTTTGAAATATACTACATGTATAGAAGAGATGCAAATGAATGATGACCAACCTGATTTTCTCTTTAGTGAATGTGCATAATGCACTAGTCTTAATTTGTGGGAAAAAATTTGTTGTTGTAACATGTTAAATTATCCAAGGAAGTCGAGATGAAACTTGGCTGAAAACTGCTCAAGGAATAGAGCAGGCAAGTCCCAAGAGGGGTAGACTGCATAAGCAAAGAAGGAGAAAAGGAGGACACTTTTCTCACTTTCAAAATTCTGAAATTTTGAGACAGAGTTGTATATTTTAAAAGAACAATTGTGGAAATAAATACAGCTAGTAAATAATAGACAAATTAATAAATATTTTAAACAATGAGCTTAGTTAAGCCATAGTGTGTGAAGGCAGTGAGGCCTTGGAAAATGATTTAGTTGGACTAAAAGTCTTGAGCTATGTAGAAGGAGTTGGACAGATCAAAGAGTTCCTTAACTCTTTTCTTGTTAATTATTGTGTTTTTTTTGGGACGAGAAACTAATATGTTGATGTATGTAATTGTTTTGACATGAGAATGTTGACAAGTGTATGACTGTAGAGACAACTGGAAAAATTTGATTATGATTGCACTCATCAAAATATTGAGGGAAATGTGATGGAACACATATAGATATGCTCAAACGTATCTAAAAATGTTTGTTGAATTAAATGATGTGGCACATGCACTTTTAATTTACATGACAACTGATGTAAACTGTGAATGTGACGATGCATGTTATGTATAGGAAATGATTGGAGTTGTTGGGAAAGACAGTTGTCAGTGTTGAATAACCTCAGGAAGAGGTAAAAACAAGAAGTTTGTTGTTGAAAGTTGTTGAAGGGACCTTGGGAGTTCCCATGAAAGCACCACTAATGAGGTAATATCATAGAAGTTTTGGCATCCAGGACAGGTATAAAAGTGTCCATACCTATATGGCATAAGGCATGAAAGGATTGGGTAAGAATCCCTTCTAAAATAATTTTTTTATTTTAATAAAAAATGAAAATAATTTTGAGCGGTTGTTGTATGCCATTGATACCCAAGAAATGTATGATTCAGGAAAGAGGGACTTGAAGGACAAAGGGAGGAACCTTTGATAGTGAATGATGATTGAGATCCTTGCAAGAAAAATCATGAACTAATGAGTCATGAATGCATTGACCAATCGGGAATGATTGGGAGCAATACTGCTCGTGAGCAACACATTGACCTAATGCATTAAGGAAATGCATGTTTGCACGAGAGGGCAAGAAATAGACTGCCCATTATGAGAGAAGAACCTTCCAATATTCTACTAGAATGTAACAATGGTAAAGAAAGGTATTTGGTGGCCATGAGTGTTGACACCTTGGTTACTAGTAAAGAAAGAATGCTTAAAGGCATTCGTGTGAAACTTTTAGTTTCAAGTGTAATGATTTGAGGCTACGATCAGCTCAAAGCAGGAGGAACAATCATGTTGTAATAATGAATGTGGATAAATAATCCATGTGGTGAGAGGTTGGTTGAGACCCAACACACCATGGAAAGAGTGTCTAATATGAAATGTGATAATCTGGAATCAATGCAAGGGTGCATTGTGTGTAAATGTTGCCATGGACATTGGGAAATTGGTTAAATTCATACGATGAATTGATTGCATTTGAAAAAGCTTGGTATGTTGAAGTAGTGCATGTGTAAGGAATGGTATTTCTTTTATATTTTATCATTGAATATGATGCAATTGTTAGTATGCACAATTCTGAAAATTATTTGGAAATCACTGCAAGTGTGCAATGAAAATATAATGTGCATGAGAACTAACAGTTTGGTTGGCTGATTGAAGTTGAAATTGCAAGAAGAAGGGTCTTGGCTATGGCAGAAAAATAAGTCCATAAGGGGGACCAATGCATGTTGGTTATGAAAGACTCAAACTATTATGAGAAGGAAATCTCATACTTGTGAATCTGGTTCCTATGTGGAACAGATCTGAAAATGAAAATGTGAAATTTGAAATCTCTGGGTGACATATTTGAAAGAAATTTGATTGGAATTGATAATAAATCTCAAAAAAAATTGTATGAATGTGATATAGGTGAGATGAAATATTTGTCCAGGGAGGACAAATGATGGTTATCAAACTTGGAAAGCGTGGAAAAAGGCTATTGTTGTGACATGAGAACCCTATGAAAAGCCATGATTGTCATAAAAGAATATAGTGTTGAGATAACACGAGCCAAAGGGACGCCTCGGCTATAAGACTCGATAAAGTCTTTGAAAACTCTTCTTGTGCGAGAAATCCTTGGCAAGGAAAAATGGATCTACTAAGGGATTGTATAGTAGAGAAGGGGATGCCTGAGCCTAGGCATGGAGGGTGAGTGACCGCGAGGAATAGGAGACTTCGATGACTTTTGTAGAGTGTTGATTGGGATCATGCACACAATGGGTATCTCAAGGGGAAAAACAGTGAGTCGAGCAAATATGACAGCCACGTGGACACACATCCATGAAATGCACAGATAAGTATTGTGTTGATATGTATATTCTTCCTCTTGAATTATTAATTGCAATAAAATGTTTATGCATGAACTGTGAATTAACGTGCTTGTTGGAAATTGTTGTAGGCATGTACTAAATGTCGAAGAGTCTGGAAAAGACCAGACCAAGAAGAGGAATAGCATTGCTAAGGCAATTGAAAGAAGAAGGCGTGGAAGGTGTTGCTCAGAAGTAAAGAACATCGAGGACGATGTTCGTTATAAGGGGGAGGGGATTGTAACACCCCCTCTCTAAACCCCTGATTATATGTAATTAATCGTAATTAGTGATTTTCGTGCAATGGCATACAAACAATGTAAATGTATTATTGTTTAATTGAAAATGCCAACAATTGATTGTGGGGGTGAATCCTTGAATTATTGGTCATGATACCACTAGAAGAATGAGAGGAGGCCCTATTAAACGAAAGGACCTCGGGCCTTGTTCAGATAAATTCCCTCATCCCAAATTTCGAGACAAATTGGTTAATGAGGAAAGATGGTAGTTGGACAACCAAAGCTCGGGAGGAAGTGTAGCGTCCCGAGATACCGGAGCATCAGACCCCAAACAATTTCTAAGTCCAAACTCCTTTGGAAGTCCCGACACGCCGATGTCTAGGGACCAAGGTTTTAGCCCCTGGTTCCATGCCTTTAGTTATAAGTGTAAACACGAGAGAGAGAGAGGGGGGGGTGACGTAAGGAGTGATGTGTCAAGCCAGCCTGGCAAACGGGAGGTCAAGAGATTGACACTTGTTAACATTTGATTCGCTGGCAAGTCAAGTGTGGACCTCGAGTAGGTTGAAGCCTTCGAAAGAGCAAAACCTCGAGCCGTCAAATCTGGAGAGACAATAGACTTAAGCCATAGATCTCGTGGTGAAGGTCAGGGGTAGTAATCCTGTGATTAACGGTCTTTAATCATCTTGTAATCCGTGGATAGCAAACCAAAGGAAGTTTTAGTGTGCAGGAGACGAGAAAAGAGTCCTCGTCCAGTGCCCACAGTTACTTGGTGGTCACACGTGTCCTTAAATCCTATGCTATGGATAGATCCCACAATTGATCTTGATCAAGGATTAAATCTACACCATTGATCCCCCTTTAAATAAACCCAACTCTTGTCGTGGACAACCATGAAACTTGGAGCATTTTGGAACCTTGTGCTACATGTGTCGTCTTGTGAGAGGATTATCACATCAGCGTGACGTATCTCAACATCAGACCCTTAGGGCGTAAAACATTCCCCAATATGCAAGTCTCGCCGAAGGTCGAGGTCCGTCAAGACAAGAATCGTCGATCTGGGGATCGACGACTCAACCTCCATCGTTCGATCCCTTAAGCCACTATTGCACTGGAGATGTGAGAGAAGCCTTGATAGTCGTCAGATCTGGGCACGAGAGAACTCAATTGTAGATCCCATAGATCAGTGACCCTGATAATCAATGCGATAATGTCCCTTAATCATGGGATTACTCTAATTAACCATCTTGTAATCTTCGGATGTCAGGCTTCAAAGATTTTAGTGGTTGTAGTTCATCAATAAAGCCTCAATGTCCACTACCCAGTGGTTACGTGTCATGTCATCAATGGCACCACGTGTAGTGACGTGAATGGTGCCACATGTCACACAGATTTCTCATATTTGAACGAAGGTCCAGGTGGAAAATAAGTGCCATGTGTCATGCTAGGTGGCATGACCAGATAGGGCTACGTGCCCAGGACGTCATCTGTATCTCGAATCTTGGACCATTGGAAGATTTTGGGAAATAGGCCTTGCAAAAAAATGTCGATGTTTGATGCTCGAAAGATCCGAGATGACATCGAATGACATCATTCAACAAATAAGGAGTGGACAAGTGTCTACATCCTGTTGGGTGAAATTTGAGTACAGTGATGACGTGTATACCACGACAGTCCACGTGGAAGACCCACATGTCACATAGTGATCGCACCACGTGTCAAGTCGAAATCGGCATAATAGGACGGTGGTCCACAGGGAAACGAGTATCACATGTCACGAGGTGATGGTGGTCACGTGTCGTGCCATGATCAAGACAGGTGACATGATAAGACAAGGTCGCGTGTCTTAAGGGCTAGCTCATATTAGATCGGACGTTTTTGGCTGTGTGAATAGTGGAAAGAGTCGATGTCCCAAGATCCCAAGAGTCGACGTCCGGAGATGACATCAGACGACATCACCAATCCTATGTGTAATGGACAAGTGTCAAGCCCTTGTCAAGTCGGGTCTCAAGAAATTATATAGCAAGTGATGTGCTTGGAGGGCCGAGGACCCGATGCAATAGGTGGTGAGTGCCACGCCTACAACCACATATGCGCTAAGGATGACGTGTTCTGACACATCAGTGCCACGTCATATGGGTACGATGACGTGAAGCCACGTGGAAGTAAAAAGGCTTTAGGTAAATAAAGGCCCCAAATCTTTAAAAGGCCATAACTTTTGAGCTAAATCTTTGTTTTGAGCAAATTTACAGTGGTTGGAAAGCTCTTGGCGAGCAGAAGACGATGGTGTCTTCAAAAGAAGTTTGTAAATGGTTGAAGGAAAGCAAAAATTTAATACCTCATCCCCTAAAGGGGTACTTAGGGGGTTGGGTGTCTTATAGTGCTAAGGAACATCACCATCCAGTGGAGGTCACATACCACACCAAGGAGGACCTTACAATTGATAAAGAATCACATTGCAACAAAACCTTAACAAAGGAAGATAGTGGCACTAATACATCGAAAAATGAGTTGCTTGTCTTAGTGCCTTTCATCCCTCCTAAGGGGATCAAGAAGAAGAAAGGGGAACGAAAAACAGGCCCATTTGAAAATTGTACGTGTGCAAAGCAATCACAAGCATCAATATAACCCTTTCCCTCGAATCTTGCAAATAAGGGGTGGATTGAAGTTTAAAAATTAGAAGGATAAAAAACAAGAAGCTTATTTTAAATATATGGAAATTTGAGTGCTTGAAGAATAGTTGTCTCCTTTGTAAAAGAATTGTCCAATATTGAAAGATCATAAATGCGCAATGAATCATAAAAGATGTATCGAAGAGGATTTTAGTTGGCATTTTAATAGGCAATAAACCTAGTTATCTACATGTACAAAAGCTTAGTTTTTGTAAAAAAGTAACAATGTTTATCTCAAAATAGAATGAATTGTCCTTTCGAGCTAGAGTAAGTGTTAAACAATGAATATCAAACCTTATAGCAGACCCAAAAAAAACAACATACAATCATGTACATTATTTATTTTTAAATATAGCTTTTATGGAAATAAAAAAAATATGATCATAACTCTAAATGAGTAAAGCCTTGTAAGATCAACTTCTCCACATGAATTTGTAGCAAATGAAAAAATTTAAAGTGTGGAAACAAGAGCTCATTGATTTAAGTACCTTACTAAGACATGGTATTTGTATATTTCATTTATTAAATCTTAAACACAAAGAAATCTACCATTGAACCTTTTTTAAGGTAAATGAAAAGTAAAGAGAGAAAAATGAAATTTTATAAAAGAGTTTGGTTTTTGTCAAAGCCACATTCTTAAATGATCTAAAAGATTTTCATTTCTTGTTTTGTCGTCATTACAGAATTCACTAAATACTTACATATGAACTCCATGATAACTATTTTATAACCAGAACTCTGACTAACAAATAACAAACAAATACTTACATATGAACTCCATAATAACTATTTTATAACCAGAACTGACTAACAAATAACAAACATAAGAATTGGTAACAAAGGCCCATCACTTACAATAAGGCTAAAGATGTAGCGAGAAAAAACCCAAGACATTCTTTAGATGCTAGAGTATTTGTCAATTACAAATAACAAACATAAGAATTGGTAACAAAGGCCATCACTTGCAATAAGGCTAAATAAGGCTAAAGATGTAGCGAGAAAAAACCCAAGACATTCTTTAGATGCTAGAGTATTTGTCAATTACAAATAACAAACATAAGAATTGGTAACAAAGGCCATCACTTGCAATAAGGCTAAAGATGTCTTGCAATAAGGCTAAAGATGTAGCGCGAAAAAACCCAAGACCTCCTTTAGATGCTAGAGTATTTGTCAATTACAAATAACAAACATAAGAATTGGTAACAAAGGCCATCACTTGCAATAAGGCTAAAGATGTAGCGAGAAAAAACCCAAGACATTCTTTACATGCTATAGTATTTGTACTTAATTGACAATGTAACAAATCCTGCTACAAGAAATGAAAGTAATTATGCTGCTAGGTTGAGCCCTAACCAGAGGGACGGGTAGCCACCTCTGCACTTCTTCGACCTACAAGAGCCCTCATACCCTAAGCGCCGCTATTAAACTTAGAATAGTTAACAAGAAGATGGAGCGGTGGCTTTGGAGGATTCCATGGAGTTTAGGGTTTCTATGCAAGCGGATGGTAGCTCGTTTTGGCGGCTCTCTAGGCGTAGCAGCATCAGTGCAGCAATC
Source organism: Picea engelmannii (assembly GCA_009831015.1). Lineage (NCBI taxonomy): Eukaryota > Viridiplantae > Streptophyta > Pinopsida > Pinales > Pinaceae > Picea > Picea engelmannii. The sequence goes on along the minus strand of ML793472.1, from coordinate 130,461 downwards.
AACCTCTCCCCGAACTCTAGGGTTACACTATGTTCATAACCCAACCCTTTTTCCACGGACCTCTCTGCAGGTTCAAGCGTCAATGACGATTCTTTCACTGTTTTGTGGTTTCTTCCTTGCTTGGATCGACTCTTTGCTCTTGCTTAAGGAGGGGGCCCAATTTGAAGTGGGATTCTATGGCCTACGGAACTTTCCCTTGAGGACTTCACATCGAAATCGATCCATCCACTGGTGGCTACAAAATTTGTCTCCATGGTGAACTCAAACCCTGGCAATTGATAGAGCCTTCTAGGGTTTCAATAATAGATCTCCACAACCCTAATCTAGGGGTTTTGGGCTGGGGTTCACCTGAATAGAACTTGTTTTCTTCATGGCAGTGGCTAGTTTGGTGTAGCTCGATATTGTCGAGATTCTCTTCCACCTCTGGTTCTTCTCAAATGGCTTCTGCGTATATCACCTCTTTGGATGGGGTGTGAGCTTTAGAGCTGAAGCTATATTGTAAGCACTTTGGTAGTTTTTGTGTATATGTTATTCATACAAGCATCTTTAGAATTTTATTTTTTTTAAATAAGACGCTACATCTTTTTCCCGGAGACAAAAAAAAGGAAATGAAAGGTAACATTCTACTGAAGGCTGGAACGTAATCCTCATTACTTTGACTTTCACTACTTTCCTTCACAAATCTACTGTTGAATTAGATAACAAGGAAGATTCATGTCCAATATCATTTTGTAAGCAAAGTGGTAACTTTAATATATTTAGGAAATTTATCAAGACTACAGAAAAATGCTCAGATACACTTTTGTAACAAACTTGAGATATACTAATTTACCATAAATTTACGGCAAAAATTATTTTACTGCAGCTCATTTAATTAATGCACAGGTTCAAAATGAAAAGAACCAGCCAATATGTCACTAAACAAAAGGCATGTTCAAAACAAAGCCCTATTGATAAACATGTATACGCCCTCCACAAATATGTGGGCATCATGAACCAAATTCCAATCATTCAATCAAGGTGCAGTGGCAAGTAAATACGACAACTATATCATAAACAAACGCCTTCCGTCAGAATAATGGGATATCAACAATTCTGAACTTGTTTCATTTTTTATCTAACTACTGGATTTCTCTTTGCAAGAAAAAGAAAATCTCTGTAGCACAAATATCAACCAAAGAAATAAAAAATTGTTGTCTCAGCACCTTAAAAAATACACGTCATCAAAACTTAAAACTATTCTCGTAAAAGAACAAGATTGAAGTGTGATTGCACTCTGCAAATCAGAATTGAAAAACCCCATTTCTACCATCCAGATGTTTAGGCATGAGAATAAACGCATTGGCCAAATGGGCTGAATATACAAGATTTAAAGTGTGCACCCAACTGCTCAAATGTATAAGCCTCCGCTTTTAGCAAATGTCATCTGCAATCCAAGAGCTGCCCTCGTGTTCCATTGAGAACGTCCACACTTGAAGCAGGAAACAACACACCAAAAGGTACAAGTTATATCATCCCATGGCAGCCCATAGCCCTCCAGTAAGCATCTTCATCCAATAGAAAAGCATGAAAAACAGTGGAAGGGCTAACAGAATTCTGCCAACATCTCCCCCGCACCACAATGCTGAAAGTGCAAAATTATTTAAACACTTCACTCTACATGTTTTTAAACACTGTCAAAGTCTAATTCAAGTTGAAATTCATGGCGGATGTGACAATGAACAAGCCATTCATTTTTTAATCCATGCTTAACACAACTTGACCAATCACTAATCAGCAAAGAAGCACACCACCAAACATTATATCAATGCCGGGTGTCAACCATCAAACTGATCTGCCCATAACAAGATCAAACTCTCATCAGCAAGCATAACCACTGTCCACCACTCAACCACATAACAAGATCAAACTCTCATCAGCAAGCATAACCACTGTCCACAACTCAACCACATAACAAGATCAAACTCTCATCAGCAAGCATAACCACTGTCCACTCTCAAGTGTCGACCATCAAGAGTGATCGACCTTTCATCCAACTGTCCAATGATAAAACAAATAAGAAACAAAATAAAATCCACTGAACAATATATTGATAATTAGAACAAAAGGCCTTTTAAAATGGGTGGCTTTAATCATTTTACTCTTTTAACACACTATCAATATTACTTTATAAAAATTCATCAAGTTTGCTTGAAACAAAACTCTGTATTTGCATTGAACATCATCCATTTAGCCTCAGAACCTGCAATGACTTCTGAAAAGTTGTGTGCAGAATCAACACATACCTATGTCTGTGTGACAATAAAGTTAATAAAATTAAAAAGGAAAAATAATCGGGAGTGACAACACCCTGATTTGATTTTAATATTGAGATGTGAAGCCCGAGACTCAAACATAACACTATGCTTAGTAGACACTTATGTTCTCACCGTGGCTTGGGAAGTCCACCTTATGTAAAACCCCATACTGCATAATATATCGCCCTCTCAACAAACTTGTCAAATTACATCCAGAAATTGGCTTGCCACTTGGTGCTTGTTGCGGCTAAACTGATAAACATATTATGAAGTTTCTTACAAGTTTTATTAGCAGCAAAGCTGGAATATTCCTGCAAAAGAGGAAGCGTGCATCATCTTTTGTTAAGAGTTGCTGCTCAAATACACCACTTAGATTTGAAGAATATGTTGCACTCCTCAGTATAATAGCAAACTAATGTATGCAAGCAAATCTCAGCCCATCCAAAGATTATCGGCTTGTCTCGCATATTTAAAGCATTTGTTGTCAAAATCTGTTCAGCCATTGCCATGTTCCAGTCAGGAATCAGCTGCTTTCCAGTGTGTATACCACAACAGCCACAATGCCATAGTGATTTATTTCAGCTTGCTTGCTAAGTGGGAAATAAAAGTAACAGATATAGTGCACTGCTTGGCTTCCGTCACAAATAGTTTTCATGCTCAATGCAGACATCCTGGTCACAAACAACATTTTAGTCATTATTTTAGTTTCCCAATGTTCCAAAGTGCAAATATTAAAAGTTGATCTGGAATCTTTTCGCCTGAGTTCAGAGTAATTTAATTGCACTAATTTTCATTTTAATTGTTGAAGGATCAAACTAATGTTTTATCTAGTATCCCATATCGTAAGCTTCCAGTATGCAAAGCTTTTAATAGTCTGCATGTGCTCTTTTAATTGTCAAATTAACACTAGCTTTTACAAGCTTTTGTTGTATCATTTTAGTGCTAAGTACCCCACCTATGCCGCATGAGAGAACATTTATCAAAACCTGTTGCTCACATTTTTCCTGTTCCTACTCAGAATTCATAGAATGAGTTAAAAGTAGATGATGAAATCTTCCAAACGTTTGAATGTGCAATAATTGTATGCCGATTCATTTCTAGTCTTGATTATGTAATTCACAAAGATAAATTGAGTCCTGTTCATTAAGGTCTTGTAATCAGAGATCCCTAAAACTTGTTAATTTATTGTATTATGTTACCACAGGAAAGTAAGAGAACTTTTACGTTGCCCATCCAGGTTTAAATCTCAATAAGGTTTGTTCCGATGGGAAAGCAGGGAGGTCTTTAAGCCCATCTGGGAACACATGCAAGGTGCACATAAGGAGTATAACCCCTTGATTTATAACCATTGGACCCAAATTTGACTTGGATGATGTCCTAATATAGCAAACCAAACATGACTTGTTTCCAAACATTTAAGCCCCAAGGGTTAGCTCAATTGGTTGAACCATCAGCCCAAGGCCTGTTGCCGATGAGGCCATACATTATAGGTTCAAATCCGCTCAAGTCCCTCAGGGTTACCAACCAATATTATGGCTGGTGGCCAAGCCATCCTCCATTCAGATATTCCGGGCAAGAGGGGGGAATCCCATGAGGTTGTCTTTGGGGGAATAAAATTCCAACCACACAAAAAATTCTTTCAATCCCAACCGCACAAAAAATTCTCGTGTATTCTTGTCTAGATAGGTTGTTATATAATTGAAGTGAAACCACGGACAGATGGAAAAATACAAATGAGATTAACTCGCAAACTTAACTTAATACTATATTCAAAATTTGAAGTACAATGTGTATATTACATATTTAAACAGTAGCTTACTGAAGATGAAAAGAGTCAAGACTCTACAAAGATAAAGGCACTTCTCTAATGTAACTGACCACCAAACTATAACTAACCATTGTATGCAATTGCCAAATATAACTCAATTGTTATGGCTAAACTCCACACTTGAACTTGTTGAGATTCACAAATGAACGCAGGGAATCAAATGGAACCAAAACAAACCCAAATTGTGCAGTAATTCAATCACGATTCACAAGTGCACTAGATAAGATAAGATAATTTTATTAAAGGTCAAAAGGATTACTAAGTACAATAGTGTGGGTTACAAGTGGGAGCACAAAGGCCACTCCTATAAAAGCATATAAAAGCATGAAGCAAATCTAAACTATGCTACGCTAGATCACATTAATGATCTAAGACCATGACACCGAAAAGCAAAGTGGTAATGCAGAAACAATCAAGTACTACTAAAAACCCAAAACAACAAAATCTCCCGAGAGCTGGGGGGGGGTTGTTGCACCTATGTGGCATAGGTCAACCACCCCCAAAGTGCTCTATCCTAACATCCAAGGCCGAAGTGAAGAAACTCATGATAGATCATTGATCAGAGGATCTAGAAGAAATGGGGGATCTTGTCTAACATATGTCTCACTATCTGGATGATGTAGCTCTATGCCGAGATTTGGAGGAAATCTCCTATCTGCTAGTACCATGAGAACTGTCCCAAGGTCTAATACAACATCCTCATAGAGGCCTCACTGGCTAGGCTCAAATTGCCTCATTTGGTCTCATAGATCTAACTGTTGATGAAGTGCCACTGTCTGCCTGCCTCTTGTTTCCTATGTCTATTAGGAGCACAAGAAAGAAAGAGGTAATCAACCTAAAGGTGTCCGGTCTGGGCAAGGGTGGCCGAAGAGAGGGAGATCTAAGGCCAAGAGCCTCCCTCATGTAAAGGGCT
>ML793472.1:71726-96994 GCA_009831015.1 Picea engelmannii | reverse complement strand
GAACTTTGAGATCTAGGTTCTCCCTGTCGGATCTCCCACATTTTCTTGATCTTGTGTGCAAAATCAGAGGGACCTCCCTGTTGGATATTTGGCAAGCTCAACCTCCACTTTAGGGACCTTTTCTAAAGGGCCAAATCTAGTTTAGACAAACACTTATTTTTTATGCAAATAAAATTTATCTCATTAACCTACCATCAATAAACCTTAATAAAACACACGATCTACATTGCCCAGGAATACCATTAAGGCACCAGTCTCATTTACATATTTGCAAAGCCATATGCTTCACACTTTTACTTCAGTCATTTACTTTGAAGCAAATTTCATTTTACTTGCATCTAACAATTGTGTCTCAAGTATCATTTTTATGCAAGTATATGTTTTATGTATCTTGTGGTGAATAATTGATCTGTGTATGCTTTTGCTTTATGTTGGTTAATGAAAGTTTAAACTCCTAGATTCAATTCTTGTACTTAAATTAGTTTCAAGCCTTAGTATATTTGTTAGGGACTACCCCCCTTGGCTTCGCTAGGATTTGGCCTAGACGGAGGAGTTGAAGATTAGGTGACAGCACCTTAACTCTCACTTGCCCCCAAGGACACACCAAGTGGATTGAAGATTTCTTCCACGTCTCTCAGGTCTGTATAAGGCGGCAACAGGCCATACAAAAGCCTCCACGCTAGCATAAATCCTTGTAAAATGATCTTAAATGAGAGCAACACTGATACTTACCATACATTTCCAAGCATCAACTGGAGTAACCCAATACGAGTAGTAAATCTCAAACAATTCAAGGTTGTTATGCTACCCAGGGCTCTAAGTTGCCTAACACGTCCAAACCCCCGGCCATGTCGCGTATCCTATGTGTCGGACACGATACTGTAGGACATGTGTCGGACACGTGTTTAGCACGTGTCCTGTCTATAGCACATGTGTCGAACACGTGTTTAGCACATGTCCTATGTGTCGGACACGATACTATAGGACATGTGTCAAACACATGTTTAGCACGTGTCCTATAGTATCGTGTCTGACACGTAGGACACATGTTTAGCACGTAGGACACGTGTTTAGCACGTATCCTATGTGTCGAACACGATACTATAAGACGTGTCCAACACGTGCCCTCAGCATGTCCTAAAAATAGGACATGTGTCCTACACAGAAAAGGACCCAGGCTCATGTTTTCTCATGCAAGCTGCAGTTGTGAGGTATTTCGGTGTGCAGTTGAGGGTTATTTTTCCTTACTAATGCTATTTAAAGAGGTCCCCACCCCCTCTATTTCACCCACCCTGATAATTAATGGTAATATTAAAAGTGGCATTCTCCTTTATCTTTCATTTTCATCCTTTTACTTAAACTTTTAACATCACCATTAGTTGTTTCAAGATGTTTGAGAGTGGTTCCAACCTCATTGGACTTCATATGGAGAGAGTAGAATTTTAGGTCCCATTCAAAATTCAGCAGACTTAACAATTTTTAGGATTTCAAGATTGGCAGGATTGCAATGTTTCCACTGGATTCTATCATGTATGAGGGTATGGAACTGGCATTTAATCAAGGGCACCAAGCCTTTTATGTACCTTGATGTTGGTGGCACTAATTGTTGAAGTCTTCTGTCACGACCCCAGTAAAAATGTACCCTTCACTCAAGTATAAACTCTTCTATTGAACTATTCTCTTTGTCATCGTGTCAGGTGACTTTAACTTAGTGGTGTATGTGCACACCAACCTCTGTCTTATTTGCAGGCAGAGAAAAGAGTGGTTGAAGGGAAAGACAAAGATTTGGGATGTGTTTCCTGATGATATGGGTTTGGACAACAGTGTTGAGTTGGCATTAGCCAACTTGAATCTTAATTAACCAATGCAAGAGCCAATCACTTTTGATGATGGTGATCCTCTTGAGGGATCATCCTCCACATCAACAGATGCACAAATTGCATTGGATATAGAGAGGATGGAGAAGAGAGCATTGGTAGTGATGTTAATCTTGATGATTATGGCATGGAGGACTACTAACGATCGCGACTCATGAGCTATGACAATCTTCCATCTACAGTTCTAGTATCTACCCTATGCATATTTTGTATTTGCCATTGGCATTCCCACCTATAGTATCAAACTTTAGTGACTCTAACTCAGTATCTATCTACATTGTAATACATTTTGATTTTGATGACTTAATGAGATTGAGAATATTGCACCTTATGGTTCTAATGCCTTGTGTGTTCAGTGTTTGTCATTTGATCATCATTGATGTTACAATGTTTTATGTTACATGTTTTGTATCATGTAAATCTTCTAGTTTCTAACAAAATATGAATCTTTGTCTATATTTCATTTTTGTGTGTAATTTTCAAAAACAAATCATATGTATAATCTTTATATATATATATATATATATATATATATATAAACTTGTCCTCCATGTCTTGTTTCTGGGGTCGTCGTGTCACGTGTCAGATACTCGTATTTCCATGTCCTCCAAATCCCATGTCATCCTGTCAGGTGACTTAGCATGCTATGTTTTGCCTTACAGTTCCTTGGTTGAAGTATTAAGTGGTTTCATCAAGTCATAGTTGATTTTGGATGGTGAAGGTTTTTCCATTTGAAGGTTTCCTTCTTGTAGCTTGAATCCATTGTTGATCTTAATTGGGTGATGGATTATTTAGTCTCTTGGTTCTAATCTCAAACCCTAATTCTTGAAGAAAATAAGCCAACTCCTTGGAGGGTTTTCTTCTTGGCCTCATTTACCATTTGATTCACCTGGACTCCTTTGCCCTAGTTGGAATTGGCACTGATTTGAATATCCTTCCATCACTTTTGTAAAAACCCTTAAGGAACTCCAAACCCCATTTTACTAAGGTTACTCTCAACATCACCTTGTGCTTCATTGCTTGGTCTTAGTAATCCTAGTAGGTAATACCCCCTTTGAGTTGTGTTGAATTTTCAATTTCCAAATCTGATAATTATTTCCTTATGATTTCAAACTGAATTTTAAGCCATTGTTATCATAGAATAATTACACACTGAAAATCTCAACCAAAAATAACTGCAACGAAAACAACAAAATCATAGAAAGATAGCCATGCATAGTAGACACGAGATTTTACCCTGGGAAACCCAACCTTGGGAGAAAACCCAACAACGTTTCTTAAGAAGAATTCAATCCAAGTTTATCACCATTTAAATGAAGAAACCCAACACAAGATAATTGTGCCCTTGTATGAGGGAGAACCCTCAAGGATAGCGCACCACAAAAGAATTGCTAAGATACTCCAAAAAAATAGCACACCTCAAAGATAGCACAACTGCGCACTACAACTAGCAACTGGGAACTGCGCACTGCAATAGACAACTAGGAACTACACTACAACAGACAACTGGGAACTGCGCACTACAACTGGCAACTGGGAACTGCGCACTGCAACAGACAACTAGGAACTGTGCACTACCACTGGCTAATGTGCACTTGATGAGAAGAGTTGTGTGATGTGTCAAGTGAAATGATCCAGCCTTTATTTATACAGTTCGAGTCACCTTCAATTTCCTTGTGTGGTCGACTTCTTCTTTTGTCTTCAATTTCTTTTTAATGCTTTTCAGGGTTTCTTCAATGGTTTTTCTTTTCTTCTTGGCATTTCTTCCTCACTAGAAAAATTGTCCATGAGCCTTGTTGATGTATCATCTCCTCACATGCATGTTTGATTAATATAGGGCTCTAATATTGAGTAGATTCATCGAGAAGTCCCTCATCACAAGGGGTCTCTAGAACCTACATCTTCAACATTAGACTAGACTAGTAAACAAGTCAAACTTGCCCTATAAAAATAGATCACTCCATCCTGGAGCAGGCAATGTGAGAGCATCTCGAATCTTTATCACTCCTCGTCAAATCGGCATGACTACTAGGAGAAAGACTACACCTGGGCCATTCACCACTAGCCAAATCAACATGGCCTCATGAGTGAATGTATCATTCTCCCTTGGTCAAATCAGCATGACCAATCTGGGAGAATGTTTGCCCGATGTTGCTAACCGGAGAAACATCAACATCTTGGGCCATTCACCACTAGCCAAATCAGCATGGCCCCGTGAGCGAATGTATCATCCTCCCTTGGTCAAATCAACATGACCAATCTAGGAGAATGTTTGCCCGATGTTGAAACATCAACAAGCCAGAGGAGAGTCGGCCTAAAGTTGCACGGGATAGATTGTTGAGGTGACAATGATGACCTCATTAGAGGCTGCCCTCGGATTTTACCTTGTGGATTAGGGCTTTCATCATTACATTCAATTTGGGCGGTAACATTTTTGGCGTCATTGTCAGGGATAAAGCCCATTCTGCGGGAAAGAAGACAACATATTTTGTGAGAGTGCTTTCATTGAAGATTTCCATCTCACATGGCAACTCCATGAAGGGACAAAACCCTTGTTCCTTATAGGTTTTGAAGATGTTGTTGGATGTAGAGGTGAGCACATCCACCAATTTGTGAAGCCTCGTTGAAGCAAGCTCATTTTGGCAAATCCACCATGGCATTTTATAAGGTATGATCAACTTTCATTTCAGATTTTCAGTTTCAGCCTTATATTGAAGATTTAGAAGCAAAAAGAAGATGGAATTACCCCCATGGATAGCACAATGGTATGCTCCAATCGATTTCTCAAAAACTTGGGGTTTTCCTCACAAGCATCCTTATGTAGATTCAGAGGTAATTCCAGGGTTCCATGGATATGATAACTTAATTGTACAACATCTATATTCTTTTATGGAATTCAGCAAGAGCAATGGTCTTTTTCATGACGATGTTATGATGAAATTTTTCGAATTAAGCCTGAAAGGATATGCAAGGGACTAGTTCATGAGCCTTGGCAAGGGAATATTTGTGTCTTTTATAGAATTTCTTGAGGCATTATGTACATGTTGGGATTATGGTTCTGAACAATGGCTGCTCATGGTTCAAGAAACCAAGAAAGTTTATGATGCACAAAAAATTATTGAAGAAGGTCCTGGTCCTCCTCTTGAAAACGATGGAACCAACACCACAGAAAACATTTCCAATCCTATGTTCGAAGATAATGAAGACAGATCTACCTGTATAACAAATCTAGTTTTAGAAATGCCAACTGAAGGACTCTTCCCTCTGGCTACTGATATTGAGCCTGAAGATTGTCATTTTGATGAAGATGATCAATTTGCTAGTGAGAATAGGGAGGTTACAAAATGTGAACATCATTCTGAAGGCAAAGGAGAATGTTCGGTTCATCCCTCTTGGGTAGGAAATGAGCATGATAACAATCGAGGCACTCAAGGTGATGAAAATCTTGCCATCTAGAACATTGATCAGGCCACCTTCAACCTAAAATCTGAGGCATGTGTACAACCTCTCACTTGGAATGCAGTCTATCTATTGAACTCAATATGTGATAACATAGATATGTGACTTTTTTCTCAGTTTGAAAAACACTCATATTTGCGTTTGGAATCTGAACAAAAAAGTGATGTAACGTTTTCTCTTATGCTCAATGTTAGTGACACAAATCAGAATAAGGTCTTTTTCATAGTGGATTGCGACGCTATAATCCACTCCAGTGAAGAAAAAAAATAGTCGACCATTGAATTTGAACGGATCAAGAGAAAATCTTACATTCTATATCTTGACTCCCCCCCTAATTTTGATAATAATAATGATGCTTATGATCTTTATGATGAAGAGAAGCACTTGGTTGATCTAGTTACAGATATGGTCTTCGAACCCTATCAAACGCGAATAGACCAATGTCTCCCCTATATTCCTGATGTTCACTTTGGAAACAAAAGTTCTCGTGACTCCCATACAACTGTCGTGTATCCATTCTTGGAGAATGAACAAAATGGTTTTTGACCACCTATTTCGACTAGGTGTCAACGCCATGTATTATGAAGATATCTACCTTATGGTACAACAAGTTTGAAGACCTTTGGCTCAGCAGGACAATTCTGCCCCCAGAATTTCTTTCTCTCTCCACGAAATGTCCACTCCCCTGCGTGGGATATTTTTGTAATGTAACTTGTTAGCATGGGTCAAATCTTGTAATTTAGTTGCCTAGGACTTTATCATTAGGGAAGTCCTTTCATCGAGTGTTTTTTTCCTTGGGTAATTAATTTTGTTTTTCCAGGGATTTTAATTACTTGAGTTTTTCACTCAAATTTTCTCCAAAGTGGTGAAAGGCGTTCTAATGATCAAGCTCAGTAGATAGCTAAGGGTTGAAAGTGTTGTATATGACCATGCTAGACATCTCCTAGAGTCTTGCGGAATTTTGTTAAGTTTTGATAGAATCTTTTAATAATTAAAATTTCTGTAAACTGGGAATTTTTAATTATTTTTTATGTAAAATGTAAAAATTTGGTCCTTGGGGATTTTATATAGGGGTATGGGTACTCAAATCAAATGACTTATGACCCCCTACACCCTTGGACCAAGTTTCAACTCAATTGGACAAGTTTTGCTAGGTCAATGTCCATGAAAAGTATAAGTCAGTAAAAAATCAGCAAATAATTGGCTAAATTAAAAATGTCAAATTTTGCCTAAAGTTGTAAAACATGAGAAAAGGGGGAAAAGTTGTTTCCTAAGTCATTTCTATGTAATAGAGGGTCAAATAAATCAAATTCCCCCTTTCCCACCCCTCATACAATTTAACTTTAGAGAGAGGGCCGAATTTGTCTCTTGTGGGGCTCGCCATCTCCATTGGATTAGCCATTTGGTGATGGGGACCACATGGGGGGGGCATTCCACACCTTGGGTGATCCCTTGGGGCATTAGAGAGAGGTTTAAACTTAGGAGAGGGGATTTCTTCCCCCATTGTTTGAGTTTCCTCTCCTAATGGGAGTTCCCCTCTCTCTTGGTGTGCCATTCCCCCCCCGCCCCTTGAGTGAGCTTCCCTCTTTTGGAGTGACACTTGGAGAGCATGCAAGGGGGGTCTCCTCTTCCTCTCTCCCTTAAAAGAAGGCCTCCTCTCCTCATTTTCACATCTAATTTCATAGCAACTCCATGCTGCCCAATTTTCTCTTCACTCTCTCTTGCTCTCCCACCATTTCTTTCTTGTAATATTGTTGTCATATTGCAAACATTCTTTTCAATAATAGAAGTGAAGTTTTGGAGGAACTCTTGGTGTTCTATTGGTGTTTTATTGGAGTACTTTTACTATTCTTGTTTGGTGTTCTTGTGAGGTAATATTTCTGCAGTTTGTAGTTATTTTGCACACATTATTTTACTTGAAAAACCCCAAGCAAAGTATTTTGTTGGGGATAGATCTATAGTAGTATTGTTGTAGACCTATGTGAGTTGTTTGTCTTTGAGTTTGCAAAGTAGTTTGTAGACCATTTTAAAGGACTCACTTTCTTGCCTCATTGTGTAGCAAGTATTTACAACTTTGCAGGTTACCAAAGTTTGGAAAGGACTCCAATAGCTTCATTTCTCCACACTAATATTTCTGATATTATTTCAGCATTCTTTTACATAATTTCTGCACTTGTTTCTCTTATAAATCTTGCAATTTAATCAAGTTTCATGTTGAGATTTTTAGTATAAAATTTTATGTTTTAGATACTAACAACTACTAACATATTTGAAGTGATTTCTAGCAATTTCCAACACACTATACTTGTTGTTTTTTTTGCAGGTTTTCGTCAGCCCAAGGGGAGGTGCTGCCCAATTTTGGCCACAAGGAGCTCAAGGAAGCATCCAAAGGCCTTGGTGCAAAATCCTCTCCCTCTTCTTGCTTTCCAAATCATTGTAAGCAACCCAAGAGAGTCTCTTGGGCTTGCATTATTTTATCATTTTCATAAGTTGTAAATTGTAAATTATTTTCAAGTTTTGTTTATGCCTACACCTTGCATGTGAGTGGCTTTGCCACCCTTGCAAAATCGTGTTGGTTAGTCAGGAATTTAATTTTTTGTTTTGCTTAATTTGTTTGCCCCACTTCTCCCACAAAGAGAAGATTGAGTGGCTAGTGTTAGTTTGCTCTATTTTATTTCCAAATTATTTACCCACCTTGGCACAAAATCGGTAGGCTTGCCCTCCAAATTGTGTCATAGTTGTGAGGTTTGCAAATTCATTTTATTTTTTCTCACCTTTGTCCTGAAGGACAAAAGTTGTGTGGCTAGATTGTTCATTTAATTTATTGCAAGTTATTTCAATTATTCATTTGTGCCCACACCTTGCATGTGAGTGGCTTTTCCACCCTTGCAATATCGTGACGGCTAATTAGAATTTCATTTCTTTGGCAAAGTAATCAAACTTGTGCCCTTCCTTTTGCCCCGTATTCCCTCCCCTTGCCACTTTGTGGATCTTGGGTAACAAGAAAGGGCAAAGGATTGTGTGGCTAGTATAATTAGGCACCTAATTCTATTATTACTAAAACCATTAAAAAGGGGTGACTTGGGAGGCTAAATGGGGTTGAAGCCGAGGACGGTTTCACAGCACTACGTGTCCTCCTTGTTGAGCGCCCAAGCATCTTGGATTTGACCTGCGGAGCTAGAGGACAACCTTGTTGTTCCCTTGTTGAGCACCCAACGGTTCCTCTTGGTTGAAGTGATAAGGATTTGGGGTAGCAACATAGTGTAGGCTTGCAACTTTCACATCTAATTGCCCCTAATTCAAAGAGAGACCTAAAAATATATTAAAAGTAACCTACACACATTGCAACACTTAAAAATATATTAAAAGTAACCTACACACATTGCAACACTTTCAACTCATATTTTCTACATTTCAAGTTTTGCCATTCCTTTACTTTTCAAGCAATTTACTTTTCAAGTAATTTCATTTCAAGTGAATAACTATTTTCCAAAGTATCTTTCATTTCAAGTATTCTTTATTCATTTGAGCATAATTCTTTAAAGTGTAAAGTTGTTTTTCAATTCATTGTGTGGATATCTCATAAATTTGTTTCATTCTTGTAGAAGTATCTTGCTTTGTGTATATATATTTCTTTTGTGTATATTGGAATAGTTGAAATTGGATAATCTTTGGGCATTGGTCTAACTTTTGTTTTATGAAATAAAAGGTTTGCTTGTCATTGAAAGACTGCATTTGAATGATTGTTTGTCATTGGGTTGGGTCTCCCTAATCAGTAAATCAATTAACTCCTAGAACTTTAATAAAAACTTCACATAGTTTAATAGGGTCTACCCCCCTTGGCTTCCCTAGGAGTGAGTCTAGACGGAAGGAGTCTAGATTGAGGTGACAGTGGGTCTAGAAGGACACACCAAGTGGGTTGGAGACTTCTCCACGCTTGTAGGTGTGTATTAGGACGGCAACACGGCTCTTGCAAATGGTTTTCCAAACTGGTAATGGAGAATGATGGTTTTCTTAACAAAACCCCCGCTTTCAAGCAGCGGCAGACCCCATGCCCTAGTGCGAACTTAACTATGGACGATCAAGCTACAGACTAGCGACTGGAAAAGAGAAATCCTCGGTTATGTAGATTGGGTTTGGATAACACTCCTTGTTACTGTATCGATGGTATCTATGGGCAAAATAAGCACCGGGTCTCTTCAACGATTGATTGATGAATCAAACGTGCCAAAATGTGAGAGCTCTCGGGGGCATTGCAAGATCATAACACCCGGAGACCATGGTACCGCACACCCAAATTTCGTTAATACAGGCACGGAATCGAGTTGTGCGCAAAGCTTGAAGCCCGTGACAAATTTATACGCTGTCATGTTAACCCCTAGATTTTCATCCTTGAAAATATTGAGGGTTAAGAGCCAGCATGCACTATTTTGGCTAGCATTCTGAGATTCTCCCAGAGTTTAGCACTTGTGTTGAGCAAAAGGTTGGTTCCCACATGAGACAGATTTATGATCAGTACATGGTTGTTTGGTTCATAGTTAGAGTTGACTTAGTTTTCATGCATATTTGAGAGAGATGTATACATACAACAAGTGCTGCTATTTTTTAGGAGACACGGTTTGAGTGGGTCTCTTGACAGTTTGGAGTAGTTATGAGCATACAGTATGAGTCCTTGCATGAATCTAGGCCCGATGACACTTTTTCGAGCGATGTGCAAGAGCTTTCTATTTTTAGCAGGTTTTGCTCCAGTCCCCGGATTCAAATTTTGAGCGTGCAATATTGGTCCTTGAGACATCCAGAGTCTTTTGGATCTTTTCCGGGATGATGTGGCACAGTTTACTATTTTTAGCAGGTTGAGCACCAAGCCTCGCATGTCAGTTCTGATCACATATTTGGATCCCTTGTGAAAAGACGAGATCAATGAGTATAAAGTCAAGGGCATTCAGACGACTTTCTATTTTTAGCAATGTATTTTTAGACAGTGACATGTGGCGGTGTTCTCCCAGTCATCCTGAGTGATGTGAATAGTTTCCTAAAATTTAGGAATTTGATTATATTTTTAGAAATGTCTATATTTAGCAGGTACAGTCATCATCCATGCAGTGCCAAGTGGCACCCTCGGAGATCAACATGTGGCAGAACTACATAGTGATGCGGCATCCACCTCGGCATGGGCCACATTTTCCCATGACATGAGCATTTAATAATTAATTAATTGAGCTAAATGGAGTCGCATAACTAGGCCTAAATTTAGCCGTATATTCCTCCGTATAATCACCCCTCCACCTGCCATGCATCAGCTCCTTAAAATTCGCCTCCAATTGAGTTTAAACTGTAATTTCCTAAAAATTAGGAGATTCCCTCAAATTTAGGGCGAATTTGACTAGGCCACTCTCATGCACTCATGCGCACTAAGTTTTGTCTAACTCACTCTTAAACCTTTGCATGTGCCACTTAACTCTTACTCCTAAATATGCTACTTCACTTCACTCACACTCAAGCTTTTCATCTACTCTCATGCGCATATATCTTTCACTAAACCCTCACTTCTCCTCATTCATGCGCATTCCTCCTTGGCTTAATGTGCATCTCACTTGATATATCATTCCAACTCTATCACTTGTTCTTTTCTCACAAGTGTGCATGCTTAACTCACTCATACTCCTCCTCCCATGCACACACACTTGCCTTTTTTGACCATTCATGTGACCTCTTCTTCCTCCCTTGGGATATGCGCCCTCATTGTGCTATATATTGGATGTTTGGCATTGGTTCTTGGTGGGATCATTGCAGTAGTAGCATAGTGTCTCTCCCATCCTTCTCTCTCTCTTTCTCTAGTCTAGTGGCTCCTCTTTGAGCAAAGTAGTCATTATACCAGTTGTAGGCTTTCCAAGTGTGGCGCAAACAGTCCTCTTGTAAGCTTCATCAACAAAGAAGTGTGTGTTTGTCTTCAAACCTCTTTCTTGTTGGTATTATGGTAAATTTGGGATCTGATATGTCATTTTATGAACTATTCATTATGAATAATTATGATCTTTTTGAACAGTTTTCTTCTTCTTTTCCAATCTATTATCATTGTCCTAACCCTACAGGTTCCCTCCAAGCATAGAATATTACTTTTCCTCATCGTTTTGGACTGCTTTTACACGCTGTCCAAGACGAACAACGTGTTGTTTTGTAGGTTTTATATGCAGAAATCAGACTTAAAGGCAGTAGCAAGGCGTTCATTGTGCCTAGGGACTCCCCCCAGAGGCTAGCAAGCACTAGCCCAAATGGAGAGGGGTTTGGTCAGTGACAATTGGGGCCCTACTCCTTGAATTAGCCAAGTTTTCATCGCAGTAATAACAAGTTATATCAGCTCAATTGTGTTAAAATATTCGATGTGCATGATTAACCATAGACAATATCACAATATTGTCACCCAATCATAGGCACGCAGCCACCCCCGAGCACCGTAACCTTTGACAGAAAGAATGATTTCGGAAGCAGCACTAGAACCAACAGATAACCAAGATAGCACACCTTTCTCCAAAGATAGTGTACCAAGCAGAAAGTCCCAAACCATAGACCAAAAACTAGTCACCACTACAGTGGTTGCAGCTCTCCTCCAGAGTTGCGCATTACTTGTCTTATATGAGATTGTGAGTGAGTGTGTGTACAAATGAACTCAAGCGCCCTCTATTTATAGTGCTCTTTGTCACCTGTCTAGGTCGACTTCTCTTTCTAGAGGGTTTAATATTATTTATTTTATTGAGCCGACTTGTCTTCTAGGGTTCTCACACATCTGTTTAGGGTTTCTCTAGCTTCCGGAATATTCTATTCTAGTCAAAGGTTACACATGGAGGTTGATACCTCCTGCAGCTACCATAATATCAACACTCCCTCCTAGCTAGAGAGGTATTAACTATAATGGTCTCAAACACATCCATCCATTTCACACAGTATGGACAAGGGTCACATAGTCTTGTAGAACATTCTACATGTAGCATCATCATAGCCACAAAGGCTATCTCATGATCACGCGGATCAAGTCACGACCATCATCAACACTATCAATATCATCTGATAGCATCCTGGCATCAAAATATATCATCGTCTACATCATCTCTAAAGGCCATACTCCACCTGAGTAATCGGGCATGATGTTGAATAAGTCATGTGTTGGACTCATCACACTCAACAGAGTGTCTCGCATAAGTCACTCACTCAACATAGTGATATAGGGACCATTCATCTAATCCGAACATACGTCCTAGAAGAATGACTATCCCAACAGATGTTGAAAGCCCTGCAATGGGCTACAAGGACCATTCTTCTAATCCGGACATATGTCCTAGAAGAATGAATGTCTTCCCAGATGTTGAAAGCCATGCAATGGGCTACAAGGATCATTCTTCTAATCTGGACATACATCCTAGAAGAATGATTGTCCTGGACCATTTTCCCCCTTCTGGCCAGTACTGTGAACTCAAGGAAAATGTTTGTCCTATACCAATCTCCCCACTCTGGTCACTAATGTGAACTCGGGGAGACAGGCCATTCTTCTAATCCGGATATACGTCCTAAAAGAATAGTTGTCTTGGACCATTCTACCTATCCGGGCAATGCCCCAAGAGAATAGTTGTCCATGGTACATCAGCAATTTGTCAACCTGGACCATTCTCCACAGGGAGAATGTCTATCCACCAACAATCTATCAACCTGGACCATTCTCCACAAGGAGAATGTTTGTCCACCAGCAATATGTTCTGCCTGGACCATTCTCCATCTAGAGAATGCATGTCCACCAGCACACTAACTATCCATGATGCCATATATCAGCACTCCCTCCCAACCGAGGAGGTCAGCACCTCCCTCTCAACCAAGGGAGTTATCTCCACAAGTCCCAGCTTGTCTCTCGAGTATGCAAACTTTATCTTGGACAGAGGCTTCGTCAAAATATCAGGTGTCTGCTCATCAGTGGAGATGTACTGGAGAATGAATCACTTCTCCCCTCTGGACTTTATCATGGATAAAATAGTACTTGATCTCAATGTGCTTCGACCTGTCATGGAACACGGGGTTCTCTGAAACCTTTACACAGCTCTGATTATCACAATATATCACAGTCGTATCCAACACTTGATCAAGTAGTCCAAAAACTAGCTTACGGAGCCATACTACTTTCGTACAAGCATCACAAGCTGCAATATACTCTGCTTCTACAATGTTGAGTGCAACAGACTTATGTTTCCTGCTAGCCCATGATATCATAGCAGATCCCAAATTGAAACATATACCAGAAGTACTCTTTTTGTCATCTGCGCTCCCTGCCCAATCTGAATCAGTAAATCCATGCAGTTGTACGTCATTGTTCATCCCACGAAGATATCTCAAAATGTGCTTTGTAGCTATCCAATGCTCATGGCTAGGTTCCACCTAGAACTGGCTCAACGTGTTCACAACAAAGCAAATGTTTGGTCGGGTATTAACCAAATACATCAATGCACCAATCAACTGCCGGTACAAGGACGAGTCTACTAGATCAGAATCAGAGTCTCTCAACTTCTTCAGATCTGTCACCATGAGAGTTGCCATGGATTTGCAATCCATCACCCCAAACTTCTGAAGGATCTTTACAACATACTTCCCTTGCCCTAGGAAGATTTCACCACGCTTATGCCATACTTCTAGTCCC
This sequence comes from Picea engelmannii, assembly GCA_009831015.1. Lineage (NCBI taxonomy): Eukaryota > Viridiplantae > Streptophyta > Pinopsida > Pinales > Pinaceae > Picea > Picea engelmannii. The sequence continues at coordinate 82,981 of ML793472.1, read as the reverse complement.
AAATAATAATGCATGAGACCAAGATCCTTCACATCGAATTCAGAGGCTAGCTCCCTCTTACACTGAATAATGAGAGGTTATGCACCTGTCAGAAACAAATCATCAACATATAGTAGTAGGATCACAGGTACATCATTCACAACCTTGTTATAAAGTTTTGGACCAGCATAGCTCTTGGAAAATCCAAGTCTCGTCAAGTAACTGACAATTTGTGCATACCAAGCTCTTGGAGCTTGCTTGAGTCCATACAAGGCCTTTTTAATCTGCATACATGGGTTTCTCTCGGGTGTACCTCAAAACCTTGAGATTTCTCTATGTATACTTCTTCCTCAATTACTCCATTGAGAAAAGTTGTCTTTACATCCCTCTGATGTAAACTCCAACCCATGGATGTTGCAAGAGATATGATGGTTCTAATAGAGGTATATCTGGCAACTGGAGCAAACGTCTCATCATAGTCTTCTCCCTCCTGCTGGGAGAACCCTCTAGCCACGAATCTTGCCTTGTATTTATCGATACTCCCATCTACTGCATGCTTTATCTTGTAAACCCATTTTGAAGTGACTACAGACTTTCCTTCAAGTCTAGGCACAATTTCCCATACATCATTTTTCATGATGGTATGATATTCTTCCATCATAGCTTCCTTCCATTCTTTCTTCTTAACTGCTTCTTCAAAGGTGGAAGGTTCTGCATTGACAAGACTTGTCATGAATGTCGCATAACTAGAGAACCTTTTGGGCCTCTTGCTTTCCCTGAAGGTGCCACTAGGAGCTTTATGTCTTTCTGCTTCCTGTAAGGTGGATTCTAGCCATGCTGGTCATTTTTTGTTCTTGGGTACAACCACTGGTTCTATAGGTTCAAGTGGTTGGTCTAGTTCTTCACTGGGATGTTCTGGAGAACATGTACTTTCTTCCTTAGGATCTTCATGTTCTTCTTCATCATTTGAGTCCATGGAATCTTCTATAGATTTCTTGAAAGCAATCTTCTCATCAAAATTTACGCCCCTGTTGATTTCAATTTTCTGTTGACCTAGGACATAGATTCTATAAGCTTTTGATGTATCACTATATCCAACGAATATGCCCTTCTTTCCTGAAGGTTCCAACTTCTTCCTTTTGTCCTTGGGAACATGGATATAGATAGGACAACCAAAGATCCTTAAGTGTTCCACACTTGGCTTCTTTCCAGAGAAGGCTTCTTCTGGAGTCATGTTCTTCAATATACAATGAGGACTTCTATTCTGAATATATACGGCTGTCATAGCTACTTCTCCCCATAGAAACATGGATAGATTTTGGTCATTCATCATTGCCTTAACAGATTCTTCAAAAGATCGGTTCTTTCTTTCTGCCACACCATTCTGTTGAGGATTATGTGGGACAATTAGCTCCCTCCTAATCTCGGGTTCTTTACAAAAGGCAATGAGCTCCTTGGAGGTGTATTCTCCTCCATTATCAGATCTTAGCGTCTTGATCTTCTTATTTGTTAAGTTTTCCACTTCAACTTTGAATTCTTGGAACTTGCCAAATACTTCATCTTTCGTCTTTATCAGGTACATCCAAGTTTTTCTTGAGAAGTCATCTATGAACGTCACATAGTAAAGAGAGCTTCCTAGAGACTTCACTAGCATAGGACCACATACATCTGAGTGTATCAGATCCAAGATCTCCTTGGATCTATTCTCACTGCTTGGGAATGGCTTCTTAATATTTTTCCCAAGTGCACATCCTCTAAAAATACCTTTGTGTATAGATTGTAGTTCTGGTATGCCTACAACCATCTGCTTTAGAGATAGCAATGATTGATAATGAAGATGAGCATACCTTCTATGCCATAACTCACTAGGATTGAGTTCATCATGTACAAGAGCTTGAACATTCTGACCTAAGAATTTATACAATCTTCCTTCACGAATCCTAATGACTAGCATCTTCTATTTTTTAATCTTTAGAGTTTAGACCATACAAGAACTTTTCCATCGACAAAGGCTATTATTCTATCTCCTTTGTCTTCTAAGAAAGAAATAGATACTAAATTCTTTTTCAAACCAGGAACATATGAAACATTGCTAATATGAACATTGGTACCTGATTCCATTTTGATAGAAACTTTTCCAATTCCCTTGAGTGCAAAAGAGTTATTGTCTCCAAGTTCCACTTTATGAGAGGTTTTTTTTTCCTTCATGCTTGCGAGATTTTCACGATCACCGGTCATATGTCTTGAAGCTCCACTATCGATCAACCACATGTCGTCTTCAAAGGATCCTGTAAGATCTTAGTAGTAGAAGAAATCGCTTTCTTCATGCTTGGCTTTCTTTGAAGATTCTTCATCATTGGCAGCTGACACATGGTGTCTTTCCTTTCTCTTCTTTGCTAGTTTAGGACACTGCTTTTTGTAGTGGCCATATTCATGCCATCCAAAACATTGTACCTTTGACATATCTCTCTTATGATTGAATTTCTTTCTTGAACCAAATCTTTTCTTACCTTCATGTCTCTTGAACTTTGTTGCATAGGCTTGAGCATCCTCTTCCTTTTGAGATCTTCCTTTTGAGTTTATCCTTGTCTCTTCTTGTGCGCAACAAGTCCAAAGTTCTTCCAGCGTTGGAAACTCCTTTCTTGTATTCATGCTTGCAGCAAATGCATCCCATGATCTAGAAAGACCATTAAGTGCGATATTCACAATTTCCTTTTCTGGAATAACTTCTTCAATAGCTTGTAGTTGATCTCTCAACTGAGAAATCCTCACAAAGTATGAGCTAAAGTGTCATCCTTAGTCATCTTTGTGTCACGAAGCTCATTCTTCAAACTCATCACTTGTCCAATATTTTTGACTGCAAAAAGGTTAGTTAGGGCATCATACATCTTCTTGGATGAGACAAGATTGGATATGTAGGGTATCAAGTGATCTTTGATGGAGTCCACAATGATACTCGTAGCGTTGATGTCATTGTCCTTGAACTTCTCCATTGCTGCAACATTCTGAGGTTCCTTCTCTTTTCCTGCTTTAAACTGTGGTTCCATGATCTTGCCCTTCACAATATCTAGAACTTTGTTCTTGGCAAGGATGAGGTCAATCCCTGTTTTCCATGCTCTGAAGTTTGAAGCTCCTTCTAGCTTGTTCTCTAACTTCATGGAGTAAGCCATGACTGCCTTTGATTTTGACTTTGACTTTGACAAGTCAAACTTTGACTTTGACCCAAAAATTCAACCTTGATGTTTTTGCTAGCTAGAGGTACCAAGAGGTACGCTAGGCTAAGGCGCACTAGAATGTCCAAGAATTATGCCAAACATCTCACTTGAAGTGCCCAAAGAGTTAGGTTAGGGTTTGTTGCAGCTGCAAAATCTAAAACCCTAGTTGCAGCTGCAACTGGTGCTACAAGGAATTGTCGATCTACCTTCCAGCGGCTAGATTGTCTGAAAGTAGTGTGGGCCCATAACCTGTTAAAATATTCGATGTGTTCGTTTAACCATAGACAATATCACAATATTGTCACCCAACCATAGGCACACAACACTGTAACCTTTGACAGATAGAATGATTCCGGAAGCAGCACAAGAACCAACAGATAACCAAGATAGCACACCTTTCTCCAAAGATAGCGCACCAAGCAAAAAGTCCCAAACCATAGACCAAAAACCAGTCACCACTGCAGTAGTTGCAGCTCTCCTCCAGACTTGCGCACTACTTGTCTTGTATGAGATTGTGAGTGAGTGTGTGTACAAATGAACTCAAGCGCCCTCTATTTATAGTGCTCTTTGTCACCTGTCTAGGCCAAATTCTCTTTCTAGAGGGTAATACTTTAATATTATTTATTTTATTGAGCCAACTTGTCTTCTAGGGTTCTCACACATCTGTTTAGGGTTTCTCTAGCTTCCGGAATATTCTATTCTAGTCAGAGGTAACACATGGAGGTTGATACCTCACGCAGCTACCATAATATCAACAAATTGGAGGGTGGAAATTTGTGCTAACACATCGAAAGTCCAGATATGAAACAAATTGGGTCACCACAATATGCTGATGAGTGCGAAGTTCCCTTGTTGAGAATTTTATTGCTAGTGCAATTACAATGAGATTGTGCCACAAGCTGGATGGGAGAGTGATGCTCATGCAGCGACTATCTTGGCGAGATTTTATCTCTATGCCAACACGAAATCTATTAATCTATGGGCAAGCAATCCATAACCATCCCACAGTGGAAACAGCATTCAGTACAGATCGTGTATCTTTGGCTACAAAAGAAAATGACATGGCATTCTTGGGTAGCGAAGGGAAACCCCACATTGAACTGAAATACATGAGAACTAAGCTTGATAAATTTCGCCTCGATACAAGCCCCATCAACAACATCTTCACATTTAATAAGAAGGAAGAGGTAAGAGGAAATTCTGCCTATCCATTACTATTGTTGGGGAATGCTCAGTTTTCTGCTCTTTTCCCACAGCACCACAACCTTGATGTCAGGGATTCCTTTCCATGCTCAGAAACAGTCCAGAAGGGACAACTACAGCTCAGGAAGATACCGAATGATCACTGCTCCAGCACTGCTGAGAGTTATATTGTCTCTGTAAAAGGAAGGACTCAGCAGCATGCATTCAAAAGGATATCGATGATAGAACCAATGTATGGTCTATGGATTTACAATAATAATAGTAGCCTTTGGAGCAGAAGTTTTATCAGGAACAGAGCTACAGATCTCAAGACAAATCTTCTACAGCGAGATTGTATACAGCCCAGTACACTCTCATGTGACGACAAAGAAAATGCTCCAAAACTGGAAACAGAACAGCAGGTAGATATTTTATGGTTTGATAGTGAATGCAGCAATCCCATTCATAAGTGCATTGAGGCATGCAGCAGATCATCTCCATTACTGTGCACAATGGAAGACATCCTTGATTTGCAGGTGCCCAGTTTCAGGTTTCCACCAGCACTGAGCAGTGATAGAGAGTCCGGCAAACAGTCATTCAGGTTTTAATATCTCCCCGTTTTATATGATCACCAAGCACAGGGGAAGAGGTCATTGTGCTGATGAAATGTTGAGGCGGCTGCATTGGTTGACTGACTTCACCTAGCAGCTCATTTGAAACTTGCTACAGTAGGGTAGGAAGAATAAGTTCACTTGAACAGTAGCATAGTAGTTTTTCTTTTAATGTTTGACGTGGCGCTGATGCGTACAATGATGAGATTCTGAGGTTCTCATGTACTCCCAAGAAGAGCATGTCCCCCAATTGGAGCCAGTTGTTACCCCTCTTTCTGGCAGAGGTTTTCACATGCATTTTTTATGAGCAGGACAGTCTTGATGACATGGAAGGACACTTCTTGGGCAGTTGGATTCATTCTGATTTTTGGGCATTTTCACATTTTTTGAGGCAGCTCACATACCCCAAGGCACAGGTTACACTCTCTGAGGCACTTCATGGACCTCTTCTTGACATGCCACGAGGAAGATGATGGGGCACTATCTTCATTGGTCACATTATGAAGCTGATTCTCATTTATTTAGAGGGCCGATCCACATATGGGAGCTTTATGACAATCATGGAGATTATTTGGAGCATGTAGTGACTTGGAAAGGGTCACTTGAGTAACTAGTACCTTGAAGAAATGATGTGGCACTCACTTAAAGGAAGCATGATGATGTGGATACAATTTGAAGCCACAACTTGAAGACAAATGAGATGAACTTGAGGGCCGACCCCATGAATTTGGACGTCAATATGGCTGTTTGGGGTTTTATGACTAGTTTTTGACTTGGAAAGCCACTCCCATGCTTCATGGAGGTGCCTTAACTTGTGGTATGGGTATGGCCACTCATTTTAGACCTATTTTGAAGGTTATGGAGCATTATACAATACATTTTATGGAGCTGTTTTGAAGGAGCCGCCCCCTTTGGAAGGTTTTATTCATGACTTGGAGGTCGTTTTTTACCCTGGAGCCCCATTCAACCACTTTGGAGGAATCTTAGGAGGATCGATTTGCACTTTGGAGAGGTTCATGGATCATTTACAGATGTTGGAGAGCCTTTGGAGGCTAGATGGGCATCATTCACCCTTCTTTGGAGGAGAGGACCTCTCTTTGGGGCTTTCATTCATCTTGTTCATTGTACATGTGGCTTGACCACTTTTATTTTTGTTGAAGTTTGAGTAGCTTCGGAAGATATTCTTATTGTATCTGTATTGTATTAGACCAAGTCAAAACCCTAAAGAATAATATTATGTTGTATTTGTAAAGTCGGCCCTATTGTGCCTTTGTAAAAGTCAAATGTAAATTAGAAAGTCTCAATTGTACAAGTCGGCCCTGACCTAATTACTATTAAATTATCCAGTTTGATTTAATATGCGGATTATTTCTTTAATCTCTGCAACACTTTGATTCCAGTTTAATACATTTCAACCATGCAGAATCATAACTGAATAGCAATAACCATGTAGATCCACAAGCATACACATCAACAACACATATACCCTGGGGAAACCCTATACAGGGAGAAAAACCCCAGCAAACAATCTTCCTTTATTACAAATAATATGCAAGATCATATACAATAAGCCACCATGAAAAATACCACTGTATGACCAGCAAACAGCGAAATACTTGCTGTCCTTTACTGCTATATAAATCAGCACTAATACAAAACTTTGTTGTCCTTTTACTACTGTTATAAATCAGCACTAATACTAAAATTTTGTTGTCCTTTTACACAGTCACCAAATTATACTTCGCTGCCTTTGCAACTATGTATATCAGCAGCGATAAATTAACTCCAGCGCTTCCCTTTCTTCACCTGCAAACCGTCTCCTTCTCTCCACCCTTGCACTGCATAACAAGTGAATGAGGAGGAGGGATCGAACTCTGTATATATAAGGCGCAGGAGAGTGAACTCGAATTAGAAAAGGCTTGCATGTCTTTACAACTCGAATTGTAACTTGACTTGACTAAACTTTGCATGACAACTCGCCCTTGAGAATTGGCTTATGCATGGTATGACAATTCGACCTCGACATGCATGCAATGCAACTCAACATGAAACATGCATGCAACTCTGACATGCAACTCGACATGCAACTTGACATGCATGCAATGCAACTCAACATGCAACTTGACATGCATGCAACTTGACATTTACAACTTGAATTAGGAAACTCGAATTAGACATTCAACTCGACTTTCTTTTCATGGTGGATAAGGTTGCACGTGCCAACACACTAGATCAATACATTTACATTATTTGCATAAGGAAGATTGTTTGTTTATAGCTCATAAGAATTGTACATTCAACCTAACTTTTGCTAGATGCCTTGACTTTTGCTCATGACTCACAAGGCTTGACTAGGCTCACTGAGGTTGTACGTTCCCCCAGACTTTTGTACTAGTTTGTCTATGCTCACAGAGGTTGTACATTCCCTCTGACTTTTGCACTAGACTGTTTATGCCCACAGAGGTTGTACATTCCCCCTAACTTTTGCATTAGACTTACATCTTGACTTTTATCTTAGACTTACAAGGCTTTTTCCTTTGCCTTGGCTAGACTCACAAGATCATATAGCATCTTGTTCGTCCTGACTTTTGGTTTGACTCACAGAGGTTGTATGTTCCCCCTGGCTTTTGTCAATACCTCAAGGTGGCCCACGTGGCCTCTCATTGGAGAATGACTGTCGATGCTACCAAATTTAACAATTACAAGGTGACTCAACTTGTATTTATAAGAGGCTAGGCGCCTCATTTGAAGAAGACACACAACACAAGTTCTCTCTCTCAAGGAAAAGTGTGCAAGTCGTAGGAGGAGACGCAACTACAGAGTAAGGTTGTTTTGTGGAGGGTTTTGGTTATCTTTTGGAGGTCTATCTTGGTCTAGTGGTGCGCTACCCTATTTTGGTTAGGGTTTTTGGTCTATCTTCTGGTTATCTTTTGTTTTGTGAGATCTCTCTTGTTGAGAGATGTTGTACTTGTTGACAAATATATATTGAAGAAGCTTTGTAGGGTTTTCTCCCCCAAGAGGGTTTCCCAGGACAAATCTTGTGTATACTGTGGATGTCTTTCTTTCAGTGATCTTTATGTATGCAGTTATTGTTCTAATTGTTAAAAGTTAAAGAATATTGAATACACTTAACTGCTTAAGCGAAATTTTAACATGGAATCAGAGGGGGCCTGAAAGAAGCCATTTTCACTGTCTAGAGGAACTCATTGGGGAAATAAAGACCATAAGAAGACTCTCCCTAGCGCATCTCTTCCCTGGACCAGTTTTGCAATTTTTACAGTTTCTGAAAATTAGGGTTTCCGCATAAAACCCTAGGTGATGACGTCACCCACCTTTTGAAGGACGTTGGTCAAAATAAAGCCATCAAGGAGTTTGCCTAAGGAGGGCGCATCTTTCCCTTGGATCAGAATTCCAAAATTCTCAAGTTGAAAAATTAGAGTTTCCTCGTGAAACCCTAAGTCAAGACGTCCAAGCAGCTGCAGACTGAAGTTGGAGCATATCACCTTGGCATAGCACACTCTCTGGTAAGTTCAAAACCTTTCTTTGAGAAGTTTTTATTTCTTGTATTTTCGTCCAAGGGCAAGATGACTTCCAGCACTAAGCTTGATGAGAAGCTTGAGGGTGTTGATAACTTCTGAGCATGGAAGTATAGAGTAATGCTCATTCTAGGAGAGAATGATCTAGAAGGTTTCGTCAAAGAAGAAGTTCCAGAACTAGAGGAAGATGAGGCCAAGGCAAAGTACAAAAAGAACCTGGTTAGGGAAAAGAGGATTATCGTAGATTCTATCAAGGGTCACTTGATCCCTCATGTCTCGTCGTTGAAGACTCCAAAGCAAATGTTTGATGCCCTATCCCAATTATATGAAGGAAAGAATATCAACCAGAAGATGACATTGAGGACTGTTAAGGCTAAATTTGACACCCTAGGCTTTAGGTCAATTGTAGATTGAAGGAATCAAACTAGGCTTAATTTAGGGGTGGATCCTAAGATCACAATTGATATCACCCCTCTCGTTTTGGGTTGGAGCGTGCCAACCACAGGGAGGCTACCCTAGGGTGTGTTGCTTGATGGATGAGATTTAACCTGCAAAACACAAATCAAACAAGCACAAGATGGTTTTGGGATGAGGGTTAGATAACCTCACCCAAAACTTGCATAAAATTTAATTTTAGATGAATTTTGGCGGAAAACCCTAAGCAGAGCGAACCATTAGAATGCAAAAAGACAGTAAATCAAGAAGAAAGAGCGCTTCAAAGGTGCCAAATCGACCCCTAATGAAGGATGAGCTTCAAACACCTGAAATTAGTTAGAAATCCAATGCAACAACAAGAATCTAGGCCAAAATCAACACATAAGACTCTTTATTCATGTCAAATCAGAAGAATGGCTCCATCACAGAGAAAAGCCAAGAACTATTACAAAGATCTCCAAGAAACTGAGAATCTGAAGCTAGAATGAGATGTAGACTATAATGAGAGAGTAGTAATGCTCCTGCAATAGAGTGATCAACCTGTCAACTGTAGAAGAATGTTGCATATATAGCTAATGCATGAAGAATTTGCCTTGATGTTTCCAAACTGGGCAAAAAGCTAGCCAATATTCCTCGCCCAAGTGTCAATCTGTCCATCTGCCATGTGTCACTGAATGAATGCCTACTAAAACTGGCTGAGCAAACCTTTCCCAAGCCTTCTGGTCAAATCTGGGGGTTATCTGGAGAAGAATGGAGGTCGAATGGGTCAAAATTGGTTAGGTATGAAGAAGTTATGGCCAAAAAGGTCGGAAGGGCAAACCTCATGGAGAGAAATAGGTCGCTTAGGTTAGTGGAATGAGGAAAAGTTAGGTCGCATGAGTGAGAGGGGAAGGAAAAAGTGGAAAACTAAAGCAAAAGCTAAAGCAGGAAAAGGGGAAAGTTGGGAAAAGGAAAAAGGATAAAGCTAAAAGCTAAAAGCTAAAGCAGAAAGCAGACAACTCACCCAGTTTGACTTTTCACTGGCTTTAAGGCGCTTTATGACTTTAGGAAACTTCTTTATTTTGTCCAATTTTTATTTAGCAAGTGTTGGGCGCCTTAGTGGGCCCAGTTTTAGGAGGAAAAAGGCCCAAATTTAAGTGTGTGGGCCCCACATGGGTGGCCACCTCACCCTGCCACATCATCACCTGTGCCACCTCATCACCAAAAAGCAAGGTTGTCCAAATACCATCAAGTTTACACTCATTGGAAGCAGAATTGGACAAGGAATAAGAATATGTTGTCAAATAAGTGATGTGAGGGGTCAATAAGATCCTTATGGGCAAGAAGTGTCCCATAATGTTGCAAGTCTCTCATTCTCAAACCTAGAACTGAAACCTCATCCTGTAATACCTCGAAAATCACTAAAACAAGCTCTGAACTCAACTCATGTAAGAAACCATCCTCTAACTGACCAAGACAAGAATCAATGTGCCCGGAAAACCTCTGAATGATGGTCATGTGCTATCAGGAATAACCTTTGAATGCCAGCCTGAAAGGATAGACTGGCCCTTTGACCATCCAAATCTCAAGGGTGAGATTTTGGGGTCAACAAGGACACAGCTCAAGAATGTGAAGATGCAGAGTTCAGAAACCATTCAATCCTACTTCACAAGGGTGTCTCAAATCAAAGAACAGCTTGAAGCCATTGGAGACATAGTTGAAGAAGCGGAGCTAGTAATAACCACATTGAATGGTCTCCCAAAATCTTGGGAATCATTCATTCAAGGAATCTATTCGAGAAGAAAGCTAACAAAGTTTAGCAGACTATTGGAGGATTGCACTCAGGAAGAAGCTAAATTGGCAGCAAGAGAAGAGAAACTAGGCGATGATGAAAATCAAGCTCTAGCAGCACATGCAAGAAAAGGAGAGAGAAAGAAAGAGGTTCACTCACACAAAAAGTCTCAAGGGTCACAAAAGACACAAAAGTTTCAAAAGGATTACTCAAATTACAGATGCTACATCTGCCAGAAGATGGGACACATTGCAATAAACTGTCCCCACTCAAAAGATCAGGTTAGAAAAGGAAAGTAATAACCACATTGAATGGTCTCCCAAAATCTTGGTGTTGCGCCTCTTTTGTCACCTAAATGAGCAAAATAGAGGTGCTTACAAGCTTAGTTGGGTTAGCTAAGCAAGACAGCAGTAAAGAAAAGGGTTAGAAGAATAAACATAAAAGACTAAGATAAGAATTAAACTAGGAAGGGAAAAAACAATTAAACTATTGTGCATAAGGACATAAGAACAAGAAACAAACAAGA
>ML793472.1:28271-62951 GCA_009831015.1 Picea engelmannii | reverse complement strand
AAGGTAAGGTTGCAGTATCAGGTATGCTTCCTACTCATCTCTTCTAGATTTGGATCTGATCTATCTACAGAATTGTTTAATATAGTATGCATTGTGTAGATCTAAAGATATATCTGTTGTGAAATGATTAGACAGAATTGTTGTTTAGTCTTATAGATGCATTGTTATACTCAGATCTGTTCATTACTACTTTAGATCAAAGTACTATTCTTAGATCTGAGTTTATATACATATGTGATCAGAGTTCTTCTCTTAAGTGGTTGCTGTTCTTCATAGATCTATTTTCTATATGTCCTATCTCTGATTGAGTAACAGATCTATTTGTTTTAATCTTTGAAATTTAAAAAAAGACTACTGTTCTGCAATTTTACCCTAAATCTAACAGATCTTAATTGGGTGAGGGGTTATTTAGCCTCTTGGTTCTAATCGCAAACCCTTATTCTTGAAGGAAATAAGCCAACTCCTTGGAGGGTTTTCTTCTTGGCCTCATTTACCATTTGATTCACCTTGACTCCTTTTCCCTAGTTGGATTTGGCACTGATCTTAATATCCTTCCATCACTTTCATAAAAACCCTAAAAAACTCCAAACCCTGTTTTACTAAGGCTACTCTCAACGTCACCTTGAGCTTTATTGCTTGGTCTCAATAATCCTAGTAGGGAATACCCCCCTTGAGACGGAGGAGAGCCAGCCTAAAGCTGCAGAGGATAGGTTGCTGAGGTAACAGTGGCGACCTTCATAGAGGTTTCCCTCGGATTGTACCTTGTGGATTAGGGCTTTCATCATTACGTACAATTGACTACAATTACATGTGCCAGCGCTCTTCCACTTGCTCCTATTTCCTCATACGATGAGACAACCAGTTGTAGTGAACACTTGATGTTGATGGAAGATTTATTTCCTCTCCTCCCCATGGAGCATGTGATGAATGAGTTTTCGATGCAGTTACTTTACCTGAACCTTCACAAAAATGCTTTGAGATGGTGGGGTACCCTCATGCCCTATCCTACCTCCTTCTAGGAGTTGCACGACCTGCTTTTCAAAGAATTTGCTGACACAACCAGTGCACCCCACAGCATCCTCTGCACACCATCATGGAAGGTATGAATATTCTTAATCAGTTTCCATTTTTTATATCTCTTGACCCTAGTGTTCATGCAACTCTCCACCAGCTCCGAGTGTAAATTTCTTATGTCCACAAACTTGTGCTTGAAATTCAGGATCAGTTGGATGATTTGCAATTGTAAATGTACACAGATCTCTTATGAATAAAGTTATTGTAAGCAGGTCTTCTCGGAGATTGCTACCACTATTGTACACAGTGTTCTTATGAATAGAGTTATTGTGTTTCACTGCGACATTGTTTGTATTTCCTTTGCATAATTTCTGTTTTAGTCCATTCTCTCTGCTATAACACATTAAGTCCTGCAAATTAATGTGTTGTCCACCAGATTGCTCCTAAAATCTGGATCAAATCAACTGGCAGGTTAGAAAGAATAGTTCATAAAAAAATTTACAAAACATAAAAGGATAAAGAGGCTCACAAAGTATATTACTGTATTATAAAACGGGTGGCTGGAGCATGTCCTTTTCTTGTCCCTTCTACAACATTCCTCAAAGTTGGATTTCACATAAAGACAGAAAATAGATCCTCATTCTTTAGCATAAAAGGATGAAAATAAAATGGTTGCATTCATGCGTTCTTGCAAAAAGACATTATGAGCTACCTTGTGAGAAAAACATGGCTTTTTACTTCATAACTAACGAATCTAAAAGGGAAGAGCTTTTAATCATTGTTAGGCATATCTATATGGACACACTGGGCGTGCCCTGCGTATATAATGCATGGGTTGACAGAAACAACTTACCAAGGTAGATTGGCATCCAAGTTGTTAAGTCCATGTAGACAAAGGCATCGCCAGGATGATGTATCTCCAGCTTTCCATTGAATCTGCAGATATGCATTAAGACTCTTCATCAGAAAGCGTATGCTATCCATGTCTTTCCAGCTGAAAAAACTATTTAAAAAAACACATTTCTTTGCAGACAGAAAAAATCAACTATATACACTATCCGGTGGCTAAAACATTTTCTTTGCATACAGGAAATATCAGCTATATACAGTGTCGGGTAGCTAAAATATTTTCTTTGCAGAGAGGAAATAACAACTATATACACTTTCGGGTAGCTAGTTCCTATAGAAGAAATAGGTGAAAAAACATTACAGGAGTTTATCAATTGGAAATGGCAAACTGCACTCAATTCAAATGATTGAAAACTATCCACGTCACAACTTATGTTGTAGGGGACTTCCTTTTCAAGTTTGGATGGACTGTGCTCGGGCTTTAATCACTTTTATAAACTGGCGTGCAGTTTTCACAATGTTCTCCTGATGTTCCTCGCAAGTTTTGTGGTCGCCTGCTCCTAGAAGCTGCTTAGAATTCTTATCAGCTATCAGTCTTTGAGAAATTTCTTGGGCTTTATTTAGTATCGTGTCTGTAATTTCCTGTTTCTCATCATCATTGTCGTCCCTTTTGTATTTATTGGGTAACCGCTTGTAATGCGGAGTTGCCACCATCATCTCCGAAAGAATTTGAGCCCTATCAGGCTGATTTGCTTTCCTCAACCCATCCATGAGTATTTCGTAAGTGACATATTGTGGCGAAATGCCCTTCTGGATCATTTTCTCAAAGTGCTCACAAGCTTCTTCTAGTCTTTTTGACCTGCAAAGCCGATGAATTAACATAGTACAAGTTGCAAGATCAGGGTCACAGCCTCCAGCATCCATCTCCTTCTTAACCTGCAATGCCAACTCCACTCGGCCCCTCTCGCATAGCATCTTTATCAACAACTGATAAATGAGCCGATCCGGAACATAACCAGACTCCGCCATCTTCATGTACAGGTTCATTCCCTCCTTAATTTTACCATACTTACAGAAAAACCTAAAGAAATAGCTATAAGTTGTGACAGTGGGAAGGCAGCCTCTTTCCATCATCAATTTAAGTATGACACTCGCACCAGGCAAATCTTCCTGTTTGCAGAGGCCCTTGACCAGCGAGTTATAAGTTGAAATATTAGGTGTGCAACCAGTGGCATTCATTTCATCCAACATTGAAAGGGCGTCTTGGGGTTTTCCAGCTTCACCGAGGGCATCTACAATGGAGTTGTATGTGATAACATTTGGCTGACAACCCTTTTCTTTCATGGTGCCCAACAGTTTAAGGGCGTCTTCTAAACTGCCCGCCCTACAATATCCATCTATAAGAGTAGTATAACTCACAACACTGGGAAGGATTCTGTCACCTACCATTTGATCGAAAAGCTTATGGGCCTTTGCAACTCTCCGGAGCCTGCACCATCCATTGATGAGAATATTGTAAGTGACCGGAGTGGACTCGAATCCGGACCTCCGCTGCTCAAAAAACACAGTTGCAGGATGCGCTTTGTCTTCTTTGCAGAGAGCATCGAGAAGAATATGAAAGGCATCGGAGTCAGCTTTGCAGCCAAAGTAGTCCATTAAATCGAAGGTGCGGACTGCAGCTTCGGGCATTCCGGCCCTGGCATATCTCCTCATCAGAATTGCGAAGGTTTGGGACGTAATGAGGCCCTGTTCTCTCATGTGGCCAACTAGAACCCAAGCGGAATCGAACTCGCGCATCTTGGTCATCATGTTGATCATCAAATTGAAAGAATTAGTGGTATGCATGAAGCCTGATTGGTTGGCTGCCCATGAGAAGCAACTCAACATGGGTTTCCATGAATACTCGGCCCTCTCCAGAAGCTTCTCCATGAGCTGTGGGTATATCTTAACTCCACTGTTGTCCAATGCACTCTCCAGGTCATCGCCATTCTCCCTCACAATTCTGCTGATTGTTGCGAGGATGGATTCTTCTTCGTCTTCGGTAAATTGTTTTCTTCCGTCCGCAATTGGTGGTTTCGGAGTGGGGGTCTGATCGTGGGGGAGTTTGGGAGGCCAATCCCATTTGATCAAGGGATTATTGGGATCCGAAAGCCAGGGGCGATCAGAGCCGGCTACTCTACTTAAATTCCTTTTCTTTGAAAAAATGCGATACAGAGAAGACGAAATCCGGTGGAGGGTGTGAATAGCCATTGCCATTGCCATTGTCAATGATGGGAGCCGAGCTGCCGTTCACTTCATTTGTTTCCTACAAGGCTCAGCATACCTCGTATTTGCATCGACATCCCAAATGCTTTCCGGTACCAAGGGACTAGATGTGATCCCCCTGATTTCAGAGATTAAAAATTGCTTTCAAGGCATGAAATTTGGTGTAAAAGTTGAAGGTTGGTTCATCTCCATTACAATTACAATTAAATGTTGAATTCGCTAGTTATGTTTTTAATGTAAAAATAGATTTAGCACTCTCGAATAACTCTATTGTAATTGATTCTTGAATAGGATGAGAGGTCCACGCGACACACGAAAGCACAAGTTTGTGGGCTCAGACATGCAATAAGCGGTGTTTTGGGTGATGGTAAGGATAGGGACACTCATTGCAAAGCCCTCACGTCCGATCAATTCGACCATTAATCTCATCATGTGTAACATCATGTCTGAAGTAGGGATGAAGGTTCAAATGGTTTACTGGTAGAGTGGGAAATGGAGAAATGTTGGGGAAACAGAGGAAGTTGTGCTTCATGGCAACGTTAGTCTTGTTTCTAGGTTCGATCCTTTTGGTTTGATTTTAAGTTTCATTTTTTGTTTAGCAGTTTGATTCTTTTTGTTCTCTGGATCGGCTCCCTATCATCCCTGCACAAGGAAAGCTCTATGTTCATAGTTGGGTGGAATTCTATGGGTTGATTTGGAGGGTCCCTCTCTAGTTTTCCACTTTAGGTGGATGGTTGACATCATGGTTTTGGAACCTTCCCCTCATTCTCAATGTTTTCTTGTTGTCCCTTACTACACCTTGCCCTCTATCACTCTTGTCGTTGGGCCAAGATGTTGAATTCCAAGGGAAAACCTTGATTGGAATCCAGTAACCGTAGGGTTAAAAGGGGAATCAAGAAGTATGCCAAGGAAACCTTGTACCCTTAACCCCCTCGTCATATCACTCGCACCTAGGTTGATGCCATGAATGTGTCATCCAACTATCAATGTTGCTTTCCCATCATTGTCAAGGAGGAGGTTGTCCACATTGAGAATTTGGTTAGGTAGAAATGAAGGGAAATGACAAATGAACAAGTTGAGGCAGAATTCTAGGACTAGGTTCTAGATATAGGGTTATCTTGCTCCATAAACACCAAGATTTTCAATCTAATAGAGCTTTACTAGTTGGACAAATATTTCATAGCATAGGATGTGGAAGAGAGGCGTCAGCAACAAGTAATTCTCCACAAGCTAGAATTTGATGGATAAAAAGTTTGAGACAGTGTGCAAAGTAGTTTATGACATTGACATCATAGTGATAAATGTAGAGGATTTCAAGCACAATTTAGTGGCAATGGCAAAACTTGCGTAGGAGTTTGAAGGTACCCCTTCCAACCCATCTTGATTGATGAATATCTTGAGGGAAAGGAGGACACTCAACAGTGGCAGAGAAATTACTCTTAGGCTAGCAACACTTGTTCTCTTTTGTTAGATTTACATATGGGAACTATGCTTCCCGATTTGGTTTTGTCAGTGTCTTTTTTGTTACATTTAGCAGTTATAGAGGTCATGCTACTACTAGGGATTTAGATTTAAAGAACTTTGTTATCGCATATAAATTTTGGTTTTTACAGAGTTATGGCACTTTTGCAACGCCCTGTAAAATTTCGTAGCGAGGGAGATTTTGCAATGCTTCTAGTTCTATGATTTCATAGCGCCTGTGTGCTAGTTGCTAGCACCAATGTTGTCAAAGACAAAAATTTGGCATTTAGGCAAAAAAAAATGGTAGGTTTTGGCATATAAAAGTTTGTTTATAATGGTTTTTGTGTTCTCGGGCTGCAGGATTAAAGTTATTTTTTATAAAAAAAATTGTTAGTTGCTAGCACCAATGTTGTCAAAGACAAAAATTTGGCATTTAGGCAAAAAAAAAATTGGTATGTTTTGGCATATAAAAATTTGTTTATAGTGGTTTTTGTGTTCTCGGGCTGCAGGATTATTTTTTTGGCATTTAGGCAAAACAAAATTGGTATGTTTTGGCATATAAAAATATAAAATTTCGTAGCGAGGGAAATTTTGCAGCACTTCTAGTTCTATGATTTCATAGCAAATGTGTGCTAGTTTCTAGCACCAATGTTGTGAAAGACAAAAATTTGGCATTTAAGCAAAAAAATGGTAGGTTTTGACATATAAAAATTTGTTTATAGTGGTTTTTGTGTTCTAGGCTGCAGGATTAAAGTTATTTTTGATAATAAAAAAAAATTGTTAATTGCTAGCACCAGTGTTGTCAAAGACAAAAATTTGGCATTTAGGCAAAAACAAAATTGGTATGTTTTGGCGTATAAAAATTTGTTTATAGTGGTTTTTGTGTTCTCGGGTTGCAGGATTAAAGTTATATTTTTGGCATTTAGGCAAAAAAAAATTGGTATGTTTCGGCATATAAAAATTTGTTTATAGTGGTTTTTGTGCTCTCGGACTGCAGGATTATTTTTTTCGCATTTAGGCAAAAAACGAATTGGTATGTTTTGGCATATAAAAAATTGTTTATAGTGGTTTTTGTGTTCTCGGGCTACAGGATTAAAGTTATTTTTGATATAAACAAAAATTAGATATAGAAAATTTCTTGGAACTGCAGTGATATTGAATGCATCAGAGAAATTTTTGACTAAGTCCCACACTTGATTTATGTATGTTGTCATTCTGGGATGCTTAGTCTGGTATATACCCCTGATTTGTTGTACTATCAACTCTGAATCCCCAAACACTGAAAGCTCTATCATTTTCATTCTCCTAGCAACCTCTAGCCCAATTATCAGAGCTTCATATTCAACAACATTGTTAGTAGATTCAAATTCCAGTTTATAAGATAAAGAAATAGAATCACCTGAAGGGGGGATTAAAAGAACACCAACCCATGCACCCTCTCTAGAAGCAGCAGTCATAGTGCCTACGTGCTAGTTGCTAGCACCAGTGTTGTCAAAGGCAAAAATTTGGCATTTAGGCAAAAAAATATGGTAGGTTTTGGCATACAAAAATTTGTTTATAGTGGTTTTTGTGTTCTAGGCTGCAGGATTAAAGTTATTTTTGATAATAAAAAAAAATGTTAGTTGCTAGCACCAGTGTTGTCAAAGACAAATTTGGCATTTAGGCAAAAAACAAATTGGTATGTTTTGGCGTATAAAAAATTGTTTATAGTGGTTTTTGTGTTCTCGGGTTGTAGTGTTAAAGTTATTTTTGATAAAAAAAAATTGTTAGTTGCTAGCACCAGTGTTGTCAAAGACAAATTTGGCATTTAGGCAAAAAACAAATTGGTATGTTTTGGCGTATAAAAATTTGTTTATAGTGGTTTTTGTGTTCTCGGGTTGTAGGATTAAAGTTATTTCTTTGGCATTTAGGCGAAAAAAATTTGGTATGTTTTAGCATATAAAATTTGTTTATAGTGTTTTTTGTGTTCTAGGTCTACAGGATTATTTTTTGGGCATTTAGGCTAAAAAAGAATTGGTATGTTTTGGCATATAAAAATTTGATTAAAGTGTTTTTTGTGTTCTCAGGCTGCAGGATTAAAGTGGTTTTTGTGTTCTCGGGCTACAAACATCAAAGCTCGACCACGGTCTACAAGTTATCTACACAAACACAATTCGCAACAGACATCAAAGCTCAGCTACCAAGATTCAAGCCACCGAGGAAGGAAATAATATGGTGCACTACACGTCATTATGACTTGCAACCATCTGCGTATATGAACGAGTTTTTTTCAGTTCTCTTTATCAATGTGGGATTTGTTTTATATATGCATAAATAAACAAAACGTCGTTGTCACCGTTGAATAACAAGCATTGACAAACATTTTACGCAAATGTCAAAACAACAATTCAACACCAAGACAAGCGCCAAGTCGAGGAAGGAGTTCATGGGTCACCAGTTGTGCACAACGCGTCAATTTAGTGCTATGTCCACGAGTAAATGAGGGTTTGAAGCAAATGCAGCCACGAGGAATATCAGGTCGTGAGGAGGATATATAGATGCCAATAGCTTGAAGGGTCATTGTCTGAGCATTCACATAAATTAAAAGGACGTCGAGATCGCAATTATTCATAGAGCAGCAATAGGGGTGCTTTGTGACATTGTTGCAGCGATGGTGACATAGTAGATTAAGGAATGTAGATTTTTTCTGTGACAGAAAATGCAACAAGTCTAGCCACTGGGACTGATGGTGCCAACACTTCATATTACAGAGCAATGGGTCGTGATATCACTTGTGATGCATGGAATACTTCTCCATATCTTGCTCGAGATTTTCCATGCGACTTCGTGCAATTTTTTGAGTGGTCTCCAATATCCTGTCTGCATGCCTTGTTAATTGCCAATTTTAATGGCAGGGTGAATATTGGCATTAGCCTATTCAAAGTCTAGTTAATGTGGCATGGGATGTGAATTGTTGATATTCTGAATGAAGTGGCACTTTTCTGCCTATGCAATTCCCTGTCACCAGCACAATGAATAAAGTTTATGGGATGTACATTGATTGGATCTATTTAAAAAATGAATGGCGCCAAGATTTTGTTGTTGTGACAAGATGGCTATCTGGAATGTCTCTGTATTGGTGAATCGCTATGGGTTCAATTGCTTCAACAAATTCTAAGTTATCGTCAATACAACTTTCATTGAGGAGAAAAATTAGCATCGGAATAGACTTGTGGTGAAAAATAAATAGTATGTGTGCATGTTATGCTTGCGTTTTCACATTACAGACACTGATTGTATATGGGGTGCTCGATTAGGGATTGAAATGGCCATTTGAAACAGGGATCGAATAGGTATTCAGTCAGAGTGGTTTTTCCAAACCAGAGCTTTCCAATGAATTTGTCATGTTTCACTCAGTTAGATTCCTTTCATTGGATCTTGGATATGAATATCCTTGTAGCTGAAACATACGATCAAATAAAGGAAATATGCATTTTTGTTTTGAATGAGTTCTCTTTTCCATTAGAAAAAGTTTTGACTGCATATGTCCAGTCTCCAGGTTATGACAGCCAATACCAAAGAAAAACAAGACACAGAACTTTCGCAGCACGGAACTTTCGCAGCGACAACACGCTGTGAAAGTGTTGCATGTGCCTTTTTGTAGCAAGATGTAACCTCTATGACATGAAGTTCAGTCAGATGATCAAAGAAGTTAAGAAATGGTGCAAAAGTTTTGATTATAATAGTCATATCAGCAAATGGAACTAAGCCTCGGTTTTGCAACTTTAAAGCAGGTAGGATTTGGAGATTTGATGCAGAAATCAATATCTTGAAGGAAGGAAAATGATTCCAGAGCTCAGCAGTAACATTTGAACAAAAGATAATAGGAAATGACTTTCAGGCACCTTGCAATGATCGTTCAAGTGAAGAAGGGTGAAACAGGGCACTAGTTAGGAAAGTTCATTGCGCAAGTGTTGAAGCATTCAATAACGCAACGAATTGTATTTCCACGTTGTGCAAGTATGACAGGGTACCAGATCAACATATGAATCATCATCCATTAGACCTCCAGCTATACCAGGACATCCAAATCGACCTCAGAGTTCAAAGACTTAGTAGTTAGGTTCTAGATGTGTGAGGTGTCAAGTGATTGTTGTTGGCCCTTGACCAAGTTTTGAGGATCCTTGGTCATGTTTGACCTACTTTTGGGACTTCGACAGGCTGTCGAAGGTAGAGCGCAAGTCGAAGCGGAGATCACGGGATCTTGGCCCCTTTTTAGGGATTTTTGGGCTTTGGGCTTATGTAACAGGTATGGGGATGTCGACCCATGGGTTTACCCATGTTTAGGCCCTTTTTTTAATGTATAAATAGAATTATAGGCGATGTAAGAAGGAGAGAAGGTTTTTTTGGTACTATGCTAAGCGCTAAGTACAAATTGTAAATGCTTCGTGCATGCTATGTTGAGAACTTACAGAGCTAAGTGCAAGTGGCTGTAAGAGAATGTGTAAAGGCTTTGTGCTATGACCTAGCTCGGGGAAAGAGAATCTAGCGAAGTGTGCACGGATCTCCTGCCATATGCGGAGTAGGATTTTGAGGCCCTGTGCATGTAGTTGATTGACCGAAGATAATAAAAGAGAAGAAGAGTTGGTGGACGTAGCCCCAGGCTAGGGGTGAACCACGTATATGTTGCGTTATGGTTGTTTTGTGCATTGTGACTGTTTATTGTTCATATGATTAATGCAGTAATGTACGTTTAGATGCATTTGATATAGTAGCTTAGTGCTTAGTAATGTGAATAAATGCTAGAATTGATCCATTCCCTTATGCTAAGTGTGTTTATATGTTAGATCTGGTTGAATAATGCGCTGCTCTGTAATTAGGGTTTTCTCTGCGAAGTGAATATTGTGAACTATAACTGTTAAGTGCTCTGTTAAGGTGTTGTAATCACATATCGGTGTCCCAGCTAAGGTTGTAGACATCTGAGTCCTGCAACCACCCCTGCCTCTACCTCGGGTGAGACTTCATCTGCTTCGCAGGTGTTTCTGAAAGGGCCGGTAGTTAGGGTTTTGTTGGTGCGTTGTTATAGCATTGAACCCTGGGTTTGTCCCTGTGCCAACAAATGGCTCCATTGTCAGGACCTGAAACTATGATTGTTGGGAACTAAAGAAAAGAAAGCTCTATGCACAGATATGTTGCTTTAGTGCGCAGTAGTCTACTTGACTTGTGAAGCTCTGTGCTAAGAAGAAAAGTCAGATCTGAAGAAAAGAGGTAAGATCTTAAAGCTTTGTGCTTTGTGAAAGGTAAGAATGGTGAAAAGTTTTGATTGAAAAAGGTAAGATAAGTGGAAATTTTTGTTTCAAAAGTATGGATCTAGGTATGTTTGATAAATTTTGTCCTAACTTGAAAAATAGGGCACAACTAGATGAAAGAAGGTTTGATATGAGTAGATCTGATAGAAATAATGAAAGATATGTGATTCCTATGCATAGAAAGAATGTGTGGACTAACAAATTGATGCAGGACCCTAGAAAGATTTTTTTGCAGGTTAGCTACTATGATCCTAGTGCGCAGTACAGGAAAGGCTGGGGATCATTTCAAAGAAAAAGAAGATTAACCCTTTGTTATAATTGCAGAAGACCGAAACATCCTGCTAAGGAATGCCCTGGTAAAAGACCTAGTTGTCTTTGTTGTCAAGCTATGGATCATGAAGTTTTGGATTGCCCTAGAATGATTGCTAAAGTTGAAAGAATGAATATGAGACAAGAAAACCCTGAGGAAGATCAAGAAACTAATACCATGGCAGAACCCCAGAAAGAATCAGAGAATGTATTGCTACAAATGAAAGAAACCCTGAATGATCACAAAAGTGTCAATTTATCAGAGATCTTCAAAGAAAAAGAATGCATAGAAACAAGAATAGGAGACTTCGACATTCACTGTGTTCTGGATGAGGAAACACAGGTGAATGTCATGACATAAAGTACTTGGGAAATTTTGGGAAGGCCTGCTATGGTTCCTTCATTAGGAAGAATAGGATTATTCAGAGGAAAGTCGATAACCCTATGTGGAAGACTCACCTAGATATCTATGAAAGCTCATGGAACTACGAGAGAGGAAGATTTTGAGGTTGTTAAATTTATTGAGAAAAATGCCCCATTTGCCATGTTACTAGGAAAAACTTGGATTGAGAAAGATCGGGCCAGAAGAAAAGAAGAGGAAGTCTTAGAACAAAAGAAGCAAGAATTAAAATATTTCATGACTAGGAGGATAACGCATTTGATTGAAAAACAGGAGAACAGATCAAAGTTGTTCAAAACAAGAAACTTGGATGTCGAAGTTGAAAGAACACAAGAAGACTCACCAAAGAGTAGAGCACCGACCCCAGATAGAGAAGAAGTATTGGCATTGAACCCTATGAAAGACCATTAACAACGCAAAGTTACTATGCTAAAAAGAGATAAGAATCAGAATGGAAAGAGGAATACCTAGAAGAATATTACAGGGAAGAAGGCTAGATAGCTCAGTAAGAAGAGAGCAAAGATAGAAAAGTTGCAGAATGTTCCAGAAGGGACTTCACAGAAGGAAGGTTTGCAAAACTGGAATTTCGCTGAGATATCAGAACAGTGCAACCTGACACTTCGCCACGATGAAGCAATATAGTCGTTGAAAGCATTATAACCATTAGCCCGATGCCCCAAACGGTTAGAACAACAACTATGGCCAGAAATCTCGCCATCAGACCATTGGGACCGCGCCGCAACGGACATAACCACATTGATGAAGGCCTCTCGTCCATTGGAGAGATCTGTTACATCGTTGTCTACTTATTGCGTCGATTGTTGCATTGAAAACGCTTTTGCGAATTGTATCCTAGCCAACTCATTTCTACTGCGCTGTGTTTATTGAGATCGACAGTTGTTCTATTGCTTTGAGCACTCATTCATCCACTTGAGTTATTCGATCTAAGCGTGCATGTCGGACGAGCTCAGCACCGGAGAGAAAGTCGTCGAAGAAGTTCTAATTGACCTTATGGTTGAGAAGGTGATTTTCGTCGAAGCTCAAGCCTCATCGACGAGAGGAGTGCAAGCCTCCCCATCGACTGCTCGCAGATCCGGACCATCCCGACCTACAGCAGAGAAAAGAACCAAGCATCGAGATGACTTGGAAAACGTGAAGTTAATCCCGACTATCCTACCCGACTACATCCCGCCTTTGGCTGGCGCGGTGAGTCATGACAGTGTCCCAAGAGACTTTGATTACACCGTGGTTACTGCGTACCTCCCGAAGGGGATACGTGCAGTTAAAATGCAGCAGGATAAGATCACGACATTAAAATTCAGCGACTTCAACCTAGGAGACCGCAAGAACTACAACATGCTCGCTCCTTACAAGTATTTGACCAGGACGAAGGGGAAGAACTCAAAAATAATCCCCCAGCCATGGACTATGAACCTCGCGCAGTCCACTCTCTTGAATGTGATGAAGATTCCACACTTTGGAAGGCACTAGGAGGTTAACGTGTGTGTTAAGCTCCTACCATCATGCTACCATGGCGGCTATCTATGGCTAGACCGACGCATCACAGTCGATTCGACACTGATCCATAGGATCACCGGATTGAGCATGCAGGGACCCGACCCACAGGACTTCTACCCAGGGAAGGCTACAGATCGCGCGTTTGCACAGAGGATCAAAGACACATATGGCGATGTAGAAAAGGGGACGTGAGGCTACAAGGTAGCTTCCATCCAGAATGGCACAGTGCGCCTGGCCTGCCAACTGATCGCAGGAAATCTCGTGAGAAAGAACAGACCTACACAGGTTGCAGGATTCGTTGTTGAACGCGTCGGGAAATGTGTAGAAGGACTCCAGATGAACTGGGTGAAGTACCTAGTCAACCAGCTGGAATTGGATTGCCGCGAAGCTCAGGATCATGGCTATGATTTCCACTTTAGTTGGTTCCTGATCCTCATAGTGTTTACTTATTGGGAGATGTCGGAAGGTACGACCTTCTCGGACATTGAGTTGTTCGAACAACTCGCTGCGAAGTTTACCACGCTCTGGTAGTCAAGCGATATGGGAAAACAATGGCAGTCAAACGCAGTATTCCACATGTACTATATCTAGTTGAAGAGGGATATCGGGGTTGTCCCTCGCATGACACCGAACACCCTGCACCAGTTCAGACCTCTCATGAAGTTTTGCGCAGATCGACACTTCATTTATATCACTGTTCGCACAGACGAGCATAAAGAAGAGCTTCAGTCATACTATAAGCTCACAGAGGAGGACCTCGATGAGATAACTAAGGATTGGTCAACAGACCTCCTTATCCCTGCTGACCCTGCAGAAATGTCTGATCCCAAACTAACTGACAGCTCGGAGGCCACTCACAAAGAACACGACACACCTGGAACCAGCAGAAGGAAGAAGACCGAAGAAGTGCAAAACCTGAGTAGTGCATCGGATGCAACTGCTTCAGTATCACCTGGACGAGGAGGTGATGATGAAGTAGATAGAGAAGAGACCAATGGCAAAGAAGATCAGTAGAAGCAAGGCGAAGTAACACCACTTAGGGATCATGTTGATGAGGCGGATCCCTCGAAGAAAAGAAAGGTGTCCCCCACAAAACCTACCTCACGGAAGAAGTCAAGAGTGAGAAAAACCACGATGCGAACCGTGCTCACGGTCAATGACTTTGAATTCATCATCGCAGTTGTAGTAGATGCCTCACAGGACGTCTTACAAAAACATGAAGCCAAGCAGGAGGAGATGTACGACAAAATCGAGGTTGAACTCAGAGGGGTACAACAGGCCCTTCAATGCAGTCGTGCAATATCCACTGTGCCCCCACCATCAGAAGCACCAGAGCTGGGAGATGCGCCTACCCAACTCCACATACTAGCTGATGTGACCGAAGCTCGCCTTCGTCGCGCACAGGAAGAAACAGAACAGGCCACAGAGGCCCTAAAGCAAGTGCAAAAAGTAGTCATAGAGAAACGCTGAGCTGCGCAGCAAGAGAAAGTTGCTCTCCAAACAAAGTTTGAAGAGGAGAAAGCACAAATCCAGCAAGAGAAAGAGTAGTTGCTTGCAGAGAAACTTGGATTCAAAGAAGCAGTCAGCAAATCACTTCGCTCTGTGACAGGCTTAGAGCAAAAAGTGGAAGAACCAGTAGAGCATCAAGTAGCACAGCTTGTGGAAGCTATCCAACAGCTTCAACAGAGAATCACAGACCTGGAGCTACGAACAATGCCCAGCACTCCGCAGGATGTACGAGATCAAAGAGAAGCAACTGCTCGAAGCGCAGTTGAAAGAATCAAGGCCCTCGCCAGGGAATGTAAACAGCTAAGTGATCGCAGTGCCCGGACTTATGAGCGACTCACTGAGGATCTTGAATTGAAGGCACTGGAGTCACAGCTCCAGGAGGCAAAGCAGCAAGCAAAAAACAGTACAGGTGCAGTTGAAGCCCCTGTCAATAGTCGAGAGGATGAAGCGATCCCAAGAACAATGCACTACTCAACAATAGGTCCACACCATTTAGGGAAAAGTCATGGAAATGACTCAGAGGCTCCAACCAATCCAGGACGAGGCTTGCCAACTATTCGCAGAGATTGAAGGCCAAGGAGAAGAACTGGAACAAGTCGTCACTGCAGCTGAACAATGCTCAGAGGGACCTATCAACGAAGCAGTTATCCAAGAGTTCATCGAGCAGGAGGCCTTGGCACAACAACAGGTCGAAGCAGCTCGAGCCAAGCTCGAGGCTTTTGAAGCAGAGCTACCCAGATCAGAGTGACTTGGGACGAGTCACATGTGAGTGTTGGGGGCCTGTTGGCCCTTGACCAAGGTTTGAGGATCCTTGGTCATTTTTGACCTACTTTTGGGACTTCGAGAGGTTGTTGAAGGCAGAGTGCAAGTTGAAGCGGAGATCACGGGATCTCGGCCCCTTTTTAGGGATTTTTGAGCTTTGGGCTTATGTAACGGGTATGGGGATGTCGGCACATGGGTTTACACATGTTTAGGCCCCTTTTGTAATGTATAAATAGAAGTTTAGGCGGTGTAAGGAGAGAAGGTTTTTTTGGTACTATGCTAAGTGCTAAGTACAGATTGTAAATGCTTTGTGCATGTTCTGTTGAGAACTTGCAGAGCTAAGTGCAAGTGATTGTGTAAAGGCTTTGTGATGTGACTTAGCTCAGGGAAGGAGGATCTAGCGAAGTGTGCGTGGATCTCCGGCCACATGCGGAGTAGGATTTTGAGACTCTGTGCATGTAATTGATTGACCGAAGATAATAAAAGAGAAGAAGAGTTGGTGGACGTAGCCCCAGGCTGGGGGTGAACCACATATATGTTGCGTTATGGTTTCTTTTTGCATTGTGACTGTATATTGTTCATATGATTAATGCAGTAATGTATGTTTAGATGCATTTGATATAGTATCTTAGTGCTTAGTAATGTGAATAAATGCTAGAACTGATCCATTCCCTTATGCTAAGTGTGTCTATATGTTAGATCCGGTTGAATACTACGCTACTATGTAATTAGGGTTTTCTTTGTGAAGTGAATACTGTGAATTATAACTACTAAGTGCTTTGTTAAGGTGTTGTAATCACAGATCGGTGTCCTAGCTAAGGTTGCAGACATTTGAGTCCTACAACCACCCCTGCCTCTACCTTGGGTGAGACTTCATATGCTTCTCAAGTGTTGTCGAAATGGCCGATAGTTAGGGTTTTGTTGGTGCGTTGTTGTAGCGTTGAACACTGGGTCTGCCCCTGTGCCAACAATTGTTATGTAATTAGTTGGACTTCTATTTTTTTAGCAAACTGATTGAAGTTAGTTCCTAATTTTAATGTAACTAAGTTCATTTTGGGATAGTGGTTGAGCCCACCTTGAGGATGAGCTTTTCCTTTATATTTTGTAAATTTTCATGAACTAAGGGTTGGTTCGAGTGCTAGGGAAGAACTCTTGGTGTATATTGTATATTTTTTGAAGCAATAATCAAATAATCAAATATCAATGCAGGATTACAGAGTTATCCTACCATAGATTCTTGCGATGGTCTTTTGAACTTTGTTCTCCTTCTTTGTGTATGTATTCTCTTATTTTTATTTTCATTTCATCTGTAACCTATAAGTGTTTAAATGAAATTTTAATAGATTCTTGTGATGGTGTTTTGAAGTTTGTTCTCCTTCTTTGTGTATGTATTCTCTTGTTTTTATTTTCATTTCATATGTAACCTATAAGTGTTTAAATGAAATTTTAATGATTTAGAATTCATCTAGTTCTGATGCTCTGAATCACACATTTAAACACTTCAATTTATTCCTAAGTTATAATCATAATTCATCTAAAATGGTGCTCTGAATGTGGTAAGTTGTTTTTCTCATTTATTATGTTATTACAACGATATTTCAACTGAAAAGTCATCATCTACTTCGCCTCTGCTTTCTGGATTGCTCCTTAACCAATGACTGATATTTATCTATATGTGTAATTTGACTCCATGCCCAATGGATTCCTTCTCAATGTTGGAGAAATCACTATTTTTGACACACTATTTCAGTGGGAGTTAATTGACTAGTTCTATTTTAGACTTTCTATTTAGACCATCACTATTATGCTTACATGCATTCCTGAGGAAAGCTAATTGTTTGATTGTTTTTCTTAATTATGGAATGTTCTACCCTATATATGAGTGCCTTCCACTCATTCATTGTATCGAATTGATCATCATCTATGTATCAATCATGAGCTCATTGGAGTAGTGTGAATATGTTTTATCATTCTTCCATATTGAATCTCTCTTCCTTTATTGATAATCTTTGTTTGTACTTGCTTTAGTTAGATCTCCTGTGCAGGTTTCAATGAAACATTGACATGGTATCAGAGCTATGCTGCTTGGAGCAAGCCAGACAAGCTAGAGAAGAGGAAAATCGAAGCTTCGGTGAGCAAAATCCGTGTAACTGAGATTGTCGCAGCCTTTCTTTGTCGAAAAGTGCGACAAGACTAAGTTGTTTCACCCTCTCCCTATCAAAAGGTGCGATAGTCGCAAGCACACTTTATAAATTTCCAATTTCTGGACATTGTCGCACCCATTTTTTTCACTGTTCTGGAAGTTATCGCACCCTAGATACACATAGGGGGTGACAAGTCTAGTTGTCACACTTTATCCTATAGCTAGGGGGAGACATTGCCGCTCTGTGTATGAAGGACATGTGCGATATCCTCTTAAAAGTCCTTTTTGTTCGCAGTGATTTCTCCCAAAATATTAATTTTTGAGGAAACGACTCGCGTGAGAAGTAAATCGACCAAGTGGGTTTTCAACCATTTGGATAAATTCCTCATTGTTTTCTTGAAAAGGAATCTGGAAGATAGCCTCCTGAAACCGATACGAATTTTCCACTTAAAGTGCCCTTTCTGCAGTAATTAATCAATTTTCACTTGCAGATTGAGAGTAAATTCTAGGGTTTCTTAGGAACAATAGGAGAGATGGATATGACACATATTCTACAGTCAAAATTGGTGGTAATCCTCACACCATACAATTATTTTGATTGGAATATGAAGGCAGAATTCCAAGTCAGAAGGAAAGGATTGTACAACTTGATGTGGGGACAAAAACATAACCTACATCAACAATTGAGAAAACCAAATGGGCAAACCGAAAGGATGAAGCCACATGAATTCTTCTTGAATTGATATCATCTTATTTATGGTTTCATTTTGTCGCATGCAAGACTCCAAGCAAGATCTGGACCACCTTGGAAAGTCTGTTTGGAAAGCAGAACGAGATGAGAGGTCATATGCTTGAGGTAGAGTTGAATACTTTTGATCCTGAATTTTTTTATAATATACAAGATTTCTTTACTAAGTTTAAATCTTTGATATTGAGCTTAGCATCTTGTGGTATTGATAAATCTAAAAAAGTGGACCAACTTATTCTAACAATCTTGGCCAAGCTAGGACCATAATATATTGTTTATGTTTCCACTTTCCATTCTGTAAGATATCTCATGGGAACAAATTGGAAGATGCCTACAATGGATCAATTCATTGATTCTCTCACACATGAGCAGGAAAAAATCATTTAGATGGGCCTAATCAGGGATCCCAAAGCACACACACTCACCATGCATGATGGAAAGGGATCATCCAAACAAAACATAAAGGAGAAACATAACGAGAAGAAGGGATATTCCAAACCCTTCAACAATTCTTCAGGTTCCAAAGACTCTTCAAATTCAAAGAAGAAGAAGAAGGGAAAGCAGTGCACTTACTGCAATAAACCAAATCATGAAGAATCTGCATGCATGAAGAAGAAAATCGATTTTATGGCACTGGTACTTTAGCAGAACAACCTTGGAAACTTCACTCCAGAAGGAGTCAAGAAGTAGAAGGAAGAAAAATCCTACTCCTAAGAAAGGTAATCATCATGCTCTTGTTGCAATTAATTCCTCATCTTATTCATGGATTATAGATTATGGTGCATCACATCATATGGCAGCGAAAAATGAAGTTTTTACTTCTTTGAGTCCATGCTCAAGACCCCCTATTCTCATGGGGGATGATACTTCAGTAGCAGTAGCGGGAGAGGTAAGAGTGGAACTCCATAATGGAAGTTTTGACAATGTTTTACATGTTCCAAAGCTTTCTATGAATCTTCTCTCAGTTTATTAGATCATTCAAAAAGATAAAAAGTTTGAATTTACATGAGATTTAGTTTATGTACTTGACATGCATGACAATTCCATTATTGCAATTGGTGAGGTGGATCACAAGTCAAGGATGTATAAATTCACTAAGCTTTCTGACAATGACTCCTCTTTTCTACTTACACATAAGGAGAGTACTTTGCATACACCTCCAGTGCAACATGCAGATACTCGTGTGCTTCGATCAGTTCCATACATCATAGATGATTCCATACACTTAGATTTTGTACATGGAGATAAGCAGGTAGTACAGTCAGATAAGGAGCCGACACCGAAGCTTCAGCAGATTCCCAAGAGGGCACAATTCACACATCAAGAAGCAGGTGTCCTTGTAGGGAATCCATTGGATTCAAGGAGGACTCGATCTCAACATGAGGATCCCTCTCACTTTCAACTTCTAAACCTGTGATGCCCATGCATTGCTATATGGTTCAATCTTCAGATCCACATACCTACAGTAAGGCTACGGGCAATCGACTATGGTAAGCAGTCATGCAGGAGGAGTATGGTTCACTCCTAAAGAATAAGACTTGGGATCTAGTTCCACTTCCACCAGAAAGGAATGTTTTCAGGTGCAGATGGGTCCATAGGATCAAGAGGTACAAGGCTAGACAGGTTGTCAAAGGACTTCATCAGATCCATAAAGATTTCTACATCTTCGCGAAGACTTTCAGTGAGTAGAATTTTCAGACTTTCGAGATCGCCTTGCAATGAAAAACAGAGTTGCCTAGCGACTGCCTTTTCTTGTTTTGATGCATTGTCTTTTGAGGGGGAGTTTTGCTCCCACGTGGTTTTCCCTCTTTCCTCATTTTTATTCAGTGTTCATTAGTTGCATTGTACATGAGTACCTAATATGGCCTAGTAGTTGAGACTCATTTTTACTCCATAGTGATGTTCAAAGAGGGTGTTGGAGAAATTACTATTTTCAACACACTAGTTCAGTGGGAGTTAACTGACTAGTTCTATTTTAGACTTTCTATTTAGACCATCACTATTATGCATGCATGCATTCCTAAGGAAAGCTAACTACTTGATTGTTTTTCTTAATTATGGAATGTTCTACCCTATTTACGAGTTCCTTCCACTCATTCATTGTATCGTATTGATCATATCAATCATCAGCTCATTGGAGTAGTGTGAATATATGTTCCCATTCTTCCATATTAATCTCTCTTCCTTTTTTGATAAGCTTTGTTTGTACTTGCTTTAGCTAGATCTCTTGTGCAGGTTTCGATAAAACATTGACACTCAGCTCTGCCACCACACCTATAAACCTTGTTTTTACTTACATATCTAGCCACTGTGCCCAATTTGACAGCCTTCCAATCTTTATTGAGTTGTAAAGAGAGATCCCTCTCTAAGCTGAAAGGGTTAGTTTCAACTCTAAAGTGGTTTTGAGGTTACCTTTGTGATTTGTCTCCTCGGCCAAGGAAATTTACAGAGTGATAACAAACGCCACCTTGCACTCTAACAAGAAAAACACTAATATTTGACTCACTATGGTCTCCATTTTCCTAGAGGCGGGCTACAATTCACCTTGATTGTACTTTAGTTTGTGCTCTATTAATACAAAGTTTAGCTACCTTACAAATATATATATATATATATATATATATATATATATATATATATATATATATATATATATCTACAAAATTTAGCTACCTTACTAAATTGCAAATGCTAATATTTAATATCTACAATTTCATCGATTCAAATGATTCTTGTTAGATTTTTGGTAAAAAAATATTGATTTCTCCTTGCATTATTCTAAGTAACCAAAAAATGATAATTTTGTATAATGTTTAAATTGTTCCCTAAAGTTATATCAATCTGTTTAAATAACTTGTTTCCATGTTTCGAGTTCAATAGTTGGCTTTACATTGAAAATAATGGAATTCCATCCATCATTACCTTGGGGCCAAGGTTGGTACTTGTTCTTTTGAGGGCAAGGTTGTAGGTTTTAAAGCTTTACGATATAGCAATGCACACACGAATTCTTTATAAAATAGAAAAGCAACAACAACAATCACACATAGTAATCAAAAAATTTACATTGAAAATCCTTAACTCGGAAAACCAACAAATGTTTAGAGTCTCACTTCTAACTCTCATTGCATTAACTTCACCATTTATAATACAATATATATGATTCTGTGGCATCCAAAACCCTAATCCATCAACCCAAATTAGATTCTTTAACCTGAATTATAATACAATGGGCCAAAAAATCGTTTGTTAGGAACCACCCAAAAATAACCCAATTTTTTTTTTGAGGCTCTAGCCCCCCTTGTGACCCTCTTAGCGCAACGTACAACCTGTGGTGTTAATCGTGCAAAGAATATAACACATACCCAACAAAGGTGGAGGAAGCTCCATTGTGGCACCTTTATTGATGTTCCTAAACAATGCCTCTTACATGATTCCATGGATGATCTGAGTTATGAGATCGAATAGACTGAGGATGGGTTAGCAAGGGACTCTCTATTCATAGTGTGTGGAGCCCTGCCCAATAGTTAATAATATGGAGTAGTGTTTTGGTGTAGCATAGGATGGCATCAAAGCAACAACTATAGCTGGAAACTAAAATCTCAAAACACACAACATTCAAATGGAAGGCACACACTGCAATTCAATAAAATCACACAATCGAGAGAATACAATTCACATAACCAACATATTGATTAAATTGTGAACTTCTTGAATTTACATGCATAAATTTCGCAATTGGTTTTCATTTTTTATCCTAAATTATGGACCAAAATACTTCTTTATAAAGAATTGGTGAGTTTCCGATAATTTTGACTGAGTAGTTAGAAAGGCTAGTGGAGAATGTTGGAAGATATCGAGCTGAGGATCCGAGAAATTGGAGTCCTGAATTGATCAAACAATTGAATATAGTAAATACTAATGTTTCTCACGCAGTTGATTTTTGGTTGAATATTGTACTAGGGGGTTACAATATAGAGTTTGCAATAGATTGTACCCAATATTATAGTGTCATAGAGAGGGAATTATTTAAGGTTCCATGCGAAAGATATTTGAGCACACTATCTACCTGGATAAAAATGTTGATGTAAGACAAGAATGTCATGAAGATGGAATCTGACTGCTAGGCACCTTTGTGCACATAGGGGAATTGGGGGATGATCAGAGGATGGTTTGAGAGTGGAAAAAATGAGTAAGGAACAGATGGACCGAGGATGCCAAGAGAAGAGGACAATGACTCATATGGAGAGCTTGGAGTATTGTGTTGTGGAAAAAGGTTTAGGTGTAGTAAGAAGGAGACTGTGGCTGAGAGAGGATCATCATAGAGTGTTTGAGAAAATAGACCCCAACATAGTGCTTCAAATCACACCGTACAGAGAAAGGAAAGAGAAAGAAAGACATCCTTAGTATAGTCCAACAGAAGAAGGAAGTCCATCCCATATCAGAATGTGCGTCGAACCCACAATCCCATGTGTGTCACCAAGATCTGAAGCAAAAACTAGAACTTTGTCAAGAGCAATTGTAGTTAGCAAAGGAATTCAGAACAATAGTCAGAATGGTGGAAGTTGTTGGAGAAATTTCTATTTTCGGCACACTAGTTCAGTGGGAGTAACACTAGTTCAATGGGAGTTAACTAACTAGTTCTGTTTTAGACTTTCTAATCTTAGACCATCATTATTATGCATGCATTTCTAATTATAGGATGTCATTGCCTATATGAGTGAAGATCACTCACTCATTTATTAGATCATAATATGCATTGATTCTCATTCTTCATATTGTATCTCTCTTCCTTTTCTTGATAAGCTTTGTTTGTGTGTGCTTTAGCTAGGTCTCCTGTGCAGGTTTCCATGAAACACTGACATGGTATTAGAGTCAAGCTGCTTGGAGCAACCTAGACAAGCCAGAGAAGAGCGAAAGAGTCCTTGAGTAAACCTAGTTTCCACAATCTTCACGGCCTATCCCTATCGAAAGGTATGACGATTGAAATCGCCACGGCCTATCCCTATCGAAGGGTGCGACGGTCGCTCTCGGACTTCAGAAATTTTCTTTTTCCAGGCATCGTCGCAACCTATACACAGCCAAGGTGCGACGCCATCGCACTGTGTTATTCATCTGGGGTGTGACGATTCAATTTTTCACAATCATCGCATTGTTTCCTTCACTAGGGTGTGATGATTTAGCATCGTCACACTTTATCCTTCTCTAGGGTGCGTTGATTCAGTAGCCCTCCAAAAACTGGTTTTCTGCAGTAAAATTGTGATATTTTGAAATCCACAATCTGGGTCGGGCTGAAATTTTTACCAGAGACGTATAACATAGGGATGTTCATGCTCACCAAAAATCTCTAAAACCCACCTCATATTTTAGGAGATGTAGTTGTTTTACCATATATATAATTTCCATAGCACCGTTAGTCATATCTCAGAATCCACGATCTGGGTTTTCATAATCTTTTCAGAATCAATAGCAGGGATGGAGGCGATGCAACTTCTTCAATCAAGTCTGGTGATAATACTCACACTGTACAACTATTTTGAATGGAATCTGAAGGCCGCATTCCAACTCAAAAGAAAAGGACCTTATAATTTGACGATGGCGACAGAAACAAAGCCTACGTCAATGCTTGAGAAGATCAGATGGGTGAACCGTAAGTATGAGGCCACAAGACTACTTCTTGAGTTAATCTCCACCGATTTATGGTTTCATGTTTCTGCATGAAAGACTCCAAACGAGATTTGGACCACCTTGGAAGGACTTTTTGGAAAGCAGGATGAGATGCGAGGTCATATGCTTGAGGTAGAGCTGAATACCTTAGACCGTAAAAGTTTTGATAATATACATGATTTCTTTACTAAATTTAAATCTTTGATTTTGAGCTTGGGTGGATGTGGTATTGACAAGTCTACACAAGAGAAACAACTTATTATAACAATCTTGGCCAAGCTAGGACCATAATATGTTGTATATGTCTCCAATTTCCATTCTGACAGATGTCTTTTGGGCGTAGATTGGAAAATGCCTACGATGGCTCAGTTCATTGAGTCTCTCACACAAGAGCAGACAAAAATCATACAGATGGGCCTCATGAAAGATCCCAAAACACATGCACTCACCATGCATGATGGAAAAGGGTCATCCAATCATAAATCGAAGCAGAAACGAAAGGAGTTATTACATACAGAGTCAAAGAAGGAGGGATATTCCAAACCCTTCAAGGATTCTTCAAGTTCCAAAGATTCTTCAAATTCCAAAGGGAGGAAGAAGAAGGGAAAGCAGTGCACATATTGCAATAAACCGAATCATGAAGAATCCACATGCATGAAGAAACAGATCGATCTTATGGCACATGCACTTTAGCAGAACAACCTTGGAAACTTCATTCCAGAGGGAGTCAAGAAGCATAAGGAAAAAGATCTTGCTCCTAAGAAAGGTAATCATCATACTCTGGTTGCAATTAATTCCTCATCTGATTCATGGATTATAGATTCTGGTGCATCCCATCATATGGCAGTGAAAGAGGAAGTTTTATCTTCTTTGAGTCCATGCTCAAGACCCCCTATTCTCATGGGGGATGATACTCGAGTAGAAGTAGCAGGAGAAGGGAGAGTGGAACTCCACAATGGAAGTTTTGAGAATGTTCTACATGTTCCAAATCTTTCTATGATTTTTCTCTCAGTTTATCAGATCACTTAGAAAGATAAAAAGGTTGAATTTACATCAAATTTAGTTTCAGTAATTGACATGCATGACAATTCCATCATTGCAATTGGTGAGATGGATCACAAGTCAAGGTTGTATAAATTCACTAAGTTTTCTGACGATGACTCCTTTATTCTACTTACACATAAGGAGAGTACTTTGCATGCACCTCCAGTGCAACATGCATATACTCTTGTGCTTTCATCAGTTTCAGACATCAGAGATGATTCCATACACTCAGATTATGTAAATCGAAACAAGCAGGTAGTACAACCAGATAAGAACCTAGCGCCGAAGCTTTAGCAAATGCCCCAGAAGGTACAGACCACACTTCAGGAAGCAGGCAACCTTGCAGGGAATCCATTGGATTCGAGGAGGACTTGATCTCAGCATGAGGAGTCTTCTCATGTATTTTCATCTTCAGAACCTACGATGCCCATGCATTGCTATATGGTTCAATCTACTGATCCATAGACCTACAATAATGCTGTGGGAAATCTGTTATGGAAAGCAACCATGCAGGAGGATCATGACTCTCTCCTAGAGAATCAGACTTGGCATCTGGTTCCACTTCCACCAGAAATGAATATTTTCAGGTGCAGATGGGTCCATAGTATCAAGAGGTACAAGGCCCGACAGGTTGCCAAAGGACTTCATCAGATCCATAAATATTTCTACATCTTCACGAAGACTTTGAGTGAGCAGAAGTTACAGAATTTGCGGGATCATCTTGCAATGAAGAACACAGTTGCCTAGCAGCTGCCATTTTCTTCTTTTGATACATTGTCTTTTAAGGGGGGGTTTTGTTCCCACGTGGTTTTCCCTCTTTCCTCGTTTTTATTCAGTGTTCATTAGTTGCATTGTACATGAGTACCTAAAATGTCCTAGTAGCCGAGACTCATTTTTTACTTCATAGTGATGTTCAGGGGGGGTGTTGGAGAAATTTCTATTTTCGGCACACTAGTTTAGTGGGAGTTAACTGACTAGTTCTATTTTAGACTTTCTAATCTTAGACCATCACTATTATGCATGCATTCCTAATTATAGGATGCCATTGCCTATATGAGTGAAGATCACTCACTCATTGATTAGATCATAATATGCATTGATTCTCATTCTTCATATTGTATCTCACTTCCTTTTCTTGATAAGCTTTGTTTGTGCATGCTTTAGCTAGGTCTCTTGTGCAGGTTTCCATGAAACACTGACAAAAGTAGCGTAGTGAACCAAAGTTAGTTAACATCATCGAAGTTACATACTATGTAGAATACTATGACATGAACAAATAATACATTAAGAATGCCTGAATTCCATGGAGTGGGGTTAGAAGAACTTGGGAAACATTTTTTTGTATGTGAGACGATATGGACCGTGAAGAATGTTCAGGATGAAGCAATGAATATTGCATAGTTAGCAATGGCGTTTAGAGGTCGCACACTCTTATGGTACATGAAGTACCAGACTACTACACTGGTAGGACAATCAAGGACATTGGAAGATATTGGACAAGCTTTGTTAAAGGAATTTCGGAAGCTGAAATACGAGTCGCAGTATATCACCGAGCTGAAATAAATTAAGCAAGTACAAAATGAGCCAGTTTGGGATTACAATAAGAGATTTAAAGATGTGATGGGTAGATTGAAATTCCAGGTCCCGAATGAACAACATATAGAATGGTTTATTCTAGGTCTGTTGCCACACATTCATTGTCCTCTGACACAGCAAAAGGTCGCGTTGCAACCAGAAGCAATATAAATTGTGATGAAGTTAGAAGCATCTCCTGTAGGAGATGGCACAGTAATGACACAAGTTTAGTCGCAGTTGGATGCGTTGAGGATTCAATTGTCACAAATAACGAAAGAAAAGGAAAAATGTGAACAAGTTTGGTGTATTACATGTAAGACAGAAGGCCATCATAAAGACGAATGCCCAACATTTGCGTAGTATATGGCTATAGGAGAACCAAACCCTTTGGCTGGAGGAGTGGGATATTGTGAAATATGCAAGACATGGGGACATCATCTGAATGATTTTCCATTATTGCAGAAGTACCAGAGTATGCCTATGAATTTGTTTTGTAATTTTTTCAAATCTGTAGGACACAATGAGAAATATTGTGGCACATTTGACTTAATGAGAGAGCACACTTCAAATGTGTACATCATCCAAGAATAAAATGAAACAATAAAAGGAGGAGTTCCATAATATAATGCCTCGAGAGGCTTTGACCAGGGTGGATGAGGAGGATTCGACAGAGTCTGAGGACGTGGAGGATTTGGTAGAGGAGGAAGAGGACCAATCATTTATTATAACTATAATCAACTGGGACATTTAGAAAGAGACTGCCCGAATCCTTGCACGACGTGCACGTATTGCAGGTCATTGGACCATGCAACAAAATATTGTACTCAATTAATAGTGAAATGACAGGCAAGAGGGAACCATAACTAGAACGTACAAATGGTATCAGGTGAGGAACGCGATGGGCAGCCCAAAATAGCAGCCGTTATGCGCGGAGGAACAAGAACCAGAGTAGATGCGACGAAAAATGGAAAGGGAGTCAAGCAATGGATAAGGAAAATAGTTGAGCCTATACTAGCATTCAACCCACAGAAAGAGAAGGAGACATAGCATAAAGATAGGAAGGAAATACTAGGACCAGACTGGATAGCATCAACGTCAAATACATCACCCGTATATGATATGCCATCAATCTATGATCACACCATTCCAAAGGTCAATTGAGAAGGTAAACACTTTAAATATTTTCTAAAGAGTTGTTTAGAATTGGTGCACGACGAAACAACATTGAACGCAATAGGTGGGATGATCGATCAATGCACCCAAGACAAAGAAGTACATACGACATAAAGAGCAGTGAACCAATTATTGCACAAGAAGAGGACAAATAGAGAATTCATAATGAGTGCGCAGATAGGAGAGTACGACATGGATAATGTCATTTTGGACTTAGGATCAGAAGTAAATTTTCTTCCAAGATATACATGGGAAATGATGGGGAAACCGAAGTTAGTTTGGTCAACTGTTCAGTTGAGGTTGGAAAACTAACATAAGATAGTACCGATTGGGAGACTGTTAGGAGAAACGGTTAACATAGATGGAGTGTGTAGCGTAGCCGAGTATGAGGTCATTGAGATCATGGATAACAATCAGATGTATCCAACATTTCTCAGATTGGATTGGGTCTTCGACAACAAGAGGATTATCAACTTGAAGAAGAGAGAAATAATTTTTGAAGGAGGAGCCTTAAAAGTCACGACACCATTAGACCCCACAGAAGAAAGAAGATATATAGAACCCGCAAGAAAAGAAATTGATAACCTATATAATATGACCGCGATAATGGATGACTACATCAATCCTATTGCAGATGGTGCGCTTAGTTGGAGAATCATTATCTCATGTGAATCAGATTTAGAAGAAGGACATAAATATTGGCAGCATAGGTTGCACGAAGTATCGACCAGAAGGTGTGCTCACATTACTCGCTCTTTGCGTTGGATCGAAACAGAGGTACGTGATATACCAAGGTTTGATGGATTAACTGATGTAAGCTCATTTCTAAAAGAATTTGAGTTGTAGATACCCGAACAACAAAGATTGTTGGGATTAGATGTTGCACTAAAAGAAACACCAATGAGATGGTGGGAAACACACAAGGAAGAAATAGGGTATTGACAACACTGTAAAAGGATGATGCAGATCAGATTTGGAACAGAAGGTGAAGCAATTATGCAAAAGTGTATTGGGATGAGCAGTTTGATGGATCATGTAGTGCAGTGTATGACAACTTGGGGACAAGTGCCAAAGGAGGAATGGACGCACATGTTCATACATACACAGAAGATGGTTCCCAGGAACTGGTATCTAGAACTAGAAGTGTGTAGAGGGAAAACATATTGGGAAGAGCTCACCCGAAATTTCAAGGTAACATTTAGTTTTGAAGCCGAGTCACCCTTNTGGACGCACATGTTCATACATACACAGAAGATGGTTCCCAGGAACTGGTATCTAGAACTAGAAGTGTGTAGAGGGAAAACATATTGGGAAGAGCTCACCCGAAATTTCAAGGTAACATTTAGTTTTGAAGCCGAGTCACCCTTAGTAGATGCAACTCTACAAGTCATTAGAAGTAATATTTTTATGGAATAAGATCATATATAAATAGTACCTTCATGTAGTGCACACAAATAATCTGTGACATTCCATGAAATACTAGAGTGTTACAATGTTACTAAAGAAGATCAAGAAGAAGATCCAAGAAATGTGCAAGTACTAGACAATGAAGAGGAGTGTGCCATAGTAGGTCTAGAACTTGAATTCGATGCATGTGCAAAGCCATTAAGAGTGTGAAAAGAGAATATTGGCACAAAAGAGGAACTTAGGTTCGTGAATATTGGTGACTATTGGAACGATAAGACTGTTGAAAAAATTACATACTTACTGTGTGAGTATCAAGATCGGTTTCCGACAACCTTTTCAGAGATGAAGGGGATAGCTGGGGAATTAGACAAAATGAAGATCCCATTAAAACTAGATGCTAAGCCAATAAGACATAGACCTTACAGATTGAAATCGAAGTACAAGGAAAAGGTGAAAGCATAACTTGACAGAATGATAGAAGTTGGTATCATTGAGCCCATCATAGGGTTCAAATGGATAATCCCAATGGTAGTTCAAGATAAGAAAACAAGGGGTATTAGAATTTACGTAGACCTAAGGAAATTAAACAATTCTTGTTTACATGACCCTCTTCCAACCCCTTTACAAACAAAGTGTTAGAAAATGTAGGAGGGAAGGAGGCCTACTCATTCATTAATGGATTTTTAGGATATCATCAGATAAAGATTGTGCCAGAAGATAGACATAAGACGACATTTGTGACAAAATGGGGAAGCTACCAGTACACAATGATGTTGTTTGGGTTAAAGAATGCACTTGTTGTGTTTTCTAGAGTAGTTGTTGCAGCCTTTAAGGAATTTATTCATAAGTTTCTTGAAGTGTATTTAGATGATTTCATTATGTTTAGCTTATTGAAAGATCATATAGAAACTATGTGACTGATACTTGATAGATGTAGACAATATCAACTCTCATTAAATCTAAAGAAGTAGATTTTATGCGCACTGTTTGGGATTTTTTCGGGTCATGTGGTATGCAAGAAAGACTTGTTGGTTGATC
The DNA here is from genome assembly GCA_009831015.1 of Picea engelmannii. Classification (NCBI taxonomy): domain Eukaryota; kingdom Viridiplantae; phylum Streptophyta; class Pinopsida; order Pinales; family Pinaceae; genus Picea; species Picea engelmannii. The sequence continues at coordinate 32,784 of ML793472.1, read as the reverse complement.
CTACAAAGATAATCGTGACTGTTAATTTTCCACCACCTGAATCGGCGAGGCAATTGAGAACAATGTTGGGTCATATAGGATACTACGGGAAATTTGTTAAAGGCTATGCGCAGATTACAACTTCGATGGAAACGTTATTAAAGAAAGAAGTTAAGTTTGAAATGAAGATTGTCAGTAGGGTATGGACGTATTAAAGAAAAAGTTAATAACTTCACCCATTCCTGTGTTCTCGTATTGGAATAAAGAGTTTCAAGTTCATGTGGATGCAGCGTCGAAAGAGCTCAGCGCAATGTTATCCCAGCTAGGAGAGGGAGAGTTAGACCATCCAATTGCCTTTGCTAGCAGGAAGTTGTCGACTGCTGAGAAGAATTACATAACGACATAAAGAGAAGTCCTAACAATGGTTTATTCCTTGCAGAAGTTCAAACACTATTTGTTGATGTCCCATTTCAAGATGTATATAAAACACTCTACACTAAGATACCTAATGAACAAGCCAATGTTGGGGGAGAGAATATGAAGATGGTTATTGTTGTCTAAGGAGTATGACTTCAAAGTCATTGTAAGGCCAGGGAAATTGAATGCAAGACCAAATAATCTATCGTGAATACTAATAGAAGAAGATGCAGGCATGGAACCTAGATGATAGTTTACCATATGCACATTTATTTTTAGTTCAAATGGTAGATGACCACTTTACAAAAATAGTCCAATTTTTTAGTATATGAATCACTCCATCTGACATGACAATATGACACAAACCCAAATCTCTCTCCTCTGGGCTGCTCGACCTCCCGGTCTAGGATTGTTCAATTCACTAAACTGAATCGTCTCTTCAGGCCCCCTGCTGGAACCCAAATCAAGTTACACATCCCCCTTTCTCCCTAAGGCGTAGGTTTTATGAAACCCGCGGGCTCCTACTGAGCCCCTGTTGAAGAATTAGAACAACAGGCGCTAGCTCCTTATGTTAGGCCCTTGTTTCTCCATATGACCTTGGGTTGTGACCCGAGGCTAACTCCCTTTGTGAATTTGAGCTTCGGTTCTTTTGAACGCACCTGACCACTTTTTCCTCGAACTCTAAATCGACGAAATCACTTGGACTAGATCTATGACCCACACTCTTTTTACAAACAATGACTGTGATCTACTTCGAAACTTCGGTGTTCAGGAGTTCAACACCCTTTTCCCCCTAAGTGACCTTTACTCGAAGCTACAGATCAAGCACCACGTGCTCCTCTTGATCGACGGTTGAGATCCATCCTTTACTCCACTTCGGGTGACTTCCAGTCAACGCCCCTTTGTTCCCCTTTTTCCCAGAGTGTCAATCCTCCGAAGTGACGGATCTTCCGCCACGCATCCTGTCCCAACAGACGACTGAGATGGACTTCGACGCTTTGACCTTCGAGAGTTCTCCTGTCTTCACTCCTCAATTCCTCTGAAGTAACTTTTCTCCGAAGTAAATTTCCACGCTCCACATGTCCCTCCATTTATCAACGAATCCTATTCACTTCGGGAGTTTGAGACTTTTGCTCTTCAGGGCTTTTCTCTCCAATTTCCCTGAAGTGTTGTATCACCGAAGTGACAGATATGACACCGCGTGTCCACACAATCGACGACTAGGATGATTCCTACCTTTTGGAGCTTCAAACAACTTCTGGTCAACGACTCCACCTTCTCCTTTCTCTCTTCTCCAAAGTCTGTGATCCAGTGACACCTGTCCTTCCCAGATTGGCGGTCACGATGAAATTCGCTACTTCGGGCTTCGGGAGTTCAACACACTCTGTTATCAGTCCAAGAAACTCTTTGAGGTTGTGGGTCAAAGATGCTTGGTAACTTAAGGTAAACTTGTTTTTGTATTTTTTATGTGTGGATCAATGGGATAACTCAATTACAGTATGGTATTCAGACAGTCAAAATGAGAATCAAATGAACCAGTGCTCTCAAGGATCAATAATCATATGATAGCTTTTAAGTGGGTGAAAAAACAATGCTTATAAACCAAATACAAATGTAGGGTTTAATAAACAATGATAAGAAACTATTAATCAAGTTATGAGCTAACCAATGACATGACAATCATTCTGCAGCTAAAACAACTTGAATAAGAGTACAGAAGGAAAGATGAGAATCTGACATCAATAGAGAGAGAACACTGTGATTTGTATTATCATATGGAAAAGTTTGTTTACAATATAGTATTTTCTGTATCCAAAATCGAACCTTTACTTTATCAAAATGACAAGTATTTATAACCTTTACAATAGATCTCAGATCCTTGAAAAATGGATCTGGATTTCTAAATATAGAAAACAGAAAACAAAACTAAACACAATAGGATAACTAAGAACTAGTTCCTATGAATCGAACTGTCTTCAAAGTTTGTCTTCGACATCTGGTCTTCATCATTGTTATGTCTCTGATGTGTCATGGAGGAAAGGACACATGTCTTCAGTAGTTGGAAAACTTTCAACAACTGTGAACAAAGCTTTAGTTGACCAACTAAGCATTCACCTCCAAAATCTCCACGAATCTTTGAAACTGAATATTTTATGATTTGGTGATTAATCTTTTTGATGCTCTCTGATCCTTTAAATCACCCAAAAATCGCTTTGTTCGAGCTCAAATCTTCAAAATTCTTATTCTGTGGTTTCTTTGTGGTTTCACCAGCTATTTCCGCCTTAGGATTTGCTAATTAGCTGATGAAAGCTCTACTTTTCAACAACTAATTGGTTATAATTGCGCCTTCTGTGCTGGTGAAAGCTCCGTTTTAATAAAAAAGGAAAACCTTTCGTATTCAAAACTGTTGTTCCATAAAAAAATCATTGTTTATTTGATTGATCTCCCTGCAAATTTACAACAACCTATGCCAACACCTGTAAATCTGGATGTGTGGTAATTTTTTCCTTCAACTTTTTGATTTTCCTCTTCAGGCACTTAGTTAACCACCATAAGATATTATAATCCTTTGTAATCTTTTTCTTCTTCTTCTTATCCTTTATACTTTCACGTGCCAACGTCTCAAAAGTTGCATTGGTCTTTGCAAAATTCTCTAACAAAGCTTTATATCTTTCCTTTATCACCCTTTCTAGAATCTCCTGCTGTGCTATTATCTCCTTCAACTCCTTAATATTCTGTGATTTCTTTGATTTCTTATTTCTTGAGGTTTCACCTTCATCTTTAGAAGTAAAAACTTCAAAATCCTGTGCAGGTTCCATTGAGTGCTCTGGACTTTTGATGGTTGGACTTTCATCTTCCTTTTTTGGTTCTATGTCTGAATCTGTGTATGGCAGATTTAGAGAATTTGTCCTTTTTACTGTGGATTGCTCTGAGTTTGTTTCAAAATCTAGTTTCTTTTTATCTTTTTGGGGCTTTATGCTAGAATTTTTGTCTTCTGGTGGCTTTGGGAGAGCTCTCCTTCTCCTTGAGCTACTCTGAGGAGTTGACTGCTTCTTGCCTGCTTTCTTCTTTTCATTTATAGGTTGAGTTTGGATCTCAAAACCTTCCCAGAAGAGAAAGTGCTGCCAAGTTTTTTCTCTCTGTTTGAGTTCTTCCAAGATGATCATTTTAATTAGGCCATAATGACAAAGGGCATTTTTTATTCTAAATGGTTCGGCTTTGATCTTATTGCACACATTGGTTAGGATTCTATGAAGAAAGAAAGGCAAATTTAGAAGGACCTTCCCTGTGAAGTGATCTAGGAATCTAAAATGATATAACATTAACTTGTCATACCTGCCCTCTGAGGTTAAGTATAACAAAATGCCTTTGAAAATATCTTTCCATTCATCTTCAAGGTAAGAAACAAAGATACTTTTCTTCCAGGTTATACTTCAGAATTCTGTCTTGAGGTATGATCTAAAATCCAAATTCTTGGTCACTGTTGTTTTAAACCAATTTTGGCCTATTATGGGTAAGCTAGTTGCTGAAGCGATGGCAGCTTCATCAACTATCAGTTCCAGAGAGCCCACTGTAGCTTTGCTTCCATCGTATGACTTTGCAAAAATCTCTGCTATCGCCTGGTGATAGCCTTCTTGCAACCTTTCCACATATGTCATACAACCTACGTCTGAGAAATGCTTCTACACCTCTGGATAAGACTGCAAAAAAGATAAATTGTCTAATTATTTCCTCAGAATTCGTCCTCCTTGCTTCCTTGCCATCTGCAACTTAATCACCAGCTAATTTGTACACGGTTGAAACAGTAAACTTCTTAATAAGGAAAGGGTTGGCACTGGTGAAAATTACCCTATGTTATCAATGAAATATGGAACCCCATAATAGAATTTTTTGAACACCATGAGTTTGAAATAGGAAATGGTGATTTGATTTGATGTCATCAGATAAATGGCACTTTATCCTATGGTTTCAATAATGATTAAGAGTGCATCACGTCTTCAAACCCTTCTCTGTCTGCCCCACGAAATTCGTGAGCACAATCTATCATGATGTTCTGCTAGAACGTGATGAAAAGGTGTCACCACTCATTTGCGTCCATTAACTCTCCATGATGATC